>JBAIZL010000005.1:110034706-110507206 GCA_036971475.1 Prosapia bicincta
AATTTTCCATTTTTCTTTCTATGAATGGTGTTGGACCCTTATTTTTGTTTGTTACTATTTATAGGCCTCCTTTTTTTGTCGTTTGTATTGTGTTGTTTTTTTCGGTTTCCTTTCGCATTGTCCTTTTGTGAATCAAGGTTCGATACCGCCAATCCAGTTTGTTTGTTTATTTTATTATTTTCATTCATTTTTAATCCTTGAGCATTATTTATGATACTGAGTGGTAATCATGGCAACAATTTAAGGTTGTACAATGGAGGTTTTCCACGATAACCAAATTGGAGCAAAAGAACAATTTATACTTCTTTGAGAAATATACTTCTAGCCATGGGAAAGTTGACTCAGTGCCAAAAGCGCTAGAATTTGAACATGAAGGTATTCAGTTCGAATCCGACCTAGACCCTAAATTTTTATAATTTAATTGTAGAATAAATATTTGAAAAAACTATATTAACATCAATTGTCATCCACTACAGGTTAAAAGAAATGTATTTGAACGTGATTGGATGAATAAAAACGTATTTTATTAACGATTGAAAATTTGTAGAAGATATATATCAGAAGAGTGTACGCTAATAGAAGGAATTTAATAAACCACTTAAAAAAAGTCGGTCAAATTGAACATGGAATAAAATAAAATAAAATAATAAATGATACTTAGTCGTGCATAATAATATATAATACTATTTAAACATTTCTCTATAGTAACACTTATTTTTGGTGTAAATGACGACGGTCGTTTCGAGAGCACCGTAAGTTTCGAGAGTCCCTTGAGTGTTAACAGTTGTATCCAAACATTTGTAGTGGATACAAATGTTTTTTATCAATTAACAATTTTTCATTTACACGAAATGTACGCTTTACACAAGTTAAGGTTGTTATATATTCGTATATGTTAAAGTGTGTAAGAATAAGCCTACATTAGTAGCCCGGGTTAAAGGGAGAAACGAGTAATGCAAATATGTTATTTTTATTTCAGTTTCTAAACTTTCCAATCTTATACCTTTACAATCAACTGATTCTTTAGAAAAATAACCGACATATCCATTTGTTTCAAATGCATGGGAACACCTCTGGAGATTTTTGAAATGTATCCACTACCTATTTGTTTGATTTGTACTTTATTATATCGAAACCTAAGAATAATTTAATAATAAGGAACTTAACTCATTTCCGGGACACAATTCCCTTGTCAGACTCCAGATTCTATGACGGTTACCATTGTTAGTGAGTACATCTATGAAATAATTTTACTCAATGATGATGACGATTGTCATAGAAACGAGTATGGGAAAATGAATTACCGATTTTTATTTAATATTCGATATTATTAAATTATTAGCTTTACTGACATAGGCTAAGCTGAAATTTTGCATATTTTTCTCATCTATGAAATTTTCTTGTAGGCCTATATCTGGATTACAAATATAAATGTTGGAAACTATTACTAAGTATTCACGAAATCAGACAGCCGTAACCGATGCGATGTTCCACCACCCAACCGTAATGTTTTGTTAAGCGGGGTGGTTGTGTGCGATGCTTGCGCAATGTTTGCGCAGTGCCCGCCCGTCTGCCGGGTAATTACTAATTCAAACAATGCTCCGGAGTTTTGGCGCCGGCGTGGCAAGGTCCATTTATCTTCCTTCAGCTGCTCGCTCTGGCTGGATGCTGCGAGACCTAACCTAACTTTACTCTGTCAAATCCGAACTTCGCAAATGAAAACGAGGCGAAGGAACTGGGTACCTCAACAGCCAGTACTGAAAGCCAGCAAATTGCCACTCAGTATTTGTCAAAAACGGAATTAAATTTTTTGACAAGAATAAATCGTCAGACAAAGCAATGTTCATGATAAATTATTATATTATTTGTTCTAGAGACCAGAAAAAATATACCCCTATTTATTTTTTAAAAAAACGTGGTCTACTTATTTGTAAAAAATTATAGTTGTCTATATAGCACGTTTTGTAAGTTGGGAAGATTGTAAATTGCAAAAAACAATACAACATTTAACAGAAAATAGGACATTATTTTGTATTTGGACGAAAATAACATTTCGCTTGATGCCTTTGATTAAATAGGTAACATTTTTTTATTTTTCATTGAACCATTTTAGCTTTGAATTGTACTGTAGCTTATAGACAATAAAAGTTATGGCCTAATCACACTAGAGCCTTACCTACATCTGAGGTGATTTCTTAATCAATTTATTAAGTTTTCAAAAGCAAAAAATATTATCATTTGAAATAAACTTCTTTTATTAGGCCTACGCAATATAAAAACAACAATGACCTAATATACATAGAAAGGGAAAGTCAAATACAGTTGGGTCAATGGTTACAAACATTTGGGAGAAAGGGGTTGCATCATTGTAAAAGGCTGAGAATATATTTCAGTCGTTTATAACGTGCAATACGTCTTTTCGTCCCAAACATGTGTAATGCGCTTGGATGTCCAAGAGTTAATCCCTTCCACGAATGTTCCGTAACAACCATTGTTATAATATACGGTAATTGTTAACAATAATTTAAAAAATCTTGTATTTTCTATTTTACATATCATGTTACTAATAAATACATTCTAAACATTAAGAAAGTTTTTTTAAATGTCGTCAACCAAATGTAGTGGTTAGATTTTGAAAAAGTGTTTCCGTAATATTAATATTATACAGAAACTGTATAAACTGAATGTTTTTTCAATTTCTTCTTTTAGTTCACACTATCCTTATATATATATATATATATATATATATATATATATATATATATATATATATATATATATATATATATCTTGTACAAATTTTTAGTCATTAATAAAATACTTTTTTATTTATCCAGTCATGTTTAAATAGATTTTTTTAACATGTAGTGGATGGCAAATGATGTTAATATAGTTTTTTCAAATATTTATTCATTAATTAAATTTAAAAAAGTTAATTTTCCGGTGTGATCGAACTGAATGACTCCATGTTTGAAATGCAGCATTTTGTCACTGAGCCAAATTTGCCATGACTAGAAATCATTTACTTAAAGATGTAAATGAAATTATAAGAGAAAGGTTTCTTGCAATAATGAATCATTACAAGAGATGGATAGAATAAGAAATTATAGATCACCAACAGCTTCATAAATTAAAAACGAAAAAAACAAAGAGAATAAATAGTAACAAACAAAAATAAAGTCAAACGCCATATACTGTATAAAGAGGAATATAGAAAATTGCAAGCAAATTTGCTTACAATTTTGGCACCTAATAATTTCATTCTGTCATATTTATATCGAAATCTTGTTGCTGTTCATGACGAACTGGTTGCTAATTACTTATTACACCTTCGCTATTGTTTGCGACCAGACTTTTTGTTAATTAAAGGTTGTTAAAATTGTTAACCTACACTTGGAGGAAACGTTTTTGTCTTACAACTTCTTCAGCCTCGTATTTTTGCCGCTAGGGAACACATGCAGCATTCCTATATAACTTATTTATAAAACAGACAACTATTTTACACTAAATTAAATTTCGTACCAATTTCGTACCAGTATTATATACCAATTTCGTACAACCTCGGGTTATGTTGGGTTTTACTTTATTAAGAAATATGTTTCTAATATAAGATTAAATTTGTATGACGAAGTTCAACCACTATTTTTAGTTCGTACATTTAATTTCTTCTTGTTTAAAATGACTGTATAACAGTACGATCATTAACTATCCACCGTTATATATTTTGTGTATTAATTCCAACTCTGAAATCACATAAATAATCTTAATGACGTACAACTTTATACAGTTCAATAATTCTTTCCACTCGTCCACAATCTCGCTCCATATTCAAGATACAGTTCAAAGGCCTTCTACACCAAACGAGTACAAACAATTTGTCTTTGAAGTGGTTGGATTGTGTCGCCGTCGCTCAATTTTGCGCAGTTCTGCACAACTCATCGTACCCACTACATGCTCTGTGCCGCGCAGTTCCTTTTCGATCGGTTTGGCACAGCAGAGCAAGCTTGGTAAAGACCCGACTTTTAATTAACATACGCGCGTTCTTTTACTGTACGTTTTCCTTTGGCGATATAGATTAGAAAATCTGTCTCGTGCTATTTATTGTACATTTCATTCAAATGGAAAATGACCGAAGACTTGATTGCCTTTATACTTTGAAGCAGTGGTGTTTGTATATTAATAAGACTTAACTGTGTTCCCTCTTCACTCTAACCTTGGTCATCCAGTCACTATCACTTCTGGAAGCTGACTAGCTGACTGACACTTGAATTACTGATGACTTGTGCAGTGGCTTTATCGCTCCTGAAGCAGTGGTAGAGGGGGGGGGCAGACGTCAGCCAAAGCCTGCAAGACATCTTCATCGTGTAAAGCTAAGTGAAACAAGCCATCTCTCAAGCGTGTAGTTGAAATATCAATTGTCCAAAAATATAATTGTGAACAATGATGGGGAGTAATAAAAGTACTTATTTGCTAGAAGAAGAATACGGTACTTACTTTTTTGTTCCATTTGTAGAATAATTAGTCTTTACAGTACAGGATTAGTGTTCTTCCATACGCATACATTAACGCCAAACTGTGACGTATGTGTATTTAAATCTCCAAACATTACACTGGGAGGAACGAGGGATAGAAGAACTATTACACATTTATTTGTGGTTGGTTGTATATTTGTAGTTAGCGATGAATTGTTTTAAATCCTGAATAAGATAAAGAACGGTATCACCTCCTTCAGTTTGGTGAAAAATCACCTGTTAGTGATATTTGTCCTCACAACGACACACAGATTAAAAACGTTGTCGCTTTCAGTTTGGTGGAAGTCATCTCTCAGTGATATTTGTCCTCATAACGACACACAGATTAAAAACGTTGTCGCTTTCAGTTTGGTGGAAGTCATCTCTCAGTGAGATTTGTCCTTACAACGACACACAGATTAAAAACGTTGTCACTTTCAGTTTGGTGGAAGTCATCTCTCAGTGAGATTTGCCCTCACAACGACACACAGATTAAAAACGTTCTCGCTTTCAGTTTGGTGAAAAATCACCTCTCAGTGAGATTTGTCCTCACAACGACACACAGATTAAAAACGTTGTCGCTTTCAGTTTGGTGGAAGTCATCTCTCAGTGAGATTTGTCCTCACAACGACACACAGATTAAAAACGTTGTCGCTTTCAATTTGGTGGAAGTCATCTCTCAGTGAGATTTGTCCTCACAACGACACACAGATTAAAAACGTTGTCGCTTTCAGTTTGGTGGAAGTCATCTCTCAGTGAGATTTGTCCTCACAACGACACACAAATTAAAAACGTTGTCGCTTTCAGTTTGGTGGAAGTCACCTCTCAGTGAGAGTTGTCCACACACAGATTAAAAACGGTGTCGCTTTCAGTTTGGTGGAAGTCACCTCTCAGTGAGAATCATCCACATACTGACACACAGATTAGAAACGTTGTCGCTTTTAGTTTGGCGGAAGTCACCTCTCAGTGAGAGTTGTCCACACACAGATTAAAAACGTTGTCACTTTCAGTTTGGTGGAAGTCACCTCTCAGTGAGAGTCGTTCACACACTGAAACAGAGATTGAAAACGTTGTCGCTTTCATTTTGGTGAAAAATCACCTGTTAGTGAGACTCGTCCTCACGACACACAGATAAAGATCGTTGTCGCTTTCAGTTCGGGGAGTCACGTCTCAGTGAGAGTCGTTCACACACGTCAGATAAAGAACACGTTTTCTGTAAACTGGGAGTTTGAAACAATTATTGAAACGAAATAGTTAATTTAATTTTAGAAATCAAAACCTGTAAAAGTAGAAAATAGTAAACTTTAGTAAAACTTTAGGACTCATGTGAGAAATTGTTCTTTATTAACATCTAATGCCTACTTAAAGTATTTGGTACACCGCCTGTCTATATGCGAAGCTGAAAGGAGGTTTTTGTCTTTAAAAAGGATAAAAAAACTATTTTAGTAACTCCTTTTAAAATATAATTTGGATGGGATTAAATTTAATGCTAACTCATTATCCAGTAATGTTGTTTGTTTTGTTTTAAACATTACATTTCCCTTTAAATAAATTACACTTCAAATAATCAGTGCTTTTAAATGTAAGTCCTGTAAGTATAAAAAGTTTTAAATAAATGGTGTCGTCCTGTACTCAAGGAACCAATAGTGGTATAGAAAAACCTTTGAGACTTCGATAATGAACAACGATTTAAAGAGTAAGTTCATTTTAAGCAGATTTAGTAATAATTGTAGCTGGATATAAGTACTGTAGTTGAAAGTATAAGAAAATTATTATATGTCAGTGTTAGTTTCCATTTATGTGAAAAATTGAGACTAGCTACGAAAATCAATGGCAGAATAACACATTTCGGTTTTACTTATAGGCCTACAGACCAACTAAACACACACCAGGTAAAACAAACCCCATAAATATTTAAAATATTTACTTATTAATTTCTTTTTTTCCAACAATTTGTTTTTGACTTTATAAGAGTTAATATTGTTTTGTACATCTCGGTAATATGGACTCTCAGTTTATTCTGGTAACTTGCTTTAAGCCACATGAACTATTATTTTTAATTCAAGAATGTAAATTTTATTATAGTTATTCACTTTCAGTTATTAATATAAACAAAAAATTCAATTGAAGTTACGCAATACTGTGGCGTGTTGCGTGATTACGGTGTGGCGCCTGGCCAGTTTTTCCAACTACGAATGAAAGACAAAAGCAATGAAACAAAGGTAAAACCTTGAAAGATAACATCTCTCTATATATAATGTGTATTTTATTTAAGGTTAGCGTCTACTGGCAGGGAATATGTGGAGAATGTGTAAGCCGGCCTCACCCTCCATCCTGCAACACAAACATTTTAACAAACTTCGTAATAATAGCGAAATGTATTCTGGGTCAACGCACTTATACGTCTTTAGCGAAAACTGTTTAAGCTAATTGTGACTGATATCTGAGTGCTGCAAACAATATCACAGGCCTATCGCCAATGTAAATTTCTGTGTAAAAAATGAATTAACTTCGGGTGTTTGTAAATAGAGCAATAATGTAGTAAAATTATTTATCTAAGGTTCGATAAGAATATCTCAACTGAGGTCGGACATGGAAATAGCTTACTTGACTGGAATTCATCCTCGATCTTTTAAGCAAGGAATTCTTTTGAACAGCGCCTCTGAAAAAATTATAATCTATATGAAACTTCTCGCATACAATACCTGTCTGTAGATAGAATGGTTTGTATCTCTTTCTAACCGTCACTCATGCTCTCCATCCTATCGTGATTAAACGCTAAAGCAGAAATATACATTTTCTGGCCACAATCGTTCAAGCACGTATTAAAACAAATTTGCTAATTGTATACAATATGTGGCATAAATGCCTACATTATATATATATATATATATATATATATATATATATATATATATATACACCTTCAATTGTTTTTATTATTGCGTATCCTAATTAGAAAAAAATTAAAACGATAAGCTTAGAAAATTCTAAATTGTAACACTCTGTTTTTTTCTAAATTGAAACACCTGTTTAGTTTTTTTCTAAATGAGAAAATAATTATTCCCGTTTCCACGAATGTCGCAAACGAGAATAATTGTTGAATGTTAGCAAAAACTACAAACCTCCTACATTTACACACTTAAAACTTTATAAACTGAATTTTTCTTTATAAAACTATTTAATTAATATAGTCTATAGCAATTTTATATTATACCAACAAATTATCCAGATAGGTTACATATGTTCAGAGAAACATTGAGGTCCTGATTAAGATGTGCATGGCCGGAGAAACAATAGACCGATACTTCACTGTAGAACTCATAACTTACGTTAGAAACCTTTCCTTAACAAAACATAACCTAACCAAACACGTTCTACCTATTTGTAAAAAAGATATGTTGTACAAAATTTGCACTTTCTGATAAGCCGATGTAAGTTTATGTAAATTTAGGTTATATGTGCACTGTTTTAAAATTTTAATAATTCTCTCTGGTTTGCGGTATTTACTTTTTTCTTGTATAGAATGCTTTTTTAAGTAACATATGCATATCTGTAAAAAAACTGCCTTATATTATAGACTACTCAATTATCACAAATTAAAATAATCTAACTTCTACATAAATAATTTCATTGAAGTACGCGAAGAAACACATAAATTAATAAAATTAATAATTTTTTAAATTTCAGGAACCAGCCTGGTTCACTCACAAAAGAAGATTCACCTCACCTACTAAAATCTGTCGCTATGGAATTGATAAACACCACATATAACAACTTTGTAAAAATCTACACAGATGGTTCCGTTGATAAAGAGAACCATAGGGGAGGTGCAGCTTTTCATTGTCCAGAATTAAACGAGGATTACTATGTGCCCTGCGATTCCTCTTCAAGTATGAATGCTGAATTGATGGCCTTAAATGCTGCTTTGGTTTTTAGCAATACTATGGATGCACAGAACATCTGCATTCTCACCGATTCCAGGTCGGCCCTTCAAGCCCTTCAAGTACAGCACACTACAGACTACCATTTTCGAACATCTGAAATAACTAAATTGTTAAAAAACTTAGAACAGAAAAATATTGTATTTCAATGGATCCCCAGTCATTGTGGTGTTCCTGGGAATGAGGAAGCTGACAGATCTGCCAAGGCGTCTTGCAACTTGTTTCCATCTCCTGAAAGTTGTTACTCCTTAACTAATTGCAAAGAGGCAGTTGATAAAAAATCTCACATCTGTTGGAGAAAGAAATGGAGAGAATGCAATACTGGGCGCAAATATTATTCATTACAAAAACAACCTAATGATCCAAAGATCTTCAAGTCATTATCACGTTCAGTGGCATCTTTTGCGGCACGAGCTCGTATGGGACACATTGTCACCAATACATATTTGAAAAGGTTTCATATTACTAACGACTCTATCTGTGGAGTGTGCAAGCAAGAAGAGGAAACATTAGAGCACATACTTTTGAAGTGTCCTGTAACAGCAGCAACAAGGAGTCCCTTGATAAAGCAACTAGGACGGGAATGTACCCTGGACAGAATCTTGAAAGAAAGTTGTTTCTGGCCATTGGCAGAGTGTGTGTATAGGAGACATCGAGCCATCGAGGCCAACCTTGGAAGCTCGTAATAAGAAGTAAGAAGTAAGTTAAATTTCAGGAAACAATCTGATAGCAATAGTAAATTTCGGTTTATAAGCCTACAACATTTTATAAATTTTGCGCAATGATAAATATTGTTTCTTTACAAAATATTTGTATTAGTTAATGTTGACAATTTAATTGTTTTTTTTACGAACTTCCTTTGTTCGTCTTAACAAAATAAACTTAATTTACAAACTATTTGTAATAATGAAAACTTTATTAACGATACCCCAAATAAAATAACTGATAATGTTCACTCTTCCGCATGATTAAAAAAATATCGTTTTAATGACATTCATTTATGTTAAAAACACAACTGTTTTAGAGATCGGAATTTTACATTTTGTTGTTGAGAAATAGGGGACTGTAACGTTTCTTTCTCTTTTAACAAGGCTATTTAACTTTATTCGATAGGTCTAATTCAAAATGTAATTGCAGTAGGAACAGAAGCTAGCTACTCGCACCTACAGTTTCCCTACTCCAATACATAACAGCGGATCAGTATGTCCATTAGTTAGTTTTACCTAATTTCGTTTAAAATGCTTATCCATTTCATTACATAAGGATGTCGGAGTTACAGATGGAACCTTCTTTATCACCCGATAGAGACTAGGTTTACTTCAGTTAAGCGCCCTGCAAGAGTGATACTTATATTATCTCTCCTTTATTCTGTATTATGTTCCTATCCTGAATCCTACCTAATCCTTAGTAAGTGATAGTAGTCATAGTGCTTGATCACCTTGCACTACAAATATATATATACTTTTTATCACAATATGGTATGAAAATTAAAATATAATCCAAAAAAATAATTTGCAGTTTTAACAAAACATGACGAGTAGTTACATTTTAACTCTGGTGTCGAAATTTAGAGTAAAACTTTAACTTGTGAAGTTAATACTGAAAGATTTTCGACATATGCTATTGTGCTAGTTTTATTTATTGATTTTGTTTAGCAAGATATCACAAAACAAGACCTATATCGCAAGATATCATTGTGGTTTTCTGTAATGCGTTAACGGTTTGGTAGTTTTGTGTTCAGTAACATCCTGATGACGCCAGATTACTACGAGACAACTGGAAAAAAAGATAACACGGTATTTTTATCTTTTGTTTTTCTATAGTATGTACATTAATCTGTCAATATTAAAGAATTATGCTGTCACAATAAACAATACCAGTGACAAACTAAACTTCGTCTTATCTGTGATCTGTGTGTTATTAGGTCATATTTTATACTAACGCTATTTGGAAAATATTGCCCGCTCTCTGTCTCGTTATTGCAATTTCTTTCGTTTACTAATTTTTATTTTATTTTATTTGAAAACCTTATTTACTTAGCTAAACCTATAATACTTTGTTTTATACCACGTCATTTAATACCACAATATTTTATTTTTCATGGCTTTATACTAAACTCTGATATTTGTGAGAAAGAAAAACACGGATCAAATTTTCCTCCTGCCCGTATCACATCCAAACAGCATCAGCAGACATCCTGTACCTTTCCGTGACAATAGTGTTTTTTTATTATAATTTCGCTCTTTTATCGTGTGGCGCCACTGGAACAGCTGCTTCCCTTGTTGTTAGGGGTACAACTGGCAGCTCCCTTGTCATCTGTCAAGCTGTAAGTCATCGAGTATAGGCTGTTGCCATTTCCTTTATAAACATAATCCTGTGCATTGTTCATTTTGGAAGCGGATTAGAGTGACGTACAATTTATGATAAACAGTTGAAATTAATCTTTACCGATGGATTTAGCGAAATCGCAAAGAGCTTCGGGATTTATCTCCTCCGAACGGAACCGTTCGCCCTGTCACGTGGAGGGAACAGAAATAAAATCGGGTTATTGTGGAAAAAAACATAAAATAATTAAATTTTGCCGATTTAGAATGTATATTGCTAAATCTCTTAATGAAAGTGTTATAATAACTCTGTATTATTTCAGAGTCAACGTTTGAACTACAGTTGTTTTATTATCCGTTGTTGTGTAGGAAATTGTTTAATTAAATAAGTGTAGTTTGCAAAAACCATTGTTATAAATAGATACATTCATCGACGCGTACTCACACAAGAATAGATAAATAGACACTTACAGGAGCAAGGTTTTGCTAAAAAACACGTAAGAAAAGAGACCAAGAAATTAATAAAATTATTGCAGTTGTGGGACTGAGTGAAATTTAAACCTGAATGGAAAAAGTAATTTCTAGGTTTATAAATGTTTAAAAATGAACTGCTAAAAATATATTTCACAGATTTACTTGTACCTTATTGTAAAAGAGTACATTGTTGTCGCACCTAAAAACGTTTGTATTTGAGAAATTGAAATACACATATGTTATTTATTATCAATATGTTTAATTAATTATAGTGAGTTTTCTGGAACATAAATTGAAATTTTATTAACTGGTATATAATATGAAATAATAACACTTTGTCTAAATAGCTTACAGTAGCCTACAGAAAGTAGGGTAACATAACCTATGAGTAATGAAAACAGCTGTTAGGTTATATGAAACCATTCGTTAGCACATAATTCAGTCCGTTTTTCAGTAAATGAAAAAAAATCCCGAAAATGATAAAGCGAACTGATAGGTATTGTGTTTTTCACTTTAAAAAAAGAATAAATAAATAAATAAATAAAAAAAATTGAGACAACATATTATGTTGTTGTTCTGACACCCTTGGAAGTTAAGAAGCAGTAACTGTTCCTAAATGTGCTATACATATTTCCCTTGTAGAGGGGAAATCTAATTTTCAAACGAACAAGTAATTTCTTATCCTCCAGTATCATTCGGTAAAATCAGGTGGGCCAACATTCAAATGTTTATTTTTTTACAGCAACTTGTGTACTTTTCAGTTGAAAATTTGTGATTTTGCATAGTTTTAGATAAATATAAAAATAGAATAAAAATTTAAAAATTTAGTAGAGACGTGATTACAAATTTTTGTAAGACTTTATTACAAATTTTTGTAACACTTTATTACAAAACTTTATTACAAAACTGTATTACAAACACATTTTATAAATAGAACGAGATAATGAGAGAGATGTTTACCTTAACGCTTGTTAAAAACCGCCTGACTTTAATATATGACTATACAGAGATTCTTGGTTTACACCCTAAGTCTACTTTCTAGTTTGTAATTTTATTTTTAAAAAAATGCACTTACTTTATTTTTGTACGAAGGCGGTCATTTTTAGAAGTAATGGCCCATTTCGAAATAGTCGTTAGTGATGGAGTTTTCACAAAGATTTAAAAAAATGTTAAATTAGTTTTAATCTGTCGACCTCACTGCTGATAGTGGAACCGTCAACATGCGAAGGATAGTTGGAAGGATCATCTGTTTGCAAATATCAAAGGAGATGAGGGGACGTTTTATTGTAAATCTTTCTACATTTGCAACCAATCGCGGTATTTATTTACCGTGCCTACGTGTATGATTTTAGCGGAAAAATATACCGGCCGACGCAGAAAGTCATCAGTAATACGAACAAAAATAATACCACTATCGCGCATGCCCCAAAAATTTATAATTTTGGAAAATTGTAATTCCCCCTTATGTGGTGCTAATAGTGCTGGTAAAAATGCACATTGCCCACCCTCATTACAATGCTTATAAAACGAATCAAAAACATGTTTTGAATCTATGTTTTTTTTTATTGCCGCAGGTTAATTTTATATACCTATAAAGTATCCAGTCCTGATAGATTTGGTTATTAATTTTTACTTTTAACCAAATGTACACATGTAAGGCTAGAATAGAGATCACGTGACGTCACCTGGCAAAGAGTATTACTCCGCGAAAGTAGACGTCTAATTAGGTAATGTAATGTTGTATAAAACTATAACCAAATTTATCCTAACTGGACACTTTACAGGTATATTTTAATATAGGTATATAGTAATTCATAAAATTACAACCAAATTTATCCTAACTGGACACTTTACAGGTATATTTTAATATGGGTATATAGTAATTTATAAAATTACAACCAAATCTATCCTAACTGGACACTTTACAGGTATATTTTAATATAGGTATATAGTAATTTATAAAATTACAACCAAATTTATCCTAACTGGACACTTTAAAGGTATATTTTAATATAGGTATATAGTAATTTATAAAATTACAACCAAATCTATCCTAACTGGACACTTTAAAGGTATATTTTAATATAGGTATATAGTAATTTATAAAATTACAACCAAATTTATCCTAACTGGACACTTTAAAGGTATATTTTAATATAGGTATATAGTAATTTATAAAATTACAACCAAATCTATCCTAACTGGACACTTTAAAGGTATATTTTAATATAGGTATATAGTAATTTATAAAATTACAACCAAATTTATCCTAACTGGACACTTTAAAGGTATATTTTAATATAGGTATATAGTAATTTATAAAATTACAACCAAATCTATCCTAACTGGACACTTTAAAGGTATATTTTAATATAGGTATATAGTAATTTATAAAATTACAACCAAATTTATCCTAACTGGACACTTTAAAGGTATATTTTAATATAGGTATATAGTAATGTATAAAATTACAACCAAATCTATCCTAACTGGACACTTTAAAGGTATATTTTAATATAGGTATATAGTAATGTATAAAATTACAACCAAATCTATCCTAACTGGACACTTTAAAGGTATATTTTAATATAGGTATATAGTAATGTATAAAATTACAACCAAATCTATCCTAACTGGACACTTTAAAGGTATATTTTAATATAGGTATATAGTAATTTATAAAATTACAACCAAATTTATCCTAACTGGACACTTTACACGTATATTTTAATATAGGTATATAGTAATTTATAAAATTACAACCAAATCTATCCTAACTGGACACTTTAAAGGTATATTTTAATATAGGTATATAGTAATGTATAAAATTACAACCAAATCTATCCTAACTGGACACTTTAAAGGTATATAGGTATATAGTAATGTATAAAATTACAACCAGATCTATCCTAATTGGGGACTTTTATATTTAAATATACGTATACGTAGTACGGCGCGCTGTTGTTACGCGAACGTAGTACTTCTGACTACTCCGCACTGAATTTTTTACCCTTTTTAATTTGATAAAATGCTACTTATTTCCCTGAGCGAGGGTTTTCGTTATTTTTTTCGTATCCCTGATGACTTTCTGCGTCGGCCGGTATAATTGTATTCACAGTATCAAGAGCACAGTGGTACAATATATTACAATGAAAATATTGGAAAGAAACCCAATACCACAGAAATAATCAAAGGGTTTAATCTTAAGCAACTTGTTCGTTTGTTATTTTTGATTGTTTTTGTGGTTTTGGGGTTCTTTCCAATATTTTCATTGTAATAATTGTTTTCGCTAAAATCTTACAGGTGGGCATGGGAAATAAATACCCCAATCGCTGATAAAACTTTCTTCAAAGTTATGTTACTGATCACCACGAGCTGCTTTTGTAATTTTTACATAACATTAAACTTTGATAGACTTTGTTTTATAAGGGCAACATTTACATTTTCCTTTCTATTTGTAATTTTTTCAATTTAATGGCAGCCCCTTACTTTAATGGCAGCCCCTTACTTTAATGGCAGCCAATTAATTTCAATCGTCGAATAAAGATGTGAATAAAAGAACGATAGGAATGAAAAAGGGACACAAAATCTTCCGGTTTAGGGTATAGGGAATGTTCCTTAACAGCCCTCTTCCATCTGGTCAACAGATCTTTCCTAAGAATATACGCGAGTGAGATAGTTGCTAAATCTAATGTTAATATTATGGCTTTATTTTTTTAGTGGGTGTTGTGTTGAGTTGCTTGACTGTGGTACAACGAGGGAATCCAGGCAGTAGGTGCGGCCAGAAGGTATCCCTTGTGGGAGGTTATTTTCCTTCGTTTAAACGAGTTCTGCTTGAAGGAATTTCATCCTCTGAACCCACTGAGGAACAATCACCTGTGTTTCTTGAAGAGAGATTATTTAAGTATATTTCGTTTAATCTCTGGTTAAAAATATCTGTAAATAGGGCCTTGTAATTGTTAAATCAAGTAAATAATCTGACAATAGCTTTGAAGAATATTGGCCGAGAGAATGCTTTGCTTGCCAACCTAGTCACGTGTGAACAGTTGTCACGTGGGAATGGAACGTCACGTTATCACTCTCCAACGAAGGAGTGTAAATGATTCCATTATAAAGTCTATGTAAACAGAATAAGATCATGAATTGGGGGGAAACGCGCCATTATATGGGGAAAAGGATTACGGAGGATTCAAACATGACGCTGGTAAATAATTTCTACTGTTGTTACTTGTCGAGTTCGAACCAAATTTTCAGCCTTGACATTGTAGAAATAAAAACAAGAGTCATAAGGCTGTTGAGGTTATTGGTGATACGTTGAATGCATATCTTTTACCAATGGAACAAAGTGTTAACATGGGCTTTAGAAGCTGGTTCTTCACAACTACTATTAAAACAGCGCCGCCTTCTAGGAAAATAAACGAAATCTCGTGCCAACGAAATCGATTGCACGATTGCAAATAACACCTACATTTATTTGTATAAGAAAAGCAAGTATTTTCGATTATAAATTCATTCATGAATTATTTAATATCTCGTGGATGCAACGATCAGTGACACAACAAATAAATTTACGAAGTCTCCAACTCAGTTGCTGCATAATTTTGTTACATGACCTTAACCGTATTTAATATAAACACAATGTGTTTTCCGACTTTAAATTGTGGTTACTAGCTTATAACTTTAAGCTTTATAACAATAATTTAGAAATTACTTGCTGACGTGTTTCAAAACAATCGTTTTATTAACGAAACCAACCGCCTACACAAAAATGAACCGCTTCGTAAATGAGAAGATTGTTTCAGCACGTAAGTTCTAAAGTATTCACTGAAATATGTAATAATTACAACACTCAACTTTAGGAATTTTCTGTCGATTACACTCCATAATCCTACAGACAGAAATATTTTTAAAATTCTGCTATTATTTATTGTACAGTTAGTTCTAGGAAAAATCTTGATTTTAAAGAACTTTTTCATCTTATTTTGTTAAATTTTGTCTGATTTTAAGCCTTAGAGTGTCATACAATGATATTTAATTTTAAAATTAAATTGGATATAAATTAATTAACAGTTTTTTATGGAATGTCCAAGTCAGCCGCAGATGGAATTTCTGGCCGGGTAACTGGATTTTGATGTTGAGCAAGAAGAGGTGAAAGTCTCATTTTCCACTCTGGAATTCATTTTTCCACTTTTGTCCAACTATGGTTAGTATTAAAGTGGAAGCATTTTTAAATACTTCTATAAATCGTATTGGCCGATAAAATTGCCTTACAGACGATATTTTGTTGAAAACATTTTTCTTAACAATTGCTAAGCGTTAATTGAATAAATTGTCTAATACGGGTGCAATTTACAAAGCCGGGCTCGAGGATCCTGAATGTCTTCATAGACGCAGATATCTGTGCTTATGAAGGTTCTAGACGCACATACACGATAGATGATGTTGGTGAGGTATCTCCTAGGCGCCTCTTATTTATGCACAGATAAAGTTAGTCTTAACACTTATTCTGTGACTGAGGCAGCGATACACGCAACACTGTGTAAGACGGCAGTAGGCCTACTTGAGAAACAAAATATTAGTTGGCAAAGTATTTCCGAGGTGCCTCTTATTTATGCACAGATAAAGTTAGCCTTAACATTTATTCTGCGACTGAGGCAGCGATACACGCGACACTGTGAAAGACGGCAGTAGGCCTACTTGAGAAGCAAAATATTAGTTGGCAAAGTATTTCCCAGGCGCCTCTTATTTATGCACAGATAAAGTTAGCCTTAACACTTATTCTGCGACTGAGGCAGCGATACACGCGACACTGTGAAAGACGGCAGTAGGCCTACTTGAGAAGCAAAATATTAGTTGGCAAAGTATTTCCTAGGCGCCTCTTATTTATGCACAGATAAAGTTAGCCTTAACACTTATTCTGTGACTGAGGCAGCGATACACGCGACACTGTGAAAGACGGCAGTAGGCCTACTTGAGAAGCAAAATATTAGTTGGCAAAGTATTTCCTAGGCGCCTCTTATTTATGCACAGATAAAGTTAGCCTTAACACTTATTCTGTGACTGAGGCAGCGATACACGCGACACTGTGAAAGACGGCAGTAGGCCTACTTGAGAAGCAAAATATTAGTTGGCAAAGTATTTCCTAGGCGCCTCTTATTTATGCACAGATAAAGTTAGCCTAAACACTTATTCTGTGACTGAGGCAGCGATACACGCGACACTGTAAGACGGCAGTAGGCCTACTTGAGAAACACAATATGAACTTTTTTAGCTTTGCATAAGTTCTAAACAAGTGAAACATAATTTTAAATATTGACAACTATAGATAATTGTTAAAATATACACTAATTATCGCGATACAAACATAACCCAACTTTGTAAAGTACACCACAGACTCAAACACACCTGAGCAACAGTCTTGTCAGTAATTCACAGCATTGATTAATGCCCTGACCTGCGCGAAACGCATATGCTGAATAAATCAGTAAGTAGTGGTTTTTTTGTCAAGTTAACATAAAAAAGTGTAATTTCTACAAAAAACCTCAAGATGTACAACACAAAAACTTTAAGTTATAACCTTTCTTCTGAAACACTATACACTGTCAAATAATGTTTCATAAATTGTTGCACAGTGTTATATCACATTATTTTATACTTGAATTTTATAGTCCATTACGTTGTAGCATACAAGAATGGATACAACACCACAATAATAGACAAACTATGGCACAATATACAAAAAAGCACTAAAATTAACACTACATGGAGGGAAAACAAATACATCACAATACCAAACATAAACAGAACATCAAATACAATAGCCCACAAATTTCAAAAAAACAGAATACAAAACTAATAACAATTTACAATACAAAATACATCACGACACCAACAACAAAGATAAACTACAAGCACCAGGCGTATACAAATTAAACTGCAATTCAACAAATTCTACATTGGGCAAACAGGTCGCAGCTTCAAACAAAGAGTCGAGGAACACAAACAAAACACCAACTCAGCGTTTTACAATCACATAAAAGAAACAGGACACAAATACACAGACATTTACCTTAACCTAGAAACTTTACATATCAACAAAAAAGGACCACATCTCAACACACTAGAACAATATGAAATTTACAAACACACAAAAACAAAAAATACAAACATATTAAACGAACAAACACAATACAAATCACACATAGCCTACTCTTTGATACTATCGAAAACCTTCCTTTAAAATCTTCACCGCTTAATCTATCAACTCAAGCAGAAGACACTGATGAAGATCGCCACGGAGGAATTGAAAACGTTTTGTCATAGTAAGTTTTTACAAATTTACAAAATTTAAAGTTCGGATAGTCATAAACTATTGTAAAAGTGATTAATTATTATATAATTATGTAGAACATATTTAGTGTCCATGTATCCGTGTTTCCGTATGAAACAAATTAAGTTACCTATGTACACTATGAGATTGTCGAAATGAAAACGTCAGCTCCATTTCCCTCAATCTTGCAACATACGTGAGAATATCTTAAAATAAACAAGACTAGTTAACGTTGGTAAATTTGTTTTAATTTTTGTTTTTAGCCTAACCTGTCATAGCAGTATATTTTATAGCTATATTGTATTGTAGCAATGTAGTAGTGTATTTTTGGGTTCTGTTTTAAAAATAACTATTTTGTATACAGTGGTAGGTATTGACGATTACATTTGTATTTTTTAATTTTTTAGCTGCTATTTATAGCTTGGACCCTTTTAAATACAATTTTTCAGCTTAGAATGTACTCTTTAAGTAAAATAAAAGAGAAAAAATTAACTAATCCGGTGTTTGTCAATCATTATCGTGCAAGTTTAAGAACCTAGATAGCACACGACTACAACACACAACGCAGTATCTAAACCTCTAGGAGAATAAATGAATGAAAACTACGTACGACAGTGTCTTCCATCCTCACGCTTAAAACACGGACATCTCACCTCCATTGATACGATTTGACATAATCGTCGGGTGGGGGCGCCAGACTACCGAACATTGCCGAGTATGCCCGAAGTGTCTAGTAGTCAACTGGTAAGCGCCAGTCCGTAACACACGTGCCTCAATAGTTGTTGTTCTGTGAAGTTATGGAGAAATAGTTGTGTTGTGAATAAATAAACAATGGAGTTTTTTAATATGGATGTTATTTATCAACGAGTCTATTTATCATAAAGGTAAGAAAAATATATTAATTTTTTATTGTTAAAAAAAATTAGGTGATATATTTTTGGTTATACTAATTATTTTTAATATTCTATCTTAAAATAAAAAAGGCATTTTTTATAATTTCGTACGTATATAAAAATCACATCTGCAAAGTAATTGGTTATTTAAAAAAAATATAATCATTAATCCATTTAAAGTTCAAAATTGTGTTGCATTTATAACCTAAAAAAAAAAATATACAAAAATATTTTGAGACGAGATGATACAAAGAAAGCTTTATTTAGACCTATATATAAGGTAGATTTATTTGTTTCTTGTTTGTATAAAACTAAGTATCATTTTTCATCCATAATACGAAATTTTTCTTGTAAAATAAACTTGAAATCTTATATAAAAACTGATGTCTCTATTAATTTTTTTCTAAAAGTTCCTCCAAAATGAAGTTGAACCTGACTAAGTAATACGCACGGTATGTAATGAAAGAACAAACCTGTTGCAGCAAAAAAGCTAAAGAAGATTCAAAAAGTAAATAAAAAGAAATGTACAAGCTATAAACCCACCACACTGTATTGTAAAGGACATTATTTTTTTGTCACAAGTAAATATTCTTTAGTGTTTTTTCATAATTCCAACATATTCATAATTCACACTTGAATTTTATTAAATATGTGGACAATATAAATCGAAGTGGTAAAATGTATTATTTATTTTTTTAATATATTTTGTTATTTTTCAAAAGTATTTCTATATTTGTGTTAGTATTTTTCATTGTAAGCAATGTATCGATACACAGGTACACAGTACACAGGAGGGAAACGAATTTGCTCCACAAATTTACTATGCGTCTACTTTCAGTGTGTTTTGACACTCACACGCGAGCTCGCACACACACACACACACACACACACACACACACACACACACACAGAGAGCTAGCTTGTTTACAAACATAGTAAGTTCAATTTACATAATCTAGCGTATGTTTACACATTAGATTTTTCATATAACTGTTTAACCATTATTGAAACATATTTCACATTTATTTTATACATTCTTACTTATTTCTTATTACTCCTTTGTTTAAAATATATATTCTTCAACTATTTGTATACTTTAATCATACCTGAATCCCCAACTGGGAGACTTAGACGGAAACAATTCATGAAATCCGCTCCCTGCTGTAGATGCCATTACGTACAGATTTTTTGTTTGAAGGCGGACTGCAAAATTTAATCTTGCGACGACGACGTCCCATCAGAGCCTTTCTACACAATATGAGTAACAGCTTACAGACGTGTTTAAACCAGTCTTTTGGTTTGTTTTTGGACGTTTCTAAAATGTTTTCTCCTTAGAAAAATAATATGTTTAAATACTGTTTGGGTAATGGTTTACTTTAGCCATGTAAGGGATTTTGAGCGAATGTTCATAAAGACCGCTTTTTTCATCATAATAGTTATTATTTACATTTATAAAATTAATAAAAGACCAAACATTCAACATAAACGTTTAGAGCAAAATTTATTAATGCCCTTGATGCGAGTTGTTGAAATGTCAATGTAATTATTTGTAAAGAGTAGGCCTACTGCGTAAAAATAATGATTTTCACGCTAATGAAATTAGCCTTTATAAATAAATAGATTCCTATAATGTTTGCATTAAAAAATCGCAGTACTGACGATTGTCCTTTAGCCTCTGGTTCCAGTCCAGGTAAACCCTTATTTCAGTACCATTGTCCGCTTAATATTATCCACGAAAGAAGGTTTTAAACAAGTTATACAACAATTTTTTTAAAAGTAAATCCCTACTGGGCCAAGAAAGAAAAATTGTATCATTTTTTGTTTATTTCCAGATTGTTTGTTTATTTTATTCGTTTCATTCACTATTAACCCTTCACCACTATTTATGATATTTTGTGGTAACCATGGCAACAGTTTGAGGTTGTGCAATTGAGGTTTCGACGACAACCACATAAGGTAAAAATTCAAATATGTCTTTGAGAAGTTTGTGTATTGGAAATTAAAAAAATAGTGCCAAAGAGTGCTAGACTTTGTATTTAAGGATTAATAGTTCGAATCCGGATGGACCCCCAAATTTTTATAATTTAATTGTTAAATAAATATTTGAAAAAACTTTATTAACATTAATTTCTATCCACTATTGGTATAAACAATGTATTTGAACTTGATTTGATAAATAAAAACTTATTTTGTTAACGATTGAAAATTAGTACAAGATATATATCAGGAGAGTGTGAGCTAATAGAAGGAATTTAAATACAAATGATTGAAATTTACCTAAAGAGTGTTTGCTAAATAAATATTGACGATAGTAGACTATTTATTTAATGCTATTAACTTGCATCTGAAAATTACAATGGCAATAACATGAGCCGTTGCAAGCAGCGCATCGAACATCTCATTCGCTGACAATATTTTTATTTACTACAACTTCTGATTCAGTTCGTTCTATTAGCTTACACTCACCTTATGTTGTACGAATTTTCATTCGTTAATAAAATACGTGTTAATTCATCCAATCAAGTTCAAATATATTTCATTTTAAACCTAATATTTTGGATGGCAATTAATGTTAATAAAAGGTTTTTCAAAACGTTGTTCATTAATTTAAATTAAAAAAACTGGATTTCCCGGTCGGATTCGAGCTGAGGAACTACATGTTTGAAATCCAGCACTTTGGGACAGAGCCAACTTTCGCATAGCTAGAAATTAAAAAAAAAGAAATGGAATAAGTAGTAGCAAACGAAATTAATAAATAGAGCAACACACTATTATAAGTGTATAAAGAGGATAATGGAAATTTGCAAGAAAATTCGCTCTCTATTTGGACGCTTGATATGGTGATTCTGTCATATGTATATACATATTTATATTAATTGTAATTATAAAATAAAATAAAAAGTAACTGAAATAAAATTTTTCTTTGTCGACTTAAGTAGAAATTTACTTGAAAATATTTTTCTCTATATTGTTTTTTCCATACAACCTAGTAAGAATGTACTTTGCTCTGGAGGCGAGATGATTTAATTTGGTAATTCAGTACATATTTTTAGATTCATGATCACTAATATTTTGTTTAAGGTTTTTAAAATATACAAATTCAAATAATTGTATTCTACAATATTAAAAGACATCGTAATCGTTCGCTTTTAAATTATTTTTGATGGATTGTTTCAAAACAATAATTCTCTTGTCATTACAGATTTTAAAACAAAACCATCTGTATTTGTTGTAATGAGTACACATTAATTATAAAGCAATAAAAATTTACTTGTTCTAAAGTTTCCTCAGGATGGAAAAATAATACAATTTTTCACTGACAAAAAAATTGAAAAAATATTTTCATTTTACAAACACATGGCTACACAGATAAAAGCGCCAGGGCATTTCATACCAAAAATTCGTTGGACCAGAAAAATTATGAACATAACATGTCCTTTTTACAACTCTTCTCAAAAGCATTTGACTACATTCAGTAGTTTTGCCTCATCAATTAGAAAAGATGTAATAAGCTAAGGATTTTGCAATAATTTTGCAAATAATGCAAAGGCAAAACAAAGAAAAGAATAAATGTTGAAACAATCAAAAATCTTCATATTAAAAAACGTAAAAAAACTTTTAAATAAAATGTAAACAAAATAAAACTTTATGGTAATTAATAAGATAAAAAATGAAATCGAAGTTTGTTTCCCCCTGCAAAATGTTAATCTATAACATGGGCCATCAACCTCCGTCGCAGCACCATGACGAGTAACTTCATTGCAATATTAATATTACTTTATCGCAAATATCGACTTTATATACAAAGCAAAATTTGATGAAATATCATTATGTTTCATACGATTCAGCATTCACAGAGTGAAATATTTCATCCGATTTAATCTGAATCCTTCTAGATCCCCTTGGAGACGAAGTGATGTCTTATCTGGGCTTCACAGTGGCTTTTCCCTTCAACATAGTGGCCAATATTCCTACTTTTGTCGCGTAGCCAACGCTAGGCGCCACACCACCCTTGACTTATCACAATGTTTATAGTTTTTGTTATCAGGCGTGGTTTTTGTTTTGACACCTAACGCCATATATTTCTGTTATCGATTTATTTCTTACACATTTAGGGAGTTTATGAACTTTATTATTTTAAAATATTAAGTGGCGACGTGGTGACGATTCAACGACTGTTAAAATAGTTAAATAACAGTAATAAAATAATAAATGATATCAAAAATAGTTAATTAAAAAAGTAACTAATAAATCTTAAGAGTTAATATGTATAACTTTGTTAATTAGTTATTTGCTTAATAACCTTTGTTGTGTTTATTGTAAAATATATAAGGTATTGCTTGTAATAATGACTATTAATGAATAATAATTCTCGTTGAATTTTCCTTGTAACAATGCCAATATTCTCGTTGAATTTTCCTTGTAATAATGCCAATATTCTCGTTTAATTTTCCTTGTAATAATGCCAATATTCTCGTTAAACTTTCCTTGTAATAATGCCAATATTCTCGTTGAATTTTATTTATATTACTAAGGAACTGACAACCGGTATTTATTTCCATGCTATAAGTAATCGATATTGTAAAAAAAATTATACTGGCCAATGAGAAAGTATATACTGACCAATATACATATAAAGAACATAAGTCAAAATACAAATACAAGAATTATAATTGAATTTACAATTCAAAGCTTTTCGTTGGCTAACAGTACCAACATCATCAAAATATTAAACAATTCAGTTGTTTAATATTCCTGATGATGTTGGTACTGGTAAATAAATTTGGTTTTTATTTAAACAAATAATTACCAAACTACGATGTAAATTCACAACTCTGCCTTCTTGCTCCGATCCGCGATGCAAAAACGTTGAAAAAATTCATTTTTCATCATTTTGTTTGTTATTAAGTTACTTAGTGTTGCTGGATACATTGTAGCTATATTTTAATACAACTTTATTAGAAAAATGGAAGGTGGCGGACTAGTGGTAATCTACGGTCGTTCTCGGCACACATAAAAACTTTGCCCTGGATTTGTGCTAATATATATTTGTTACAAAATCTTTTTAGCGTGAACGTAAGTTTTTGTTGTTTTCCGATAATAATAATTTTTATAGTAATGTTCCAAAGTTCTTCCGTTTATTCCGACATAAATTATTGCTATGATTATGTTCCAAAATATAATATTAATATTTATAATAATGTTTCAAATTCATGAGTTTAATCCGACATAAATTATTACTATGATAGTGTTCTAAAATGCTTGAATGTTATAAGAAATATTGCTGTGATTGCGCACCTTATAAATTATTACTATGATAGTGTTCTATAAGGCTTGAATGTTATAAGAATTATTGCTGTGATCGCACACCTTATTTGTTGCATTTAATCCCATAATATTAATATTTATAATAATGTTTCAAATTCATGAGTTTAATCTGACATAAATTATTACTATGATAGTGTTCTATAATGCCTGAATCTTATAAGAAATATTGCTGTGATTGCGCACCTTATTTGTTGCATTTAATCCCATAATATTAATATTTATAATAATGTTTCAAATTCATGAGTTTAATCTGACATAAAATTATTACTATGATAGTGTTATATAATGCTTGAATGTTATAAGAATTATTGCTGTGATTGAGCACCTTATTTGTTGCATTTAATCCCATAATATTAATATTTATAATAATGTTTCAAATTCATGAGTTTAATCTGACATAAATTATTACTATGATAGTGTTCTATAAGGCTTGAATGTTATAAGAATTTATGCTGTGATCGCACACCTTATTTGTTGCATTTAATCCCATAATAATAATATTTATAATAATGTTTCAAATTCATGAGTTTAATCTGACATAAATTATTACTATGATAGTGTTCTATAATGCCTGAATCTTATAAGAAATATTGCTGTGATTGCGCACCTTATTTGTTGCATTTAATCCCATAATATTAATATTTATAATAATGTTTCAAATTCATGAGTTTAATCTGACATAAATTATTACTATGATAGTGTTCTATAATGCTTGAATGTTATAAGAATTATTGCTATGATTGCGCACCTTACTTGTTGCATTTAATCCCATAATATTAATATTTATAATAATGTTTGAAATTCATGAGTTTAATCTGACATAAATTATTACTATGATAGTGTTCTATAATGCTTGAATGTTATAAGAATTATTGCTGTGATTGCGCACCTTACTTGTTGCATTTAATCCCATAATATTAATATTTATAATAATGTTTCAAATTCATGAGTTTAATCTGACAAATTATTACTATGATAGTGTTATATAATGCTTGAATGTTATAAGAATTATTGCTGTGATTGCGCACCTTACTTGTTGCATTTAATCCCATAATATTAATATTTATAATAATGTTTCAAATTCATGAGTTTAATCTGACATAAATTATTACTATGATAGTGTTATATAATGCTTGAATGTTATAAGAATTATTGCTGTGATTGCGCACCTTACTTGTTGCATTTAATCCCATAATATTAATATTTATAATAATGTTTCAAATTCATGAGTTTAATCTGACAAATTATTACTGTGATAGTGTTCTAAAATACTTGAATGTTATTAGAATTATTGCTGTGATTGCGCACCTTACTTGTTGCATTTAATCCCATAATATTAATATTTATAATAATGTTTCAAATTCATGAGTTTAATCTGACAAATTATTACTGTGATAGTGTTCTAAAATACTTGAATGTTATTAGAATTATTGCTGTGATTGCGCACCTTACTTGTTGCATTTAATCCCATAATATTAATATTTATAATAATGTTTCAAATTCATGAGTTTAATCTGACAAATTATTACTGTGATAGTGTTCTAAAATACTTGAATGTTATAAGAATTATTGCTGTGATCGCACACCTTATTTGTTGCATTTAATCCCATAATATTAATATTTATAATAATGTTTGAAATTCATGAGTTTAATCTGACAAATTATTACTATGATAGTGTTCTAAAATACTTGAATGTTATAAGAATTATTGCTGTGATTGCGCACCTTACTTGTTGCATTTAATCCCATAATATTAATATTTATAATAATGTTTCAAATTCATGAGTTTAATCTTACATAAATTATTACTATGATAGTGTTCTATAAGGCTTGAATGTTATAAGAATTTATGCTGTGATCGCACACCTTATTTGTTGCATTTAATCCCATAATATTAATATTTATAATAATGTTTCAAATTCATGAGTTTAATCTGACGTAAATTATTACTATGATAGTGTTCTATAATGGCTGAATCTTATAAGAAATATTGCTGTGATTGCGCACCTTATTTGTTGCATTTAATCCCATAATATTAATATTTATAATAATGTTTGAAATTCATGAGTTTAATCTGACAAATTATTACTATGATAGTGTTCTAAAATACTTGAATGTTATAAGAATTATTGCTGTGATTGCGCACCTTATTTGTTGCATTTAATCCCATAATATTAATATTTATAATAATGTTTCAAATTCATGAGTTTAATCTGACAAATTATTACTATGATAGTGTTATATAATGCTTGAATGTTATAAGAAATATTGCTGTGATTGCGCACCTTATTTGTTGCATTTAATCCCATAATATTAATATTTATAATAATGTTTCAAATTCATGAGTTTAATCTGACAAATTATTACTATGATAGTGTTCTAAAATACTTGAATGTTATAAGAATTATTGCTGTGATTGCGCACCTTACTTGTTGCATTTAATCCCATAATATTAATATTTATAATAATGTTTCAAATTCATGAGTTTAATCTGACATAAATTATTACTATGATAGTGTTCTATAAGGCTTGAATGTTATAAGAATTATTGCTGGGATTGCACACCTTACTTACTGCATTTAATCCCATAATATTATTATTTATAATAATGTTTCAAATTTCTTCGGTTTAATCCGATATGAATTACTGGTATAATTGTTTTCCAAAATACTTCAGTGCAATAAGAATTATTGCTGTGATTGAGCACCCTACTATTGTATTTTATCTTATTATTAATATTTATATTACTGTTTCAAAGTTCTTCGGATGAATTCGTTACGAATTATTGCTATAATTGATTCCAAAATGCATTTTTTGTAATAAGAATTATTGCTGTGATTCTACGTTTTGCATTTCCCTGAACATCTACTTTACCTCTAACATCCCCACTAGAATTAGTTTAGCTTTTCAG
The DNA here is from genome assembly GCA_036971475.1 of Prosapia bicincta. Taxonomy (NCBI): domain Eukaryota; kingdom Metazoa; phylum Arthropoda; class Insecta; order Hemiptera; family Cercopidae; genus Prosapia; species Prosapia bicincta. The sequence goes on from JBAIZL010000005.1 coordinate 110,062,422, forward strand.
CAGTATCCGTTCAGATTCAGGGGTATTACTGATTTGCTCATGTTAAATATTTATTTCTTACACATTCCTTCCGTTTTTCCGAGTTTTAAAACCTAAATAATTTAAAGCAATCGTAAACCAAATATAAAGTTATAAAAATTTCATTCAAAAAACTTTCTGACTATAAACAGATTACAATAATGGGAATTCACCTTCCTTCGATGGTGAATCAACTGATAGGTTTACAATTACATTGAAAAAGCAAAATACTGTATTTAAGTGTTGATAGAAACAATTTTGATTACTCATAAGTCTGTAACAAATTATAAAAATCATAATTTATTTGGCTGATTATGACCAATTATAGATAGTAAAATTGTTGTGTGATTGGTTGTGATATCTAATTTGTGCAAAATTTATTTTTTTAAAACTTGTTTTAGCCCTAGTAAGAGACCTCTTCTCAGCGGATCTTATTCTGCAAAAACTACTTTGCTTTATACCTAAGCATGCTTTTTTATTTAAAATAAAATGTAAAAAATAAGTTTTACTTGAATATGAAATAAAACCTATGGAATCAAACACAATGGAATCGACTTTAATAATCTTTATTTAGTTTGTGAACATTTACTAAACTGACTCTTAAAGAGCTACCTTAAGATAACCGGTATTTTTAACAGCGCTCGCGATGTGTTTATAGAGTTTAAAAGGTTACATTAAAATATGTCAAAGAGGGTGGCTTTCCCATTGGCAACGTAGATTCGCAACAAATGTTTTCGTAACGATCAGTAATAAACTCAGTCATAGAATCACGTATTTTGTTAGTTCACAATAACAAACCAGCTCAGTTGGTTGTAAAGCAAGATAGCTATGTTATATCGTGATCCAGATCGGTTTATCATTGAGAGTAAGATCAGCGTAAGCACTCTTATCATATCGGATAAGTTCATTGCGTAGGAATGTGTTGAAAACGTTGATAGCACCGCATCTCTTCTTGTAAAACCAGCCTGGCTTTGGTACTACATTTACGCAGAAGTAAACCTGTTTGTATGTTGAAGCATGCAGCTTTGTAGCAGCTTCCCAACTTAAGTACGAGAGAATATTCTGTGAAAAAAATCGCCACAACACAGTAAAAACCGACTATAAAATTCGCGTTTTCGAATTCCAAATATGCTAAATAAATATATTTAGGCCTATTTATTTTCTATTCTTGAATATTGTTAAAGTGATTAGTTATTATATATGTTTCGTTATAAAAAAAAAATGATATACAAAAAATAAAATAACAACTTAATACATACAATAATGTGTAATTATTTGGCTATAGTAGCATTTGATTTTTTTTTAAATGAGAGCGATGTGTCAATTACCAACATATTCAGAAACGTATAAATTTAAACGAAACGTAATTACTTCTAAAGACAATTGCCTACACATGAGTATTACATATATAGGCCTACATTAAAGCGTATATATATATACACATAGTGGAATCAAAATATATCTAAAAACCTCATAATTACCAACATCTTCAGAAACGTATAAATTTAAACGAAACGTAATTACTTCTAAAGACAATTGCCTACACATGAGTATTACATATATAGGCCTACATTAAAGCGTATATATATATACACATAGTGGAATCAAAATATATCTAAAAACCTCATAATTACCAACATCTTCAGAAACGTATAAATTTAAAAGATACGTAATTACTTCTAAAGACAATTGCCTACACATGAGTATTACATATATAGGCCTACATTAAAGCGTATATATACACATAGTGGAATCAAAATATATCTAAAAACCTCATAATTACCAATGGAATGAAAGCCGTAGCTACTGTATCTGTAAAAATTATTTTCTTACTCATGCTTAAAGGCTGAAAGCTATAATATACTTAAAACCATAACTTGGCACAAAAAGTTTAAAAATTATTATAAAAGTGTTTCTTTAAAAACAATAATGTTAGAAAGCTACAGCAAATCAGATATGTAAAGACAGTATTTGGAAAAGCGAAGGTAATAAATAACCGTAGGGTTATAAAAATATTGTTTCACTTAATTTTAGAGAACGTCAGACTATAAAAGTGGATAAACAAAACAAAAAAAAAAGTTATTTACAAATGGAAATACTCCTAATTGCCTAGCAAAAGAATAAAGCTGCGACCTGTCAAATTTATTTGTCTTCAGTACTGTACTACTTGTTGTAGCGGAAAACTCATAAGGATAACGTTATATGAGTAATATGTCGAAGATACAACGTGAATAAAAAGGCAGGGATCTATGGACAATATAGTTTTGCTAGAGGAATTCTAATTTTCCTGTCTTCTAGCGGCGAGGTACTGTTTCGTCTCATTCTAGGCAGAGTATTAGAATAACTAAAGTTTATTCTTATTAGAATATACTTATTCTATATTTTTGCCAAAGTTTAAAATTAGTGTTTGTATTTTGTAATTATAATTTGGAAATGTGTACAAGTATTATCATCAATATTACCAACAAAGGTGACTTAATTATGAGTAATTTTAAAGTTAAAACAGTTTTTTGTACTAACTTATCATTAATTTAAAAAAATAATAATAATTTACGTACATCCAGGGTTATTAATTCCTATAGTTCGTTGTCTATAATAAGCTGCTAGAATCTAAAAACGAATGTTTCTCAGGATGTCCTCCAGTGTATATGAATTTTCCTGTGCTGATAAGGTTCGTCTTGAAGATGTTGTAGGGCTCTTGAACAGGGTCTCTTGAGGACTAACCAGGTTGAACCGATGAAGATAGGTTTGAGTTACGATGTGTCCCATCCTTGCTGTTACAAATGTGGCGACGGATTTAGCCACAGCTCGGTACATTTCTGGCCATTTGGTACCTTTAATTGAACTACTAAAAAAACTGTGCAAAATTTTTTAAAAAATCATCAAGATGTTTAGCTGGAGCATTTATGTGTGTAGTTGCAAGGAGACAAATAGCCAATGTGTGTTTTTGTTGTTGCTATTTTAATTCTACAAAATAAAACATCAAGAGAACGACAGTTAGAAAATTATTTTTAAAATAATAACCTTTCGCTTATAAACTCATAAAGGTTTCGCAGAAATTTATCGATACATTATATAGAAAATTATTCTGCTTCCGTGGTATTATTTTAAGTATTATTTTAAATTGAAATAGTTTATGATTTAATTTTTAAACGCTTTTGAAACTATAATTACAATAATATAATTACAAGTGTAATTATTTACATTGTTTTATTATTGTATAGCCTACTTATCGCAGTCAACTCTTTGTTGAATTTGGCGCAGTTATTAGTTTGGTAAGGTACCGATACACCTAAAATATATACAGTATAAAAATTTAAGCCATTACAGTTTTACAATTCTAGCTTTAAATCTATTTTATTAAAGAAAATAGACTGTTAAGAGTTTTATATTTTGACGTTACAGTACACATTACATGGAGCAGTATAACACGTTTTGGCAGCAATATTCAAAACTGGGCAGAGATAAAAATAAATTATTTATCTAAATGAAAAGTATTTAGTATAATCTTTAAATTTAAAATTATTATAGGTTTTAAAAATAATATTTTTTTCAACGTTTGTAAATTAATTATGTTATAATACATATATTTTCTCTATAAAAGATTTGACCTGTAATTATGTGAAATGCTGCTACATATATATATGAAATAATAATTACGTGTGATTTCTCTGCGCTTACATAATAAACATTAGTTTCTACTATCATTCTCAGTTTATGTGAACAATAAACTTCAAGGTCGTTAGAAAATGTTTTACGTTTGTATTGAATAAATGAATTTAATTCAATGTCTCAACGTAATTAGAATTGCAATTTAGTAAAGAAGAAAAAACTTTGGAGCGGGTTTAGGCAGTGATCAAATTTTCTTACAAAATCCGCTTGACAGTTTTTAGGTTGCTTTAATAATAGTGAACCTGCGAAACACAAATGGGATTTCCAGACCCATAAATCAACACCTATATTACTGCAAATGCTCATTCGGGTATTTACGCTCATAAAAGCACTTGGCTTCAAATAACCTGCTACAATGCTTTAAAAGCATTTATCAGGAAGGAAATAATATGTGTACTCTGAATTCAATGCAAGTACATTTCTGGGTTTAAAGCTAAGCACAAAGTTCAGTTATTAATTTTTATAACTTGTAAGGTTTTAACATAACGTTTGGAATTATACTATCAGTACTCATCAGGCGCGTATCCAAGGGGGGGGGGGGAGGCGATGGGGCGATCGCCCCCAACCCTTAAGAACTTTGGGTTAAAAATCGACAATATATTATTAAATTAGGACTTTCTATTAAATTAGACTTTTACTTAAGTTAATTCGTCTTTTATTATAAATAAAAAATAAAATTTTAATTTTTAATTTGAAAATTGACGCATTCCCTCGGCATACCCTCGTAAACGTTTTAACAACAGATAGCGCTAGTGAAGCTTAGTCTGGAACATATGATTTTCAATACGTAATTTTGCAAGCGTAATATTCGCAGTTGACTCCGGAATTGTTCGTGTTGGAAGAATAACTACTTATATTAATTAATAAACCATTTTTATAATAATAGCTTATTATGAAATTAATAATATTCTCTAGCCATAAGTGTTATCGAAACTGGAATAATTATTTATTAAAAAGTCTAATTTGCTACGAATCTTTATCACGTTACCAATTTACATACACGCACGCGCGCGCGCACACACACACACACACACACACACACACACACACATATATATATATAATGCATCGATCGCCCCCCCCCCTCCCAAAAGCAAGTCGCTGGATACGAGCCAGGTACTCATTAACTATTTTAAGATGAATGGAGTATGGAGTATTGGTGACTGAACTCCGAACTGTAATTACGACCACTGCTATTGCAAATTAAGAACACGGTTTTACTGTAATTACGACCTCGGTTTTACTGCAAATTACGAACATGGTTTTACTGTAATTACGACCACAGCATTCCTGCAAATTACGAAAATTGTTTTACTGTAATTACGACTACGACCTTCCTGCAAAATTAGGAACATGGTTTTACTTTAATTACGACCACGGCTTTCCTGCAAATTACAAACATGGTTCTACTGTAATTATGACCACAGCTGTCTTGCAATTACGAACATGGCTATATTGTAATTACGACCACGGTTTTACTGCAAATAACGAACATGGTTTTACTGTAATTACGACCACGGCGTTCCTGCAAATCACAAGCATGATTTTACTGTAATTACGACCACGGTTTTACTGGAAATTACGAACATGGTTTTACTGTAATTACTACCCCGGTTTTCTTGCAAATTACGAAATGTTTTTACTGTAATGACGACCACGGCGTTCCTTCAAATCGCAAACATGGTTTTACTGTAATTACGACTACGGCTTTTTTTGCAATTTATGAACAAGGTTTTACTGTAATTACCACCACGGCTTTCCTGCCATTATGAACATGATTTTAATGTCAGTACTATCATGGGTCTGCTCACACTTCGGTCATGGTTTTATAGTAATTACAAACATGATTTTCCTGCCTTAACGAACAAGGCTTTGCCTTCATTACGAAGTCGGCTTTTCATGCACTACGACTACGGCTTCAACATCATTACAAATCGTTTTTCGGTCATTACGAACACATTTTTCCTGGGATTACGAACGTGGTTTTACTGCCAAAACGAACACGGCACTTCAGTCATTAGAATAATCTTTTGGCAATTTGAAAGACAGGTTTCCGGCCATAACGGACACAGCTTTAGTGGAATAAAAAGGTTTTCGGCCATTACAACCATGTCAACGGCAATAACGATGACGGTTTTATGTCCATTATGTTCACCGCATCACCTATATTTCGAAAATGGTAAATGGATTTTGTGAATACGGCATTACGGCATTTATGAACAAGGCTTCTGTGCTATTACGAGAGACGTCTATAAGGCTATAGAAATTTCTCTAGAAATTTTTTATTTAGGACACTATTTAAGTTTTACTTTATTTATTAATTTTAGGCAGTTGTCTATAATGTACTAGACTAGTAAAATAAGCTATCTTTTCAAGGTATACTGACCAACATTAAAAAAAAATTGTGTCAAAGACCCTCTGTTTAACAAACGGCTTGCACAGAAGGAGCTAACTGTAGCTACATAAATATTCAATTGCCCAATAAATTTTACGAATTAGGATTTACTGTAACGACGAACACGGCATTACGGTCATTACGAAGCCAGCTTTTCAACCCATATGAACACTGATTTCCCGCCATTACATACACAGATTTTCTGCCATTACGAACTCGGTTTCCTGCTATTACGGACTCGACTTTCCTGCTATTACAAAAACTGATTTCTCGCCATTACATACACGGATTTTCTGCCATTACGAACTCGGTTTCCTGCTATTACGGACTCGGTTTCCTGCTATTACGGACTCGGCTTTCCTGCTATTACGAACACGGCTTTCCTGCCATTACGAAAACGGCTTTCCTACCATTACGAACTCGGCTTTTCGGCTATTACGAACACGGCTTTCCTGCTACTATGAACACTGCTTTCCTACCATTACGAACTCGGCTTTCCTGCTATTACGAACTCGGATGCCTTGCTATTACGAACACGGCTTTCCTGCTATTATGAACTCGGCTTTCCTGCCATTACAAACTCGGCTTTCCTGCCATTACGAACACTGCTTTCCTACCATTACGAACTCGGCCTTCCTAAAATTACGAACTTGGGCTTCTTGCTATTACGAACACGGCTTTCCTGCTATTATGGATTCGGCTTTCCTACCATTACGAACTCGGCTTTTCGGCTATTACGAACACGGCTTTCCTGCTATTATGAACTCGGCTTTCCTGCCATTACAAACTCGGCTTTCCTGCCATTACGAACACTGCTTTCCTACCATTACGAACTCGGCCTTCCTAAAATTACGAACTTGGGCTTCTTGCTATTACGAACACGGCTTTCCTGCTATTATGGATTCGGCTTTCCTGCCATTACAAACTCGGCTTTCCTGCCATTACGAACACTGCTTTCCTATCATTACGAACACGGCTTTCCTGCTATTATTAACACCGATTTACCGCCATTATTAACACTGCTTTCTTTCCATTACGAACTGGACTTTTCTGCCATTACGATCTCCGTTCTCCTGCTATTACGAACTCGGCTTTCTTGCTATTATAAACCTGGCTTTCCTGCTATTAGGAACTCGGCTTTCCTGCTATTACGAAAACTGTTTTACCGCCATTATGAACACGGCTTTCCTATCATTACGAACTCGGCATTCTTGCTATTACGACTTCGACTTTCCTGCTATTAGGAACTCGGGTTCCCTGCTATTACGAAAACTGATTTACAGCCATTATGAACACGGCTTTCCTACTATTACGAACTCGGATTTCCTGCTATTAGGAACTCGGCTTTTCTGCTATTACGAACACGGCTTTTATACCATTACGAACTCGGCTTTCTTGCTATTGCAAAACTGGCTTTCCTGCTATTACGAACTCGGCTTTCCTGCTATTACGAAAACTGATTTACCGCCATTATGAACACGGCTTTCCTATCATTACGAACTCGATTGTCTGCTATTAGGAACTCTGCTTTCCGGCTATTACGAACTTGGCTTTCCTGCTATTACGAACACTGATTTACAGTCATTATGAACACGGCTTTCCTGCTATTACGAACTCGGCTTTCCTGCTATTACAAAAACTGATTTACTGCTATTACGAACACTGATTTACAGTCATTATGAACACGGGTTTCCTGCTATTACGAACTCGGCTTTCCTGCTATTACAAAAACTGATTTACTGCTATTACGAAAACTGATTTACAGTCATTATGAACACGGGTTTCCTGCTATTACGAACTCGGCTTTCCTGCTATTACAAAAACTGATTTACTGCTGTTACGAACACTGATTTACAGCCATTATGAACACGGCTTTCCTAATATTACGAACTCGACTTTCCTGCTATTAGGAACTCGACTTTCCTGCTATTACGAAAACTGATTTACAGCCATTATGAACACGGCTTTCCTACTATTACGAACTCGGATTTCCTGCTATTAGGAACTCGGCTTTTCTGCTATTACGAACACGGCTTTTATACCATTACGAACTCGGCTTTCTTGCTATTGCAAACCTAAATTTCCTGCTATTAGGAACTCGGCTCTCCTATCATTACGAACTCGATTGTCTGCTATTAGGAACTCTGCTTTCCGGCTATTACGAACTCGGCTTTCCTGCTATTACGAACACTGATTTACAGTCATTATGAACACGGCTTTCCTGCTATTACAAAAACTGATTTACTGCTATTACGAACACTGATTTACAGCCATTATGAACACGGCTTTCCTAATATTACGAACTCGACTTTCCTGCTATTAGGAACTCGACTTTCCTGCTATTACGAAAACTGATTTACAGCCATTATGAACACGGCTTTCCTACTATTACGAACTCGGATTTCCTGCTATTAGGAACTCGGCTTTTCTGCTATTACGAATACGGCTTTTATACCATTACGAACTCGGCTTTCTTGCTATTGCAAACCTAAATTTCCTGCTATTAGGAACTCGGCTTTCCTGCTATTACGAAAACTGATTTACCGCTATTATGAACACGGCTTTCTTATCATTACGAACTCGGCTTGTCTGCTATTAGGAACTCTGCTTTCCGGCTATTACGAACTCGGCTTTCCTGCTATTACGAACACTGATTTACATACATTATGAACACGGTTTTCCTGTTATTACGAACTCGGCTTTCCTGCTATTACAAAAACTGATTTACTGCTATTACGAACACTGATTTACAGCCATTATGAACACGGCTTTCCTAATATTACGAACTCGACTTTCCTGCTATTAGGAACTCGACTTTCCTGCTATTACGAAAACTGATTTACAGCCATTATGAACACGGCTTTCCTACTATTACGAACTCGGATTTCCTGCTATTAGGAACTCGGCTTTTCTGCTATTACGAATACGGCTTATATACCATTACGAACTGGGCTTTCTTGCTATTGCAAACCTAAATTTCCTGCTATTAGGAACTCTGCTTTCCGGCTATTACGAACTCGGCTTTCCTGCTATTACGAACACTGATTTACAGACATTATGAACACGGTTTTCTTGTTATTACGAACTCGGCTTTCCTGCTATTACAAAAACTGATTTACTGCTATTACGAACACTGATTTACCGCCATTATGAACACGGCTTTCCTATCATTACGAACTCGGCATTCTTGCTATTACGAACTCGGCTTTCCTGCTATTACGAAAACTGATTTACTGCCATTATGAACACGGCTTTCCTACCATTACGAACTCGGCTTGTCTGCTATTAGGAACTCAGCTTTCCGGCTATTACGAACTCGGCTTTCCTGCTATTACGAACACTGATTTACAGACATTATGAACACGGCTTTCCTGCTATTACGAACTCGGCTTTCTTGCTATTACAAAAACTGATTTACTGCTATTACGAACACTGATTTACCGCCATTATGAACACGGCTTTCCTGCTAATACGAATACGCTTTTATTGTAATTACAAACACTGTTAGAATTAAGTAATGAATAATTATAAACAAAAATTTACCTTTGAGCTATTAAAAAGAATCTGGTTTAATTATAATTATTGTTACTGAATGCTTTCTACGTACCTAATTATTTCTAATAAATAAATAAATATAATTATGTTGTCAAAAAAGTTTCAGGATTATTTTATTAGGCATTTAATATTATTAATGTAAAAATATTGATTAAAGTAAACAAAATGTTTTTTTTATATTGGGTACAATATTGTATAATGATAGCGTCACGTTTTCTCACTTCAAGCCATTGTCGTTTAAACGTATGGTGAAACACGTTAAACGGATTTATTACACTTTACCTTATATTCAGCCCAGAAATCAATAGTTGTAAATATTTATGTTACCATAAAAATGTTAGGTTATTCATTGACATTAGCTTGAAGAAGGCACAATTTGACTAAACATACCATCATTAAAAGTTATTTTAATATTTTGGTCTACGGTGTCAGGATTTATATTTAGACTACAGATCAAAACAAAATTTCTATTCAAAATATGTTAAATATGTAACACTTGTTGCAGATAATTATAGGGGTGAAATTTAGACTAAAATTACATATTACTCAAATAAAAATATTTAGTTCGAATGAAATACAGTAAAAATACAACTATATGTTACATTTAAACCTAAAAATTTCTAACAAATATTTGAACTAAGAAGCAGAGGAAGCGGAATCTCCATTTCACAGACAAACGTACTTTCAAGAGTTGCACAATGTGTATTTCCCTGTAATGAAGGCAGTAAGTGTTAATGCTTTTGTTACTAATTGTCCATAGCTAAAGAGATAATGTCCACAATCATGCAGCAGTGTGACGTCATGGAGTATTATATTAATTGTATAAACATGTGGGGCCATTTTACAGGGACAAATTAAAACATTTGTCCAGTGCAAATGGATTTTGTCTGGACAAGTTTAAGCATTTATAGGGTTTCGTACGTTTTGTAATTTAGGCCTAGTACATCAGTTTGAAGTTTTTTTGAGCTATGTATTTGTATTTTAACTAAAAAAAAGTATTAATACATCAAACAAATACGAGGTAAGTTCTCCGGCTGTGGTATTGACATTATACTAAGAAAAATAGTTTTATGAACATTTATTTTAACAGGTTTACAAACCAAACCTCTCGTTTCAAGGTACTTCCTCCGTAATAAGGGGATCTCCTTGGTCCACCAATATACATGATATCTATTTCCTCTAGTGAACCGTTTTTTGAAGGATGTCAACCTTGCAAACCATTTGAATGAGGTTCATTGTTGTGTATAATACAGGTTAGCCATACATGTACCTTTCCTCGTTTCCCTCATTTCCGTGGAATCCAATTTGGAATCCTGCAGCACTTCCGAAAACTTTTCCTGGTCCATTCTTCCAACATTCCATCTGGTTCTTTTCGATGTTCATATCAGTCTCTTTGGTTTCTCAGGAGTGATACTGAATAGGATGTACTGGGGAAATTTACAGTACTATATATTAAAAGAAAAAGGAAGTTTTATTAATTCTGCTCAGGGAATTAATTTCATTAATTTCTGTTTGGGCTATGATTATTTTTTATCGTAACTTTAATAAAATATATACATATATAGTGAATGAATTTATTTAATAAGATTGTTATTAATAACACATATACTGAATATTTCTAACTTGAAGAATGTTTCTAAGCAATTTGCACTTCTTATTTTGTTTTAAATTATTTTAATGTGTCTATTATAATTTAATGTTATGGCAGTATAAACACTACCACTTTTGCAAATTTACTTTACTTCAGACGTTTGTTTAAAATGGCTTGTCCAGTCTCACTCATCCATCTAGTAAGCAAGTCAAAGTTAAATACAGAAGAGTTTAACTAATCTACTCTAGTAATTTGAAATCCATTTTCCTGATTGTAACCTCATTTCTACAGTTACATCAGTTGAAAAGTAGAAATGTTTTTATAACAATAACCTTAGTTTTTTAAGGGAAAAAGTGGAACCGATAAACGATTAGACATATTTAGGAGATGATGAGTCAGAGGAAAATACCTGTCATCAGTGGATCAACTGACATTACAGAAATAAATATATTCCCAGACAGAATACATTACTCACCGATAGTATAGGCCTAAGCCCTTCGATATTAACTCAACTCTCTGAAAGTTTAACCACTAAGCTACTGAACCACTAAGCTACTGATTTTTAGCTGTAGAACTTCTATCCTGGGACCGCCCTCTGTAGCCATACGTCAGGTAGGTGCGTTTAGAAATCCTCTCTATCTTCTATCCTGGGACAGCAAGCTGTAGCCATACGACAGGTTGGTACATTTATAAATTCTTTCTATCTTCCATCCTGGGCCCTCCAGCTGAAGCCATCCGTCAGGTCGGTGCATTTTTAAATCCTCTCTATCTTCCATCCTTGTACAGCCAGCTGTAGCCACACGTCAGGTAGGTGCATTTTTAAATCCTCTCTATCTTCCATCCTTGTACAGCCAGCTGTAGCCACACGTCAGGTAGGTGCATTTTTAAATCCACTCTATCTTCCATCCTTGTACAGCCAGCTGTAGCCACACGTCAGGTAGGTGTGCATTTTTAAATCCTCTCTATCTTCCATCCTTGTACAGCCAGCTGTAGCCACACGTCAGGTAGGTGCATTTTTAAATCCCCTCTATCTTTCATCCTTGTACAGCCAGCTGTAGCCACACGTCAGGTAGGTGCATTTTTAAATCCCCTCTATCATCCATCCTTGTACAGCCAGCTGTAACCACACGTCAGGTAGGTGCATTTTTAAATCCTCTCTAACTTCCATCCTTGTACAGCCAGCTGTAGCCACACATCAGGTAGGTGCATTTTCAAACCCTCTCTATCTTCCATCCTTGTACAGCCAGCTGTAGCCACACGTCAGGTAGGTGCATTTTTAAATCCTCTCTATCTTCCATCCGTGTACTGCCAGCTGTAGCCACACGTCAGGTAGGTGCATTTTTAAATCCTCTATCTCTTCCATCCTTGTACAGCCAGCTGTAGCCATACGTCAGGTAGGTGCATTTTTAAATCCTCTCTATCTTCCATCCTTGTACAGCCAGCTGTAGCCACACGTCAGGTAGGTGCATTTTTAAATCCTCTCTATCTTCCATCCTTGTATAGCCAGCTGTAGCCACACGTCAGGTAGGTGCATTTTTAAATCCTCTCTATCTTCCATCCTTGTACAGCCAGCTGTAGACACACGTCAGGTAGGTGCATTTTTAAATCCTCTCTATCTTCCATCCTTGTACAGCCAGCTGTAGCCACGCGTTAGGTAGGTGCATTTTTAAATCCTATCTATCTTCCATCTTTGTACAGCCTGCTGTAGCCACACGTCAGGTAGGTGCATTTTTAAATCCTCTCTATCTTCCATCCTTGTACAGCCAGCTGTAGCCACACGTCAGGTAGGTGCATTTTTAAATCCTCTCTATCTTCCATCCTTGTACAGCCAGCTGTAGCCACACGTCAGGTAGGTGCATTTTTAAATCCTCTCTATCTTCCACCCTTGTACAGCCAGCTGTAGCCACACGTTAGGTAGGTGCATTTTTAAATCCTATCTATCTTCCATCTTTGTACAGCCAGCTGTAGCCACACGTCAGGTAGGTGCATTTTTAAATCCTCTCTATCTTCCACCCTTGTACAGCCAGCTGTAGCCACACGTTAGGTAGGTGCATTTTTAAATCCTATCTATCTTCCATCTTTGTACAGCCAGCTGTAGCCACACGTCAGGTAGGTGCATTTTTAAATCCTCTCTATCTTCCATCCTTGTACAGCCAGCTGTAGCCACACGTCAGGTAGGTGCATTTTTAAATCCTCTCTCTCTTCCATCCTTGTACAGCCAGCTGTAGCCACGAGTTAGGTAGGTGCATTTTTAAATCCTCTCTATCTTCCATCTTTGTACAGCCAGCTGTAGCCACACGTCAGGTAGGTGCATTTTTAAATCCTCTCTATCTTTCATCCTTGTACAGCCAGCTGTAGCCACACGTCAGGTAGGTGCATTTTTACATCCACTCTATCTTCCATCCTTGTACAGCCAGCTGTAGCCACACGTCAGGTAGGTGCATTTTTAAATCCTCTCTATCTACCATCCTTGTACAGCCAGCTGTAGCCACACGTCAGGTAGGTGCATTTTTAAATCCTATCTTCCATCCTTGTACAGCCAGCTGTAGCCACACGTCAGGTAGGTGCATTTTTAAATCCTCTCTATCTTCCATCCTTGTACAGCCAGCTGTAGCCACACGTCAGGTAGGTGCATTTTTAAATCCTATCTTCCATCCTTGTACAGCCAGCTGTAGCCACACGTCAGGTAGGTGCATTTTTAAATCCTCTCTATCTTCCATCCTCGTACAGCCAGCTGTAGCCACACGTCAGGTAGGTGCATTTTTAAATCCTATCTTCCATCCTTGTACAGCCAGCTGTAGCCACACGTCAGGTAGGTGTGCATTTTTAAATCCTCTCTATCTTCCATCCTTGTACAGCCAGCTGTAGCCACACGTCAGGGAGGTGCATTTTTAAATCCCCTCTATCTTCCATCCTTGTACAGCCAGCTGTAGCCACACGTCAGGTAGGTGCATTTTTAAATCCTCTCTATCTTCCATCCTTGTACAGCAAGCTGTAGCCACACGTCAGGTAGGTGCATTTTTAAATCCTCTCTATCTTCCATCCTTGTACAGGCAGCTGTAGCCACACGTCAGGTAGGTGCATTTTTAAATCCTCTCTATCTTCCATCCTTGTACAGCCAGCTATAGCCACACGTCAGGTAGGTGCATTTTTAAATCCTCTCTATCTTCCATCCTTGTACAGCCAGCTGTAGCCACACGTCAGGTAGGTGCATTTTTAAATCCTCTCTATCTTCCATCCTTGTACAGCCAGCTGTAGCCACACGTCAGGTAGGTGCATTTTTAAATCCTCTCTATCTTCCATCCTTGTACAGCCAGCTGTAGCCACACGTCAGGTAGGTGTGCATTTTTAAATTATCTCTATCTTCCATCCTTGTACAGCCAGCTGTAGCCACACGTCAGGTAGGTGCAATTTTAAATCCTCTCTATCTTCCATCCTTGTATAGCCAGCTGTAGCCACGCGTTAGGTAGGTGCATTTTTAAATCCTCTCTATCTTCCATCTTTGTACAGCCAGCTGTAGCCACACGTCAGGTAGGTGCATTTTTAAATCCTCTCTATCTTCCATTCTTGTATAGCCAGCTGTAGCTACACGTCAGGTAGGTGCATTTTATATCCTATCTTCCATCCTTGTACAGCGAGCTGTAGCCACACGTCAGGTAGGTGCATTTTTAAATCCTCTCTATCTTCCATCCTTGTACAGCCAGCTGTAGCCACACGTCAGGTAGGTGCATTTTTAAATCCTATCTTCCATCCTTGTACAGCCAGCTGTAGCCACACGTCAGGTAGGTGCATTTTTAAATCCTCTCTATCTTCCATCCTTGTACAGCCAGCTGTAGCCACACGTCAGGTAGGTGCAATTTTAAATCCTCTCTATCTTCCATCCTTGTACAGCCAGCTGTAGCCACGCGTTAGGTAGGTGCATTTTTAAATCCTCTCTATCTTCCATCCTTGTATAGCCAGCTGTAGCCACACGTCAGGTAGGTGCATTTTTAAATCCTCTCTATCTTCCATCCTTGTACAGCCAGCTGTAGCCACACGTCAGGTAGGTGCATTTTTAAATCCTCTCTATCTTCCAGCCTTGTACAGCCAGCTGTAGCCACACGTCAGGTAGGTGCATTTTTAAATCCTCTCTATCTTCCAGCCTTGTACAGCCAGCTGTAGCCACACGTCAGGTAGGTGCATTTTTAAATCCTCTCTATCTTCCATCCTTGTACAGCCAGCTGTAGCCACACGTCAGGTAGGTTCATTTTTAAACCCTCTCTATCTTCCATCCTTGTACAGCCAGCTGTAGCCACACGTCAGGTAGGTGCATTTTTAAATCCTCTCTATCTTCCATCTTTGTACTGCCAGCTGTAGCCACACGTCAGGTAGGTGCATTTTTAAATCCTCTCTATCTTCCATCCTTGTACAGCCAGCTGTAGCCACACGTCAGGTAGGTGCATTTTTAAATCCTCTCTCTCTTCCATCCGTGTACAGCCAGCTGTAGCCACACGTCAGGTAGATGCATTTTTAAATCCTCTTTATCTTCCATCCGTGTACAGCCAGCTGTAGCCACACCTCAAGTAGGTGCATTTTTAAATCCTCTCTCTCTTCCATCCTTGTACAGCCAGCTGTAGCCATACGTCAGGTAGGTGCATTTATAATTCTTAATTTCGTTATCAATCAAAACGTCCACCTTCTTTTGGGATCATTATCTTATCTGTGCTTACATTAGATCATGGTCATGATTCTGACAAGTTTGCCTCGTCTGTTCATATCTTCATACTATTGTAACCTTCTTCAGTTAGAAGGTCTGTTGGTATTAATTTAAATAAACAATAAGTTCAGACTTTATTCTCGCACCATCTGTATCGTTGACGCAGAAACAGTATAAGCTCGTATTTCTTACAACCCCAATACTCTGACCCGGAGTCTATCGAATTATTGAACTTTCGATCTTAATATAATAGCCTTTGCCCAGAAGCTCATTTCGAAATTCACCGTCATTGAACAGTTGATAAAATTTAAAGGATGTTTCATAGATAAAAGAAAACTACTTAACAGAACGATTAAATCAAGACCTGGCAAACATCCTGCAATTGATTGACAAATTATTTGTTCAAATCTGAAGTTAAAAAATGTTTAGTAAATGAAAAATTTGAAAATTTTAAATGCAACCAATTGTATGTAGGAGAAGTGGATAAGCTGATGATATTTTCCCTAAGAAACCGAATAAGAGCCAAATTCAATCAATGGGTAAATATATAAACCTCCACATCAGACTTGATTGGATATAGGTAAGTAATCACGCCGATGAGCGAGTCACAGATCCACATTCCAGACAAGACATGGGATCAGTAATATTACTAGAACAACTGTATTGGTTGATGAGCGTTTCCCCAAATTGTCACAGAGACAGTGTTTCCCAAGTGCCTAACAGAGGAGACAAACGCTGCTTAGTGGAAGAATCTAACTTGATCTCTGTAAGAAAATCTCATAATTGCGGTGACTGAAATTTTAGGATGGTTAGGGAGTTATATTAAATAACACGATGGTTAGGGAATTATATTAAATAACACGATGGTTAGGGAATTATATTAAATAACACGTTCACATGTGGAAAATTTTACGAACGCTGAGAGTTAGCCAACATAGATTGATCGCTGAAACGAGGTATAACGACAATGTATAGCTAATATTTTTTAACATTTTTAATAATAATCATAGTGAAACTAGCTTCGATTCTGTCCAATTACTCGTTGAATATTTCTGCTCGTACTTTCTTTAATAACGCTCACAACAGAGTGAACAGGGCGACACGGAATTACATCTAAGCTTGGGCGAAGCAGTTATGCCTGTTGCAGTGACGTCATAGCCAATCACGTTTACATGCATACACCTGTAATAAGAGCTTTGTCTTTATGATCCCTTTGGAAAGTAAAAGCACTTTACAAGTTTTATTAAAAGACATAAATATTACGAAATAAGCCTATCGTTGGGTTTTAATTGTGTAAATTGCGTCCAAATTAGGTGCGCCTAAATGGTGCATTACCTGACAATAGGTCGTTTTGGTTCTAAAAGGCAGAAACTGAGGGATGAGTTTGTAATAGAAAAGTGCTCAAGGTAAAGTGCCTAGAACCTGTGTGTTACTTGACCTTGTTGAAATAAGATTTGTAATAAATGCTTGACCTCAGTGTTGGAGACGGATTCAACCAAAATTAAAAGGATTTATTATGAATAAATAATACCTCTTGACCTCTTACTACAAGCCTCTTGTAATTTCCTCTGAAGATTATTGCTTTGCAATTGAAGTGTTCTTCAGGATTTAAATTACACGCTTATGTTTGGTTTTATTTATTTACTGTACAAAATTGCACCACAGGTGATCCAAACTATTAAAACCAAAAGGAATTTAGGACAAAAAAATTTGTGTTATTTGTGGCCAAACTATTAATGGTCTTCTTGAACGTTATACTCTGGATAAAACTGGAATAAAATTGGGGTTGTAGCTGATATGGGAATCTAAATTGCCAGAGGTTCACAACCTATATGAAATTCATATTGTTTTGATAACCGCTATGAGATTCATTCTAACCACCTTTAACAATACAGTATCAACACAAAATGTTGTTATAAATACATATTTTACAAAATTGATTTTCATGTGGGGAATTCCAAGAGCTAGAGGAAATGCAAATCTATATCAAGTACGTATTAGAGCTTGTAAACCAGATTTAGGATCAGAAATGTTTCAAGGGGAACCTTGCTTGAAATATGAGAACTTGTCTACTAATTTATATTGAAATAAGTTTTGTTATGAATGATCAATGTAATGATCCTGAATTATTATATATTTTCATTCCAATGTTTGAAATGGTTATTTCTTTAGACACTTTCTAAGAGCCAATTTAAATTGAATTCAATAAATCAAATTTGTAATAATGAATTTTGTTAAAATACATACATATATATATATATATATATATATATATATATATATATATATATATATATATATATATATATATATATATATATATATATATATATATATAAAGGTTTTCTACTATCTACATTCTTCATTTAAGTTTTTATTTCTAATGGCTAATCTAATACGTGCCATTTTTTTTCTTCTGGTAACAAAATTCCATACATATATTGCCTACTATTTATTATTAGGCCTGCAAACTTGATTAAAAGTTCTTAAACTTGAAGATTTAGCAGTTCTAATTTAAATTATGTTTAGAACACTTTCTCGTATTCGTTAAATTGTTAATTGACCGTTAAATGAAGTTGTGACAAACTTCCAGATTACGTTGTTAGATAATTTCATGGATTAATACTGGTAAATTCAATGACTGCATGAAATTGTTCGTAGAGTCGATTAACGTGGGAAAGTCCCATTAAATGTTGGCAGCACTGACACTGCACGTTAAGGCCAGATTGGCACGTTCAATTAGATCATAGGGAACCGCTTTGCCGCATACTAACGCTCCTAGACGGATGCAATTGTAGCACTCGTCACACAACTTGATTGCTACCATTCGGTAATGTCCAACTGCGCATGCTTATGCATTTTTATTTGACGTTGGCTCTGGGATCTCATCTCTACTGAGTATGGTACAGTGGGCCTTAAATTCCTTGGTCGTGAAGGTGGTAATGACGATGGTGGACAATATTTAGTAAGTGTGCTTGGTAGTTCTGGGATGACAACTGTTGAGTATAACACAGTAGGTCTATAAATGCATTAATCCTGGAGGTGGAATGATTTTGGTGGTCGTGATATCATTTTATAAGTGCGCTTAGTAGTTCTGGGTTGACAATTGGGCAGAATGTGACACTGTAGATACATAAATGCTTCAGTTGTGCAGGCGAGGCTGATGGTGGACAATATTTAGTAAGTTTGCTTGGTAGTTCTGGGATGACAACTCCTGAGTATAACACAGTAGGCCTATAAATACATTAATCCTAGAGGTGGAATGATTTTGATGGTCGTGATATCATTTTATAAGTGCGCTTATTAGTTCTTGGATGACAATTGGGCTGAGTATGACACATTAGATACATAAATGCTTCAGTTGTGGAGGTTAGGCTGATGTTGGTGGACAACATTTAGTAAAAGTGCTCAGTTCTGGGATGACAACTTTTAGTAAAAAATGAATATTGAAAATCCACAATAAATCTTCAGTTCTGACTACTTTGGATTCTGCATTCTGTTCAAAAGCAGGGTGAAATTGTTTGCAAACCATGTATAGGTAACCAAACCCGTAGCACGTAGCTTCCAGACAATCGTGTACATACTGATTTCGTCAATTTCAGAAGAGCTCTTTATATCATACTATATTTATATACGTTTTAGTGTTTAAAAGAATGTGATGTTCAATTATTGAGAAATAAATTCTATCTCCCTCCAACGAAACCGTAGCCGCCTATTCTGCGATAGACAAGACTATGTAGAACAGATTGGAGTACCCAAACATGAATGGTTCTGACAGAGTGACAATCGTAATAAAAGATGAACGCTTGGAATTGTGTGCAATCTATGCGTTGTATGCTGCTCTTGAATATACTGACAATCGTAAAGAAAGATGAACGCGTGGAATTGTGTGCAATCTATGCGTTGTGTGCTGCTCTTTACAGCGTTGTCGCCGTAGAGTCCCGCAAAGAAGCAAACAGTCAGACAATGCAGATAACAGAAAGATAACACATACTGCTGTTGATTGCCAAATACAGTGCATGGCGTCACGTAATCTCTTACCCTACCGCTTTAGAAATAAGCCTTGTATTTGTAAAGATAATTATGTAACCTGTCATCTTATAATCTGTATTAAAATTATGCTGAAGAGTTACTTGGCTTTAAAGTAATCCAAAAAGATAATACTAGAGCAAACTCTATTCAACTTGGAATTTTTCCTTTTCATATTGTTACTGAAATATACAGTCTAAAGAACATGTGATTGTAAGTGTAGGAAACCAAATATCATATTAGAAACCTAACCTCACTTTACAAATACAATAATTTATATTCTTTACGAATATCGACACTTTGTTACCGTTTGTATAATAAATTACTATATAATAATATTTTTATTGAAATATAGGTATAAAGTAATTAGTTAGGGTAAAGAATAAAACGTTATCTCTGTGAAAGTAAAATAAATCATTTCTAAAGTTGAGCACTTGAACTCCATTGCCGAACATACGTGAATAGCAAATCGAGTTTATAAAATGTCATACCGTCAAGATAGCAGTATCAAAAAAGTCTGTACGACGCTAGGCTGCTATTGTGAGTAAACGTGTATAGTTTTACGCTAATTGAACCATTTCCCGATTTCAGAGATAGCGTTACTAAAAGTATATTTCTCATAACGAAATCTATCCTTAACGGTTACTTGTTGGAATATTATAAAATAAGTAAAGCGTATAGTAACGTAGTAAAATTATTGTAATATAAGTAAAGTGTATAGTAACGTAGTATAATTATTGTAATACAAGTAAACTGTATAGTAATGTAATAATAGTATTGTAATATTAGTAAAGTGTATAGTAACGTAGTAAAATTATTGTAATACAAGTAAAATGTATTGTAAATTAGTATAGTTATTGTAATACAAGTAAACTGTATAGTAACGTAATAATAGTAATGCAATATAAGTAAAGTGTATAGTAACGTAGTAAAATTATTGTAATATAAGTAAAGTGTATAGTAACGTAGTAAAATTATTGTAATATAAGTAAAGTGTATAGTAACATAGTAAAATTATTGTAATATTAGTAAAGTGTATAGCAACGTAGTAAAATTATTGTAATATAAGTAAAGTGTATAGTAACGTAGTAAAATTATTGTAATATTAGTAAAGTGTATAGTAACGTAGTAAAATTATTGTAATATTAGTAAAGTGTATAGTAACGTAGTAAAATTATTGTAATAATAGTAAAGTGTATAGTAACGTAGTAAAATTATTGTAATATAAGTAAAGTGTATAGTAACGTAGTAAAATTATTGTAATATAAGTAAAGTGTATAGTAACGTAGTAAAATTATTGTAATATAAGTTAAGAGTGTACTAACGTAGTATAGTTATTGTAATACAAGTAAACTGTTTATAGTGTGTATTTGAGAAACTAAAAATATGAAAATAGAAGTTTAATAGAATTTGGCCAAGTACAACCTCCAAAAATAAACGCGTACTAAAAAAGTAATTAATTCAGACAATTTAAAGAAATCTATTAGAAAAAACTACTTGAAAGATATGAAATGAGAAAAAACTTTAACCCATTACTCTGCTACTTTATTTTAAACTCACTTATAATATGATCATTTTAATTGTAAACTCAAAATTAATTTTTAGTTTAACAACCTTTAAATTATATTCATTTTCTAACTTTAATTGATCGATGTGGCTTTATTGTACACATTTAGAACGGCTGTACTGAAAAATTTATTAGATTTCGATATAATATATAAACTTTTCTATTTAACACGTATTTAATTACGAATCTATCGATATTATTTAAATAGTTATTTGTTTAATTATTTCGAATTTTAGTAATTTTCCTGTGTCTAGTAATCATCTAATAGTAATTCAAGAGACTAGTTTTACAAGTAGCTGAATTATTGGATCGTCATTTAAACGTTTGATTTAAAAATATTTTAAATTTAATATATTTATGAAACTATAATATACGAATTTTGTTCCCTAACCCGAACTTGTATAGAACTTCCAAATTCGAAATCCAACTCTACGTTTACGTTAGAGAGACTTATTTTAGGTTTCGTCTAAATAATGATAACAATAGTATAATAGGAAACGTAGATATTATTATATTGTATATATTATAATATATATATATAATTATATTACAATATAGTATAATATTTTTTATTATAAATGTGGTGATAATAGGAAATGTAGATATTATTGTATTATAATATAATATATTATATAATTTATATTGTAATATAGTATTATATTTCTATTATAAATGTATCGATATACATTGCTGATAGATTTTAGGGAAATCAGATCAATTTGACAATGTGGTAAGAAAATGTAATAGGGTTACTTCGAAAAACATTTTTCAGATTGAAATATTAAAATCTGACCATACATATATCTAAATAAAAAAGTTAGCTATATGTTGCCTAGTAGCGTTACATTGAACGCTTAAAATGTTCGCAGTTTTCCGAAATAGATACTAAATAAATATAGTAGCAAAAGCAAAAAGTATACAAATTCCTTTACGTCTTGAATTTTAGGATAAGATTTTCTGAATTATATAAACAAATTAATATTGCAGACCAATGGTGAAAATTTGAAATTCGATATAATACCGTAAGTCAGTATGATTTCGCAGAAAATATTCAGTTTAAGTAAAATTCTCTCCTGCATTAAAATACAAAAAGGTAATTCCTTTCCTTGTATCACAAAATGAACTTGCTAGTAATTCTTGGCGGGTTTTTCTGGATGATTGACTAAGGTGTATTTAGATAAGCTGACCTGATAACAAACACTACTGACAGTCTGTTATCCAAATACTGTCACAAATTTTATACATAATTATTACTTACATAAATTTATAATTGTAATCAGAAAACTTGTATTTCGTGAAATATTCATAGATAGTCACGTCAGATGAAGCAACCCTAACCACGTGGACAATATTTTCTCAACCGACATCATTATGGTAGTATACAACTATTCTTTGAGTTTAGCTTGTGAGGTTATGTTAAAACAAATAAAAACATACACAAAACTAACAAATTAATCATTTATTAACTCATACGTGTTTCAATGACAAAATCATCATCATCAGTGAGTGTTACTACAACAAACTCTAACAACTCTAATTTTAGTTTATATAGTAAATTAAGCTCCACTGACTTGAGAGCCACATTTATAGAACTATTCTTTCAGTTTAGCTTGTGAGGTTATATTAAAACAAATAAAAACATACACAAAACTAACAAATTAATCATTTATTAACTCATACGTGTTTCAATCAAAAAATCATCATCATCAGTGAGTGTTACTACTACAAACTCTAACTTACATCTCGTAAGTTGGAGTTTGTAGTAGTAACACTCACTGATGATGATGACTTTGTCATTGAAACGCGTATGAGTTACTAAATTATTAATTTGTGAGTTTTGTGTATGTTTTTATTATGGTTGTAGCTCCGCGTATATTTTTTATTGTGCTTCGAGTTTACCACATCTATATAAATTATAAATGAAACTCTACTTCTATATACACTCGCCAATAGCAAAATTACGGTACATATAATTACCTATTCATTTTTAGTAAATCATAAACTATCTGTGTATTAATAACTTGATATTTATTGTAACCGCCAAAACAAAATTTATTTAAGTCAATGAATACGATATTTTTAAAATTATAATATAAATACTAGTATTGGATTCTAAGACGGACGAGATTGTATAATAAATTAATCTAGGCGCCTTCATAAATGGCTTTTGTTTTCTAATAGCTGTTAAACGTTACAGTTGTTAAGGCCGTAATAAGAAACTAACACAGGTTATGAATACACATAGAATCACTTTCAAAATGGTTATACGCAACTAACAGAATATTCTATAACAATTTTGAAAGTTTGTTTAATTAGAATACTCTTGTATTTCGTAGTCAATTGCGCCCGGTGAAACTTAATCAATCACTTTTACATTATTTATGACTATCCGAATTTTAGTTTTGTAAATTTGTAGAAATTTACGTAGGCAAAACGTGTTCGATTAATCCGTAGCGATCTTCATCAGTGTTTAAATTTTCCGCATGGAGTTGTTATTAGGTTAGGCGGTGACGGTTTTAAAGGCAGGTTTTCGATAGTATCAAAGGGTATGCGTGATTTGTATTGGATTTGTTCGTTTAATAAGTGTGTATTTTGTGTTTTTGTGCGTTTGTAAATTTCATATTGTTCTGTTGTGTTGAGATGTGGTCCTTTTTTTGTCGATGTGTAAGATTTCTAGGTAATGGTAAATGTCTGTGTATTTGTGTCCTGTTTCTTTTAGTTGAATAATTAATTTCCTTATTCTTTTAATTAGAATAATTCAGCAAAGAATTCGGCCCGGTAAGTAATGCCCAATTGATAATTAAATTACTAAATTACAACTCGTAAAATCAAAATTGCAGGAAACAAAAAAAGTAAAACACATAACTTTATTTAGAATCAAATGCAATTGTGTGAATAAATTTGACTGTGAGTGAAGTTTTTCCAACTCGTTTAACACCTGAGATATATAATTGAAGAAATCTAATACTTTTGGCTCGTACTATTCTGTTTTTATGCAATGAATAGTGCTTGTTAGACAAGAAGGTGTAAGTAGAAAATATTCATAGCGACAGAAAGTAAAGGATGAGTGAAACAAAATGTTTTGTCAGATACCTATTAAGCTTTTACTTACAAAATCCAATTTAGAGGCCTAATGTGTAATTTTACTGCTTGCGATAATTTACTAGCCCATACGTTTTAGCCTACTCTTGTGACGCATATAGTATCTAGGTGAATGAAAGAGACAAATAACTTTTATATAATGATGACTAACAGAGATTTCCCCACAAGTGAGATTTGCTTGCCTCATAGAATGGTCACCGTTGGGTACCCCGCAGAAGACTGATTCTACTTACGTTACCTATAAAATTTCAATAACTATACGTAGAAAAAGGTGTGCATTTTCCAAAAACAATATTTTACAGTTGTTTACTAAAACATCGAGTAAATTATCCCCATGAATCTATGATTTCCCACAACAGACAGATTATACGCACCTTGACTTCGTGTGCGTGACAACACATGAGTTCCTTAATTTGGATTACCCAATATAAATAATGACCACAATTTAAAATTATAAAATTTAAAAATTATGGTTAGTAGAATTTATAAAAGCCTAATAGTTTCCGTTGATATTAAAAAAATTCACTTTTAAAAATAAGCTAAACATTTTTTAAAAAATATTTTTACCCATATTTTACATTTAATTCAAGTTGAATTTTAATGTTAGTATTTCAATTTCTTTTTAAATAACTTATTCACATCAATTAAAATATTCAAACTTCAGACTTATTATTTTTAAATTGTCAGAATTTAACATAACAATTTCTCGATCAAACTAAAAACGTAAGATTCTCGAATACATTACTTAACTTATATTTTAAGCCAATTCTCTAAAAGAAATAGACACTGGAGCCTTTAAAAAAATGTATTAAAAGTGAAACTTGACAAAAATATATTTCTGTATTTACCTTCATATTTTGTTTTATTGCAGAAGAATTCTTACTTACTTACTTACTAGACAACGCCCACTCTTGGCTGTTGGGCCATTTGGTGGCGCGCTGACCAGTAGAGGCGAGAAATCTCTTCTTCCTTCGTGTCGTTCAGGGGTCTATGGTCCAGAGCTGTACATGACTGGAGCTGCTCAGCTGTCATGTCCTCCCCGCTGTCACAAAGGGTGCATCTGGGAGACGAGAAGACGTGTATCTTGTTTAGGCGTGCAGCTAGGTAGTCGTGTCCAGTTATGAGTCTAAAAAGTGCAACCCCGTCCCGTCGGGGTAACATGTTGTTAATTGGCCCGTTTTCGACAAGAGTAGCCCAACGTTTATATTAAGAGATGCTTCCCTTAAGTAGGCTTGAGTGCTCCTCTTTATTGCAGCATTTATTTGTATTTTTATGGAGGGGAGCGAAGTTGCTACGCTCGGCTGTGGGAGCGTTGTTCCTTTTTTTGCCAATTAGTCGGCTAACCCATTACCTCTTATATCCACGTGGCTGGGGATCCACTGTAATTCAATTTTCCATCCCCTATTCATTAGTTTTGACAAATTTTGATGACAGGCTAGAGTGGATCTGCAATCGGTCTTCTTGTTATTTGTTACGGCCATCATTGCAACCATTGAGTCTACAAGAAAGACTGCTTGTGCCGGTGTCTTTATTTTCTTCATTTCGTTTGATACGGCTAGTATGGCGGTTATGTCACCGTCAAAGTTACTTTGGTTGTTTTTTTTTTCATCAGGATGTACTGAACACAGCGTACAAACACATATATATGCCATCTTGGATAGAACCCAAAATGCTGTGCTCCGAGTCATCACTGGTGCACCAAAATCGACCCCGATAGCAGCAATGGAGGCACAGTTGGAAACAGAGCCAATGCAGTTTAGAAGAGACAAACTCAGCCTCGCGTTTTGGGAGAGAAACAAAAGGACGTACAGCCACCGATGGGCAAACTTTAAAGAAGCCACAACGAGGCTAAAAACACAAAAAACTCCGATAGCCACATATAAAGAGTTGATTAAGAAATACAACATCAACATTGGCACTCATACAACAGATATCGGGACACATGAAGTGTTCAATTCACTGCCCAAGGGAATCCTAAATCTTCTTAACCACAATATCCCAAAGAAAGATTGTAACCCACTAGAACTAAAGGCTGCAGCCCTCAGAACCATCAACACAGTCTATCCAGAGACACAGTGGCTACTTGTATATACCGATGGATCGTGCCTCCCAGACAAAGGACAGACTGGAGCTGGTTATTACTGTAATCTTTTCGAAGAAGAATTCTTCCCGAAGTACCATTCTTTCTCTTTGGTATCCTACATACTTTACATTTAATTTTCATTTATACTACAAAAAAATAAACATTAACGTTCGTTGATTTATATCTGTCTGTATTTGTGATTCCATATAAACCCGTCATTGTGTTTTTCATATTAGCATATTGTATTCTTGTGTAAAAAAAAATCTGCAGAACAATGCTTGACGGGGCGTGATATATTGGTGGCGCTGGCGTCTTAGGAAATTACTTAATCTCTCCTAACTGCATTAGACGGCGACACACTGCAAACCGTCCATTGTTTCGCGAGATGAAGGAAATTACCGGAAGTTTGGATTCACCTATTGTTTGCATTTCCGCTATTTACTGGGGCCTAATACAACCTAAAATCGTTGTGGTTCATTGGACGCTGCATTGTTCGATGCAGTTGGATCGGAAAATCGTATTTTTTTAGATTCGAAAAATGCGGTAGTGCATTTATTAACTGTATCAAGGTCAAATGAAAGTCTTTAAAGCATCCTTGAACAATATCCAACTGTATAAATTTTCTGGAGCTATACAGTGCTTCAATTATTTGTAACTTGTAACTAGCGGGAAATTTCTTTTCAGCTAGAGAGGAACAAGAAAATTCTTAACAAATTTTATTTATTTATTGCGTACTGTAAATCGCACTAAGTTACAATATCATCATCAACCCATCTGCATTTTCAATATAGTCTGCCTGGTGATTACATACACACAGATGTGGTTTCAAAATGGCTATATCTTTTAGTACATATTTCTACAAGGGGCTGTTGATTTTAAGCTCGTTCAATTTTAAAATATTGCAGATTATAAAAGTAGAGCATAGTTAAAATTGAAAAGAGCAGCTATTAAAAAAAATATCCTTATAATGATGATAAATATAATGTATTTTAAGAAAATACAAAATTATTTCGTTTAGTTAGAATTTAAAAAAGTAAACCGCAAAAGCCTGATAAGGTCGTTGTATTGGATAACTCGTACAAGTTAAGTCTAGAAACACAGTTAAAATCACATTTAATAAAATTGTTCTTAAAACTCTTATGAAAGTCATAAAACTTTAATTCAATATCAGAGGTTATTTAGATGTTACGTTTAAATCATTTTCAAATACAATGACCTATATCTTGTATTCAGAAATGTCGTATATTTCGACAAGGTATGCGTTAACTTATAATTCTACACAAAAGCTAATTTTAACTCTTGTAGATTGCCATCTTCAGTGTTGTGCATTAGCAGTGTGTTAAATTATATTCTAATATTATAATACGTTAACACTAATTATAGTTACCGACTATTTCAGCTCCTGAATCATAATTTTTAATTAAGTTAACTTACTTGAACTATTTAGTAGCCTAAATGTTACACTTTTTAGCTTCATGAGCACTACATTGTTATAATAAATTGAAAACGTTCAAGAATTTATAATTACGTAAATGTTTACTGAGGTTTCAGTAGAAGATGAGAAAAAAGATTTTCGACAGTAAGAAATCAATGTCTTGCAATATCAGGACCACTAATCCATAGAGTATTTATTAAATCTTAATTGAGTTTTTTTTTAAATTTTAAGATCTTCGATTGTTTTCTCCAGATAAGAGAAATTTTCTGCCTATCGTATGCAGTTGTACAATGATAACATCTTCGAATGTAACCAATATTCAGTGACGGAAGCTCGCGTTTACGTTGTGGCCGTAAAACCATAGTAACAGTTCTTGGTGGCTTGATTCCAAGGCAGATTCTATATCTAAGCAGGCCTCGACCTTGCAAGGTGGGGAAGGAAAAGGAAACAATAAATTTAATACATTAGCCTACATCCTGAATGGGCCGCGCCGGAAATCCTAATTCCTTTCACGAGGCTTTGGTTTAGATTTTTCCACTGATCGTAATAAAATAAACGCTGCTAACACACTATGCAGGTGGAAACACAGGTCTCTCACATTTCCAGAGAAAATTTAACATTTTTAGTTAACATAATTAGCAGTAAAGTATAAAATCGTTATTATGATCAGATTCATAAAAATTGGAAAAATTGCTAAGTGAAATATCTTTAATGACTTGAGAATATAGACTATGTAAAATAATTTGGAGATATCGAGATGAGATTTAAACCATTGTTAATGTTTTGGTAACTTTTAACATTCTGTTATCTTCGTTTTGTTTGTTTTAGCCTTTTACTTAATTTTTTTTGTATTTCTTTATGGTATGATTTCTGCCTCTTAGATAGCACTCGAAAATATGAAAATGACGTCCAGTAAAATAGCGCCGCATCAAAAATCTGTGTGGCCCTTAAATCGCACCCAGTTTAAATATTCAGTTGTGATAAGTCCAATGACAGTTGGAAATCAATACCGTACTTTTAAAACATTTAGTAAGTGGACTAAAATTTCAATTGACGTAAGTTATAATTATTAAAATTCGAAAAACCTTAACAATCCAAAAATTAAAATAAATTAAGATGCTTATAAATTGATTTCAAACATCCAAATAAAGAAATTTTACTATTGTTATCTAGCTAATCCAAATCTTGGATAAAGTAAAATAAGCCAGTTTATTTGGAAATATATATATATATATATATATTTATTTATTTATACGTCTGTATGGCAGTGTCCAGTTGTGTCCTACTGATCGTGAGTTCCACTGGATGGGTTTTACAGGAAACCCCAAACACTCCTACTTTGTAATTGGCTACAACCATCACTGATATTTCATTATTGAGTGTAACAACCTTCACTGGTATTTTGTGATTGGCTACAACCATCCCTGATATTTCATGATTGGCTAAAACAACCTTCATTGGTACTTCATGATTGGCTGTATCAACCTTCACTGGTACTGCATGATTGACTTTAACAACCTCCACTGGTACTTCATTATTGTAACAACCTTCACTGGTACTTTGTGATTGACTATAACAACCTTCACTGGTACTTTGTGATTGGCTACAACCATCACTGATATTTAGTGATTGGCTAAAACAACCTTCATTGGTACTTCATAAATGGCTGTATTAACCTTCATTGGTACTTCATGATTGACTTTAACAACCTCCACTGGTACTTCATTATTGACTGTAACAACCTTCACTGGTACTTTGTGATTGACTGTAACAACCTCCACTGGTACTTCATTATTGCTGTAACCACCTTCATTGGTACTTTGTGATTGACTGTAACAACCTCCACTGGTACTTCATTATTGCTGTAACCACCTTCATTGGTACTTTGTAATTGGCTACAACCATCACTGATATTTCATTATTGACTGTAACAACCTTCACTGGTATTTTGTGATTGGCTACTACCATCCCTGATATTTCATGATTGGCTAAAACAACCTTCATTGGTACTTCATGATTGACTGTAACAACCTTCACAGGTACTTCATGATTGACTGTAACAACCTCCACTGGAAATTCATTATTGACTGTAACAACCTCCACTGTTACTTCATTATTGACTCTAACAACCTCCACTGGCACTTCATGATTGACTGTAACAACCTCCACTGGTACTTCATGATTGACTGTAACAACCTTAACAGGTACTTCATGATTGACTGTAACAACCTCCACTGGAAATTCAATATTGACTGTAACAACCTTCACTGGTACTTTGTGATTGACTATAACAACCTTCACTGGTACTTTGTGATTGGCTACAACCATCACTGATATTTAGTGATTGGCTAAAACAACCTTCATTGGTACTTTGTAATTGGCTACAACCATCACTGATATTTCATGATTGGCTAAAACAACCTTCATTGGTACTTCGTACAGAAAATATTTGTGAAAGTAATTTAATCTAACATTAATTTTTTAGAATAATAATTTTATGTTTACAATTATAACGTATGTGTTTCAGAAAAAAAACACCCGTCAAGATTTGTTCATCAAACATTTCAAGATTTTTTTAAAAGAAAGCTAAACGCTAAGATTCAAATTCTTTAAACTCTAGGGGGCTATCTAAAAGTTACACATTTATTATAACAAAATTAGTCGGCTAATGATGTCCAATAATATCCTGAAATACGCTCTTATTATTAATAATAGCATTTTCTATTATGTTTTTAGTTGTCTTTACGACACAAACTGTTGAAGTCAATTTAAAGGAAGTACGCAATGGTAAGTATGTATAGTTCGTAGCTTTGTTCTGTAAAATTATGTCTTACTTTTAAGCATTTTAGTAAAACGATGCCTAAAAACGTTTGGGAAAATATAATTATATCTAAGTTTACATTTTTCAGAACCAAGTGACAATGAATAAGATTTAAAATATGCAGTTTTTAACTTGGGCAATGAAAGCTAATTTCTTTATATATTAATAAACCTTTCTATTGAATTCAGTGTTTTCGTGTTGGTCAAAAGCTGCAGAAAGAACACTAGCTGTTTTGCGGCTCGAATCATGTAACTGGCATTATTTTTTCCATAGTCTGGTCCAATTAATCTGGCTCTCGCCAAAAAGTATTGTCAGGGTCGTACCCAGTAAATTTTGACTGAAAATTCGAGATAAAAAATGTGATTAAATATACATCAAGCAAAAACAAGATTGGGATTTATATACATCAAGGCAAAAACAAAATTGGGATCTAGACAACACCGACCGTTCTGATCGCTTGTCCTCCGTATTTTTTTATTTCTACTGGAAAATTATCACAGGCCATCTATTATCCCTTATTTTGAGATTTATTATTGAATGAGCATAAAGTATAATTTAAAAATTGTAATAAAATCTAAAATGTAATAATGTTTTTCAAATCAAATAAAAAGCAAATATCAATTTCGTTTAACTGAAAACGTTTTAATGAAAATGCCAACATTATAGATTTTGAATCGTATGTAAAAAAATAAGTTTCATTAAAACTAAGAAATAGAACAATGGTCCATCTCTTACAGCCAAATTTTTAAGATGACGCCTTTAAATCTGAGATTTATTCCTAATAAATAGAGCTATGACTAAAATTCATATTCGTTGAAAATTTATAGAAAATATTTTGCTATAGGGATTTAACTCAAAACGTTTTGTACAAAAATAAAGAATTCGTGTTTTAAATTTGTAAAGCTTTGGTGAACCAATTTTATTTTAAAAACTTAAAATGACATCTGATGTATTTATGACACCTTAATAAAATCATAATTAAAAACAAAACATTTAAATGTAATTCATCTTATTTTTATATTTGACTTATTATTTCATTTAATGCTTGAAGTTAGCGTAAGGTATATTCCTAACATGACTAAGGAACCTGGGATATACTTCCTCATCTGACTGGCCGGCGCAGGAGCATTACGACTTGACCGGTACACGGATGGCGCCCATAGAATCGATACGGCTAAGTAAGGAATGCGATTTATCTAGGCTTTATTGATACGCCATAAACATAAAGTTAGGCCTAATCCTGTGTTATCAAAGTTGACGCCATGTGTTCTCATTTCTTCGGTTTCTTCACTTAGAGCACCATCTCTACACAGCTCGAATGATTCTAACAATTATTTGTTCACGCACTTCTCGAAACATTGATTGCATCACGAAGAAGTGATCTAAATGCTGATCAAAGAAGTGATCATTGATTGGATCTAAATTCTGATTCCGTGGCCGGAAATCATTTTACAGTCAATGGTTACAGTAGTGTAACATTCATTAGCTTATCTAAACAAAATCAGCTGTTTATCTTTGTTTCGCCAACCTGGTTTACAAACGATCCCGGTTCAAAAACAGTTAACTTCTTTTAGGTTTTAAGAGAATGATGTTTTTACATTGTTTATATTATTAAAGTCGAATTATTACGCATGTGACAAAGACTGGACAAACTTTGTTTTTTAAAATTTTTTTCATGTTGCTTAAATATACACTATACAAGAGTACAAGAAACATAAACAGTGGTAAATTTCAGTTTCAATAGTAAATCAGAGCTCTATTTTATTCTATATTAAATTTATATACGTACAGTAGAACCTCGATAATTCGGTTCCCGTTAACTCGGATTTCCGGATAACCCGGAATGGTTTTGAAGTACAATAAAAAACAATAAATTAAAAGTAACAAAAATCAAATAAGTTCAGTGCATATATAAAACAGTTTAATACAACAATAGCAACGTCTAAGACCTACAGATAAACAATATAATGTTTTTTCTCTTCTTATGCTGAAAAGAACGGGATCGAACAGCACGAACGGGGCTCACAAAATTTAAACAGCCAACATTGACAGATTTGTTTGCAAAGAAATGAATTACAGGTGCGTTTATCTGTATGTACAATATGTACGTTCATACAATGTTCACAATATTCTTTGTTTGATGAATATAAAAGAGTTTTTCTGTGACTACTTATTCGTTTTATTTTTCTTTAGTCACAAGCTAATCCGGATTTTCGATAACTCGGATAGGCCACGGTCCCAGTTGGTCTGCATTATCGAGGTTCTACTGTATTTTACAATCTAGCAACAAAGTATCCTGTTTAAATTCAATTAGGTTATTAAAAAATAATTTAATTAACGCTATCGTCCAATAGAGCAACCTGTTAACTTACGGTGCAACAGTTATTTTGTGTCAACCAAACCCGTCCTAACAGTAACTTGACAATATTATCACAACTATTTGCTACCTGTTTAAAAGACATACAGTAAAACGGCCAAAGGTAATTTTATAATTTGGTTTCTTGATAGCATGAACCTATTTAAGTTAAATAGCATAGACATTTTTAACCATGGTTAATTTTTGGAATTTTCTGAAACAGTTATATTAGGCTTTACAGCTCGAAAACAATTATGTACAAGAACGTCTCTTCAGGTAAGCATTACTAGACAATTCTCGTAATTAACGCCTTTGTGTGTTTGTGATGAGTCAATGCTAGCGCTAGAGGTCTGTATTACTCAAACACTTCATATTGGCGAATTAGTGAGTAAAACATTTCACTACTGCAAACGTGACGATATGAACACTCACCATTTCTCTCGTTTTAGGATTATCAACATATATAAGCTCACCAAAATACTTTTTAGAAGAGTCTAAAAATTATATTATAAAGTACTCTACTTACAGGGAAAATAAAGGAAAAGGTGAGATTTCGTTCGTCTACATTTAAAACATTGCCTTAAAACATTGACAAGAGAGAACAGACAGTACTGAGGCTCTTCGTCCACAGGCGCAATGAAAATACAAAGCTACTTACACCCAACTCGTTAAGGATAGTTGAAAGGGAGTTGCGTTGTTTGAGCTTCGTCCAATGGCGCAATATGCAATCAAGACAGAGTCTCCATCAGAATGGCGAGCCGTGTCCGTCCTAGTAATGACGTTGCGTACTGATGCCTCTGTCCCTGACCTGCTCCAAAACAAGGATTGATCAAGCGGTGAGGGCAAGAACATCTGCCAGACACAGGTACGCCGCGGAAGGGAAGAGCTGGGAATCTATCGTCAAGGACAACCCACTTAACCGTGAATGCTGTCTCACGTCCAGTTGGTGTGGCCGCCTTCGAACTCTGACAGGACACGATTACCTCCCTGCCCATCTGACCAGGATAGGAGTACTCTCCTCCGCAGACTACCCGCTCTGCACAGCCCCTGAAGCAATTTTGAACGCCCAACATCTGTTCTAATGCCAAGGATTGTGGGACGTCCGCGATGAAGCATATGGCTCCGACTTAGAGCATCTCGCCTCCCTCTACTGGACTGTGCGACACAGAAATGACTGAAATGCCAAGAGTGGGAGTTGGATAAAGAAAAGGAAAGGACTTTGCGTACTGATATCTGCAGAGGCTTCAAAAAAAGAAATCGTAGATTTTGGGTTCATCCTTTCTTTAAAACAAATCAATCGCATTCAGCTTTTGTTGTAGCACAACAACTTGCAAAAGACGAACTTCCAGAAGCTTTTATAGGAAGTCTAGGAAACGGTTCGACGAGCTGACCCTAAATCTTAGTCTAATAATCAGAAAGGACACAAACAGGAGATGTATCTCAGTGGTCGCGATCTGGCATAGCTAATAACCTATCCAGTGAAAAATACTGAAAGTTTAAAGTTGGTCGCACGCGAGTCGGCATGCCAAGGACATGCTGGTCATTTTTGGCTGTTGACTAAGTAGTAACAAATGTTACTAAAATGCCCATTCTAAACAAAAAAACTAGTGATCTGAAGAGATTGCGTCTAAACTCTAAACGTATATCGTGTTTTGCCAAGCTCAACAGTTTGATGAGTCCAACATTACCTTTAGTAAACTTGTTTTTTTTTAATATTATGAAACGAATCTGTAATCTTCGTGAGTAGGTTGGGATATAGTTGAAATTTATTAAAATGAAAAATACTGCTGTGTTAAAAAAAAACTAATTTCTCTTTATAAAGTTTTTGTGTTGTATATTTAGGTTATATTTCAGTTTTGTCGAATTTAAACAACTATTTACATATTATAAGTTAGAGTACAGCTTCAGTGATTAAATATATAAGATATGTACACTTGTAAACACCTTTTTCACAACACGAATTCTGTTAATCATTACCTGTTTTCGATTAAATCTGCCCTCACTGAGTGTAATTTAATCACTGATGAGGACAACATTGTTGGCGAAAACTGGTTAGGATTAATAAAATTTGTGTTATGAGAAAGGTGTTACTAAGTGTGCATTCCTTATATACTATTTAAAGTTTTCGATAATTAGAATCACCGTTTAGAATGTATTTTTAGTAACTTATGTGAAGTAAATCGAAGTAAACCCGCACTTTGTCGATTATTACCAACAAAAATCCTAAGGAACAACACACATATTATGAAATGTAAGTGATGTTAGGAACAGACACCGGTAACGGATCGCGAACGGCAGATTGAACAAGTTGTTCTGAAGAAACGGTGTCGCCGTTCGTGCTAGGCTTCAGTTCCGGTGTAGCAAAACCCATTGCTGGCGACATACAAGCCTAAAAGTTCAATTTGGCGCCCTCTACAATCCACCTTATCGTCTCTCTGTCGCATTATCACTCATGACATTTTAATTCCTCTGCCAACACTCGGCGCGCTGTTTGTTTCCTAATGGTCTACGCATTGCGTCTTTGCGCTCGCTCACATAACTTCCTGGTTCCTGTAACGAAGTGTACTTATACTTATTGTATCTGAGTAGTGCGTCAGACGAACAGATTATTACGTTTTGTATTTCTCGGGTTTTAATGTTATTGCTGCAATGGATTTTTGTGTTTAACCAAAATAATAAATAACTATACATAATAAATAAATAAACAACAATAAATAATAAAACAAAATAAATGAAGACTGTAATATAACTTCAAAGTTATTTCTCTTTTTTTCGTCCCCTAACCCACTGCAATATTAGCTAAAATATTTTACCGATGGTTGCATTATAAATGTACAAATTAGCTATAAAAGTGAGTTAAAACTCATATAATACCCAAAAAACGTAACTAATATTATTTGGTATTGCACTTAACATTTTAAATTTTATTAAACGTTACGTAATTAACCCTGTCAGTACCAATGCCCTCTTAAATAGAAAGTTTCAAAGTGTTTAAACAGGGATAACGTCTGGATTTAACGGACTTTACTTAAGAATAATAAAGTTATTACAAAAAAGAAGATTCTGGACTTTTAATAAACCAGAAATTTTGTGAAGAACCTTTCTGTAACATTGTGAATAATGTTTTATATAAAGGCGAATATTTATTAAAATAAAAATATAATATCGATACAAAGATCAATCAGGCTGTGATTGACCTTCTGTCAATTGGATTCTCCTCTAATAATGATGGAACAGAACTGTGTTCAATTATAATAGTGTACCTATAATGTAGAAATATTACTAACAATTAAATACTAATTTATCGAAAGTTTAAAATTGTTTCGTTAAACAGACAAATGCCTCGCAATAGAAGCTCCTGCACCAAAGAGGTCATTGTCTTGAAATGCCATGTTTGCTTGTTAAAGCTATATCTCAAATAGTTGTCAAGAGCTGTAAATAGGGTAGAGAATCAATATTGTTTATAATACCAACATGTCAAGTGTTGACAATTGTTCTGTAAACCAATGCTTCTGAAACGTGACTTCATTCCAAACAAAAGTACTTATTGAAACGGTTTTGTTTTGTATTTATGAACATATAGTAAACTTTAATCTCAAATAAAATCTTAATAAAATTGTTTATAAAAAAAATATAATTTTTATCAAAGACAGAATTTTTTCCTTCGCGTTATTCAAAGTCAAAATATTTTTGTAAATTTGTTTTGGTAAGTAAAATATTTCTATTGTTTTTTGTACGTAAAAATATTATATTATGTTACGTTGTTTGTTTTGTTTATTACGAGTATAATGGTAAAAGAATTGATATAACTAATTAAATAAACTGTTTACAGCTTTTCTACTATAATCTCGTAAACTGCGTGTTTAGATACATGCAATAAAATAATGTCTGACACTGAATGAATTGAAAAAGCAATTATTAAAGATATTTAACTATTGAACTCAACACAATTACGATGTAGAACTTATAATTTAGGTAATTTTGTGAAAAATTACCGAAACAGTTTTCGATCGCTAATCGGCTAAGCGGTCGCCACCGAGATACCGACCGTAGCTTGGGCCGTACTAAAACGTCTCTGTATGGTTGTCATACTAGGTAACTAGATTATAAATTCGGCATGACGTTGTATTAGGCTTAAACGTAAATGTCTTGGACAACGAAGTCCTAAGAATTATGCCTCTAGCAAGACATTAAGAAGCAGTGTTTTCGAAAATTGTATTTACAGTTGATGTATTATTATTAAAAATGATTTTCCTTAAATTCGTATTTTAATTTACTGTTTATGTACGATGCAGAAAGATTTAACGATTTTAATTTTAACTATCTACTCGTAGAATTACTTACTAGTAATGACAAGTTGTTTTCGTACATATTCAGGTAACTTGATAATATTTACTATATTTCTAAATACGTAGAAAATTTCGTTTAAAAATGATAAACATAACCTAAAAACAACTATTAAAAGATGAAAACATCTGTTAATTAACCGCCATGTTTGTTTTTTCAGAAATCGTTGAAAAAATTCGTTGAATATTGAATTTTTAAGCATTTTAGTAAAAACTATCAAGAGGTAACGTATTCAGATTTAATCCAATGCATTTTTTATGCCGCCCTGTAATACGTTGAACTTCAAAAACTTTATGTTTCCAATAGAAGATCATCTCTCCATTGTGACTTCGTTAACTTTGTCAAAGGTTAACGTTGTAATACGCGCGCGCGCGCACACACACACGCGCGCACGCACGCACACACACACACACACACACACACACAAACACACACACACACACACACACACACACACACACACACACACACACACACACACACACCCTTAAATGCACGGTTTTAAATCCTGCTTGAGTTAACCGTTTCCATTTTCGCTCTGTTCCGCCTAACATTTTTCATTTCTCTTTCTCCCACTTCATTCTTTACGAACGACGACGTCGTCCTCTTTTTTTTTCTACGTGATCGGCGCGATTCTGATTTACTTACTCTACCTTTCGTCATTTGATCTTATATGGTGGTGCCATCTCTTCGTTTATATACGTGACAATGTCACTACTTTTTGTTTTTATAGCAGTTCGTTTCCTTGTGTTTCACACTCTATACAATATCTGTCACTGTACATAATATGTATTCTTCACACACGGAAAATGTTTAATAATGGTATAAGAAAAATTCGAAACATTTCATAAATGGAGTTTCACCTCTTAACGGATATTTTATTCAATTAACCACTTACCAAAGAAAGTTAACCAGTTGGCAAAGAAAATTCCCTACTTAGTATAGAAAATTCACCACTTAGCAAAGAAAATTAACCGCCTATCAAAGAAAATTGAATAATTTTACAGCGGCAAAGGGGTTATAATTGCTGCTTTTCAACCTATAACTTTCAAAGTAGATATTAATTTGGACAGTAAAACAACACCGACCCAGATGGTCATAAAAATACAGTGTAAAGCAAGGCGAAGACGACGAGATCTAAGGAGCCGCTGCACAAGCTCGCCATTCATTGAGGTGACGTCACGTGCAGGCGTGCCTTCGTCTTGATTTGGCGAAGCAAGTGCGCCGAAATGATTTACTCAATTACTTTGCGGTCCTGGTAAATTCCGTTAAAAAATATGGACAGTTTTAATAACGTTTAAATAAGGTAGCTGAGCCTTTATGCAATGAATTTACTATGAAGAACCGAAATTCTTAATTTTAAACCATTAGACATATGAATATTTGTATAACGCATAGTAAATAACGATTGAATTTAAAAATATTAAAAATGTTGGTGATTTCAAGTGAAATTAAATAAATAAATTTTTTTAAACAAACTGGAATTTTCGTTTTAAAATATGAGTTTAGATAAAATCAAGTGTATAAATGTACCAACCTTTATTCATATGTTAATGATGGATAATTAATTCAAATAGTAATTCACAATATTGCATTGCTTTTTTTTAAATACATAAATCGTGCTAAA
Organism: Prosapia bicincta; assembly: GCA_036971475.1. Taxonomy (NCBI): domain Eukaryota; kingdom Metazoa; phylum Arthropoda; class Insecta; order Hemiptera; family Cercopidae; genus Prosapia; species Prosapia bicincta. The sequence goes on from JBAIZL010000005.1 coordinate 110,101,716, forward strand.
TAATTATAGTACTTTTTATTGGTTTAGAATCTTATTACCAAAAATCAGATAGTAATTTATTTCTTAATTAATATTTAACATAGTGACAGAATTAATTTCGTACAATTAATTTATTATTTATGTAATATAGCATTAATATATAATCTCTATGTGCCTTTATTAGTAGACACTGAAGGCAGCGAGTTTAAATAATAGAATTTTTAACTATTTATTTATTGCTATGGTAACGAAATTTAGTATAAGCTAGAATTGTAAAATTTAACGCCCCAAATTTAAATATAAAAAGAAGTACTCAATTAATTTAAAATGCCTAAACACGTTATTTAAAAGTGAAGCCATATATACGCAAAGCAAGCTAGTGTGTGTGAGAGAGAGAGAGAGAGAGAGAGAGAGAGAGAGTTTGAGATGTGTGATGTGTGAATATGTGTGAGCGTGCGCGCGCGCGCGAGAGAGCGAATACAATCGCAAGCAAACTCATTTGTTTGCAATGCCCAGATACTTGAAACAGTCGTTCGGCTACAAACCTCCCAATAAAGGAGACCTACGGTTTTCCTGCAGATGTGCTACGACACTACTCCTGATGCATAGCCTAACTGATCGGTTCGTAACTAATTCCGTTTCGCTGACAGTATACACGTGGGGAAAGGAAATACATCGTCGAAGGAGCTGAGCTGCGAGACAACCTCTCAAGTCAAGAACTAGGAGCGTAGCAATGTCTATCCGAGGATGCTCCTCCTCCAGGAAAAATTTTCTTTTTATCAGGGGTTTAGCAGCGGAAAGGAAATTCAGCAGTAAAAGGTTGTTGAATTAATATTCTCTTCTTGGCTAAAACTTCAGCCTTATTGTCAATATGTGGGTGGGCATCTAGTGGAAGCTGACTGTTGCACCCGCTGCGTGGAAACCTCTGATTTAGGCCTTGATGAAGTTCACTTTAACCTACTACAGAGAACCAACCGGTATTACGGACTGAATAGCAGACATTGTATCACGAGCATCTCGACACTGCTGTAACTATCCAGTCGAATTTAAGGCTGATTTAATGACATCTCCGTCAAAATGTGAGAGGAAAGATGCGTCTCTGATGGAAGCAGAACAGCTGACAACGCTAACGTTGCGATTCCTGATTATCAATGTAGACATGGGGCTATGTATCCACCAGGGTGTAGGGTGTCGATAGTTTCTAGGAAGACAGATTTGTCTCATTTTCCGCTCATAGCTCTAATATTCCGTCTAGGAATCTGTTTGTGTTCCGTTTCGTTTAAGATGTCACAATTATTCAGTGCCATGGCACAGGAAGTAACAAGTAGATACTTCCTTGAAGATATAAAGATAATAAACCTTACAACTGCACGACTAGTAATGCGTGTAATGCTTTGTGCTTTAGACAGGCACTGTTATTTGCGAAGGATTGTTGCAACATAAAAACAGCTTATATGATTTCAAAATGTTATATTTTTATAATTATGTTTATTTAAATAAATATTGAAATGCTACTGAACCAAAGGAAGAATACTGATAATTACAAGTATATAAAATAAAAGGCGCTCTTTCCGTGTCCAGTAGTATAACCCCATCCAAAAACTTAATTATTTGAAGGAGAGTTCATTACTTACAAACCACTCCACGAGAACAGTTTTCATTACCTTTCGGAACCCCGTAAACGATTTATGGTGTATCCAGCGAATTTATATTACCAGTGGAAAGAAATCACGACTAATCAAAATTCATGACGTCACAGACAACTAGATAGTAAGACGATCGTTTTCTCTAACTTTCGTTTTACATAAATCGATTGTATCACTTCACGTTTACTTTTTAATCGATTATCTAGGCAAGCACTGAAGTTTTAGGATGACCCCTGCCCAGAGTGATGACAAGGCCGCCCACGAGCGCGTGCCCACTACAATCTGCCCAAACCCAACCAGTGTTGCCTTTTCAGAAATATAATTACAGCGACGCAACATTTATCACGCGCCTACAAGACGGAAACGGTCTCTCAAACCCTGACATATGCTTAGCAAACATTACACACAACGCGAGCCTACAACCTGCAATTACACGTTTGTTGGTAAAATACAGAATTATGAAGAAGCTTATTTCAATATGGAAAAGTTATTTTCTATTTGCTAAAAAAGTGAGTTTTGAAGTTTTCAAATCTAAATAGAGTTATGACGATTATTGTGCGCGAGCGATCACATCATCCTGTGCCATATCTGACTGAATAAATGAAGATCCAGATGCAGGATTTCTGTTGACGATTTTATTGGAGAGGGCTAAACCGTGACTGGGTTTTCATCTCCTAAAAAAAAGTGTTTGACATAAAATTATATAGGTAAAGTGATACTGACTCCCATGTAAAGTCGGGTAAGATGACGAATCGGGTAAGATGACGAAATCTGTATTTATCAAATGTAATCATAGATAGCAACACTTGTCGAAGCACTGCCTGAGACTCAGACGATTAGTAACAAAGATCACCACAAAGGGTGTCGAGCCAGTTTGATTTGAGAGCATTAGTGAGAAAAACGTGTTTTGTCCAGTGAGATTGTAATTTTTGGAGTGTATTCTGCAAGGAATTTCTTAATTACGGTAAGTTGTTTTTAACTTTTTATAAAATATGTTTAAAATAGAAGTTACATTGTAGATAAACATATGTAGTGTAAGTTCTTTACGATAACCAAGATTAATAATAAACTGCTTCTTAACGACGATGTCGGAGTGGGGTAAGACGACGAATGGAAGCGCGGGTAAGATGACGAGAAGTTTGCTAGTTCGTCATCTTACCCGACAAGTTTTTCAGTAGGCTTACCTATGTTTAATGAATAGTTTTGTGTTATAAAAATAGGTTTTGAAAATGAATTTTATTTGCAGTAATTTTTCTTTCATTTTAAATTATAAAAACTGGTATATAGCTATTATTTTCATATTATCTAACGTCAAGTAATTATTAGGTAAGTGAGTTGATTGTTACGAGTACATATAATTATTAATAAGCTGTATTAATAATAATTAATGTAGGCCTACAGCAGTTAATTATAAAAAATGTTTTAGGTCTTATAAACATGCCACGAAATTATACGAGAAAATGTGACCGAGGTGAGGTAAATGGAATAAAGAAGCAATGAGTGCTGCTATTGCTGAAATAAATGATAAAACTTTAAGTGTTAATGCTGCAGCAAAAAGGTATAACGTCCCAGAACCAACATTACGGAGATATTTTAAACAGAGATGTTGTCCTAGTGGAGAAGTCGTAAGTAGGCTATTTTAGTGAAAAATATGTTTAGCTTTAAAAATTGAATAGCATATGGCTTAAAATTTTCTTAAATTACGGATAACATTTGTAGGCTTTTTGTTTTAGGAGTATCCTCAGAGCTTGGGCAGGTTTAAAAACACATTTACGGTCCCTCAAATTGAAGAGCTGAGACAATATGTTACAGATTTAGACAGAAGAGCATTTGGAATAACAAAAAAACAATTTGCTAAATTGTGTTTTTCATATGCTGAGAAATTAGGATTGAGCCATCGGTTTAATAAAGAAAAAAAAACAGCTGGAAAAGACTTTATAGACAACTTTTTAACTAATTGTAAATTATCTTTGAGAAAGCCAGAGGCAACTTCGGTAGCTCGACTCATGGCCTTCAATCGAGTTAACGTGGGGAATTTTTTTGAAACACTTAAAGAACTTAGGTTGAAGTATCTGTTTAAAGCACAAAATATTTATAACATCGATGAGACCGGGTTTTCCACAGTACCAACAAAAATTCCTAAAGTAATTTCACCCACTGGTTCCCCTCGTGTGATTAAAGTTTCCTCTGCTGAACGAGGAGTAACCGTCACGGCCGTATGCGGTATGAGTGCAACTGGGACTTACATTCCACCTTTCCTTGTCTTTTCCAGAGTAAGAATGAATCTTGATTTTTTAAATGGCGCACCCCCAGGCACCAAAGGAGTGGCTCATGAATCAGGGTGGATGACTGCTCAAAACTTTGTGAAGTTCTTAGAGCACTTTACTAATCATGCTCATCTAAGTCATCAAAATCCTGTCCTAGTTATAATGGACAATCATGCTTCATATGTTTCCTTGGAATCCATTGAATTTTGTAGGAATAATGGGATATGCCTACTAGGATTTCCAGCTCACACAAGTCACAGGTTGCAGCCGCTCGATGTTCCTTTCTACGGTCCGCTAAAGACTGCCTATAGTCAAGACTGTGAAGATTATTTGGTTTCTAACCCAGGGCCGTCATTACAATTCGGGAGGTAGCCGGGATATTTGGCAAAGCTTATCTTAGAGTGAGTACTATCCAGACTGCTGTGAATGGGTTTAAAGCTACTGGAATTGAGCCTCTAGATAGCAACATTTTTACAGATATAGATTTTCAAGCTTCATACACAACTGATGTTGTTGAAAACAATCAACAGGATACTCTTGCCAATAGTCAACAGTCTTTTTCTTCAACCCTCCCTCCAGAACCCACCATGTTGGCAACCCTTCCTCCAGAACCCACCATTTTAGCAACTCTATCTCCACAGCCTTCAATTTCCTCCTCTGTTCCACCTCAAGCATCAACTTCATCAACAATGCGTCCACAGTTCCCTACTTTCTCAGTTCTTCCTCCGCTTCCAATAGCCACCAAAAAAAAACAGCCAGGCGACCAAGGAAAAAACTGCCTTCTTACCACATTTCTGGAAGTCCTGTCAAACAAGTGCTCGAGGAAAAGAAAAAAGAAAAAGAATTACAAGAACTAAAAAGGCAGGAAAGATTGAGCAAAAAAGCTGAAACGTTATTATCAAAGAAAGTTGAAGCTTCTAAAACTAAAAGTGTGAAGAAAAATACAAAGCGTCAATTGGATTACTCGTCATCATCATCTGAGTCATCACTAGAGATAAATTATATGGAGGACGATGATGATATTGAAGGAATATTTGAAGAAGATGAAAACTGCATTTTTTGCGGAGAGCATGGAAAGGAAGAATTATGGTATCAGTGCTTTAGATGCAAATCTTGGACACGTGCTACATGTTCAGGCTGAAATGATAGTGAAGCTAAATACTCGCCCTGGAAATGTGATTATTGTGTGTAAAGTGTTTTAATGTTTTTATAATGTTGTTTGTAAAAAATTCAAATATGTTTTGTTTCATTACGAATATAAAAGTATAATTTTTCTAAATTACTGTATTACTTTTACCTGGTAGTCATCTTACCCCCCTCTCTGCGTCATCTTACCCTATGGGTGGGGTAAGGTGACGAAAATTACTCTTTATTTTTGGTGAAATATTTTTCATACTTCTAGAGGAGATAACAGCATTTTAAAATTTTATTATTGAATATAAAGGTTAAAAGAAGTGTCCTTTAAAATTTCAAGTTTTACAACCACCCACAACACATAGAAAAAAAAGTTGAAGCTTAACTTCGTCATCTTACTTTACCTTCCCCTATCATTCAAACTGAGATTTTAATTTTTTACTTTTAATCATTATTGGGGTGGGGGGCAGCTTCCTATTTATCCCTCCCAAAATTCCGCCCGTGTTAACATCCCAAGAATTATGTTCTATTTAGAAATATTTTTGTGGCTAGCTTCTCTAATCTTATGTTACATAGAAACTATAATACCAATAAGTATTTATTTATTCACTTAGACCATATTTCCTAAGTCTCTTGCTTTGCAAACTGCTCCTTGACGTTTATTCCTCCATGGTCTTCGTATCAAAGAATATTATTTACACCAACAATTATCATAATTTTGTCATATTCACAATTATCCTTTTTCCTAATAGGCATCCTAACTTTCATTTTTTTAAATTTGTTTCTATCAGTCATTGTCTCCTTGATTCCGTCATTCAAACTCTTTAAATCCTACCGGCTTTTCTCGTCTTAGGTGTTTATTCCATCAGCTTCTTCAAGAGCCTTCTACCATCTGATTTTCTAGCATAACCTTTAGAACTACTAACCTAATCAATGTCATCACAGATCTACCCCAATGCAGTGAGGAGGAAACAATATTTACAGCTGTCTCAGCGACACAGCTAAGTAACCCAACATCTACTGAAGTTCCTAGTTTGCTGAGCCCAAAACAAACTTCTGTGTTATGTTGTGGTTTCATGGTGGTTATATTTTCGGAACTGACCAGTGAATTTTCTTAATTGGTATAATAAATTCCTTCTATTAGCTCACACTCCTGATATATATATATATATATATATATATATATATATATATATATATATATATATATATATATATATATATTGTACAAATTTTCAATTGTACATTTGTTTTAAACCTATAGTGGATGACAATTGATGTTAATACAGTTTTTTCAAATATTTATTCATTAATTTAAATTTAAAAAAATTGATGACCTGGTCGAAATCAAACTGTGGATCTACATGTTTGAAAACTAGAACTTTTAGCACAGAGCTGACTTTCCCATAGCTAAAAACAACTTGAAGATTTGTATGACATTATAAGAAAAGTGTTCTTTGTAATAGAGAAGCATTACTAGAGGTGGATAGAATAAGAGGCTATAGACCACCATCAGCTTCGTAAATAAGGAACGAAAAAAACAAATAAATAGTAAAAAACAAAAATAACAGTCCAGCACCGTATATTGTACAAAGTGAAAAAAATGGAAAATTGCAAAGAAATTAGTTTTCTATTTTTCAATTTAATATTGTGATTCTGTCATATATATTTACATATTTATATCAATTGTAATTATAAAATGAAAAAGTTACTAAAATAAAATTTCTCTTTATCAACCTCAGTAGGAATCGACTTTAAAAAATTATTTTTCTATATTATTTGTTTAATATGTAAGAGATATTTTATATAGACAAATTGAAGTAACACTAACGATAAAACAGCATAAGTTTACGGTCACTTCTCGGAAAGGAGGCGGTTGCTGTATAAAAAGTGCGGTTTTGTAATGTGGATTATTCAATTGTATGTTTATTATTTGCAATCTCAGTTCGATTCCAGTACAACAATATAAACTTGAAATTAAGTAGTATTTATTTATCTCCAACAGCAGAATATACTTTCAAGTACTCTCACACATCTCTTCTTAGTTTGATACTTTCTATCTATTACACATTTACTGTATCTTACTATATTATAATTCATTAATTTACCGATTTGTCAATGACTTTAACTACGATTTTAATCTTATTTCTTACAATACGTTGTTTACACTTCAGAGCTTGTAAGTTCCCGTTTATTTACGCTACTTTTCTGTACGCACTAAATAGTAAGCTATTTTAATTATTTGTTTGTACTTCTCTTATTATTATCCCTACCGTCTACTATATACGAAGACTAGGCGTAATTATTGCGTGATGGTTTTCTTGTTACTGTTCGTTTAAGTTACTCCAAACACTTATAAGTTATAAATATTTACTTATTTTATAATTCCTTAGACAATTTTCACATGCTTACAAATGAGGTTGTATTAAGTTCCAGTTGCTTTAAGTCTATTTCCACGTACCTAATGATGACTGTTTGTTTTATCAAGAAGTGATTACTACTTTTCGCGCGGTGAACAAAACATGAGATTAAATCATTGCTTCGCGTCACGCTATTTCTGAAACTCACATTTTACATCAAATATTGCCGTCACGTTTTTTAAAGTTAATTAAATAAAAACATATGATTTAATGTAACAGCTGATTTTGTGTTATAGGTTATATTGTATAACACGTGGATTATTACTAAATAAGTTTGATCAGTTGAGATATGTCTCAGTAAGTTTTTACAAATTTACAAAATTCGGATAGTCATAAACTAATGTAAAGGTGATTAATTAAGTTTCACCGAACGTAATGGACTACAAAATTTAAGAACTTAAATTTATATGTAAAAGTTATTGATATTGATGTAGCTTATTACATAATATTACTAAATAGAGATGGCGATAATTACGTTATGCTCTACAGATGGTACTTAAAGTTATTGGTATAGATATAGCTTATTACATAATATTACTAAATAGAGATGGCGATAATTACGTTATGCTCTACAGATGGTACTTAAAGTTATTGGTATAGATGTAGCTTATTACATAATATTACTAAATAGAGATGGCGATAATTACGTTATGCTCTACAGATGGTACTTAGTTATTGGTATAGATGTAGCTTATTACATAATATTACTAAATAGAGATGGCGATAATTACGTTATGCTCTACAGATGGTACTTAGTTATTGGTATAGATGTAGCTTATTACATAATATTACTAAATAGAGATGGCGATAATTACGTTATGCTCTACAGATGGTACTTAGTTATTGGTATAGATGTAGCTTATTACATAATATTACTAAATAGAGATGGCGATAATTACGTTATGCTCTACAGATGGTACTTAGTTATTGGTATAGATGTAGCTTATTATATAATATTACTATATAGAGATGGCGATAATTACGTTATGCTCTACAGATGGTACTTAAAGTTATTGGTATAGATGTAGCTTATTACATAATATTACTAAATAGAGATGGCGATAATTACGTTATGCTCTACAGATGGTACTTAGTTATTGGTATAGATGTAGCTTATTACATAATATTACTAAATAGAGATGGCGATAATTACGTTATACTCTACAGATGGTAGTTAAAGTTATTGGTATAGCTGTAGCTTATTACATAATATTACTAAATAGAGATGGCGATAATTACGTTATGCTCTACAGATGGTAGTTAAAGTTATTGGTATTGATGTAGCTTATTACATAATATTACTAAATAGAGATGGCGATAATTACGTTATGCTCTACAGATGGTACTTAGTTATTGGTATAGATGTAGCTTATTACATAATATTACTAAATAGAGATGGCGATAATTACGTTATGCTCTACAGATGGTACTTAAAGTTATTGGTATAGATGTAGCTTATTACATAATATTACTAAATAGAGATGGCGATAATTACGTTATGCTCTACAGATGGTACTTAAAGTTATTGGTATAGATGTAGCTTATTACATAATATTACTAAATAGAGATGGCGATAATTACGTTATGCTCTACAGATGGTACTTAAAGTTATTGGTATAGATGTAGCTTATTACATAATATTACTAAATAGAGATGGCGATAATTACGTTATGCTCTACAGATGGTACTTAAAGTTATTGGTATAGATGTAGCTTATTACATAATATTACTAAATAGAGATGGCGATAATTACGTTATGCTCTACAGATGGTACTTAAAGTTATTGGTATAGATGTAGCTTATTACATAATATTACTAAATAGAGATGGCGATAATTACGTTATGCTCTACAGATGGTACTTAGTTATTGGTATAGATGTAGCTTATTACATAATATTACTAAATAGAGGTGGCGATAATTACGTTATGCTCTACAGATGGTACTTAAATTTAGTGAAAACATTTGTTTTAATACAACTGTTTTTTATATGTGTTTAAGTTAGTTCCCACAACTGTTTTTGACGCGTAATATATATTATCTAATTTATTGTATATTATAAGGTTAAACTGCTTTAAATCTTTTAAGATAAATAACCAGTGGCGGTTTGTCCAGAAGGTCTCTGGGGCGCAGCCCTCCCAAATACAAAAATTAATTTGTAATTAATATTCATTTGTCTTAAATTAGGTTAAGAAGAGCTTAGAGTTATTTAAGCAATGTTAAAACCATAAAATATTTAGCAGTTGACGCACAGAAATTGGCCGCAAGCTCCGCGCGTGGCTCACAGCAGAGAGCCCCAGGCTAGTGCATTGAGTGTGCGTGGAATAAGCTGAAACAGCCAAACCGTGCTGTGACGTCACTCAACGCGCGTGTTACGGGTGGTCTGGGATGGAGTCCCGTAGTCATGCGCATGCGCTGAGAAATGACTAATCAGTGCTGCTACTACAATTCTATATGATTTAGGAAGCAGCATTGTAGGCTTATTTGTAATGTTCTCACAATGTTTACATTTATAGAAAATATGGTAAGTAAAATATGATTCACACTACTCGTTGAGTACTCGACGCTTTAGCATAGGCAATCACTTAACTACCCAACATAGCAACATTTCGTAAATTACACCGTAATACGCCTATTAGTTATAGCAATGTTAATATATTAATCAATAAGTATAACTTAATAAAAGTTGTAGGAGCTTAGAATGTAAAACGAGTTAAATGGGTATCAAATTTCAAAATTGTCTCGCACCTCGTAAATCTGGGGAGACCCCTTGTCATGAGCCTCACCAATGTAATTGGGCAGGAGCCGCCACTGTAAACAGCCCTTTTCATTATGTATGTTAATAAATATAATTTTTATTAGGCATAAAACGTAATAAATCAATTTATTATATGGATAAATAATTATATTATATTTTGTATGTTAACTTATTATTTGAATGTAATTGATATAGCATTGGGCTAATTTCTTTTGAGTAAACTAAGAATTAGGAACCTTAAAATTCTAGAAATACTGATTGAAAAATATGACTGCACACACACACACACACACACACACACACACACACACACACACACACACACACACACACACACACACACACACACTCACACAAATATATATATATATATATATATATATATATATATATATATATGTGTGTATATATATATACATATATATATATATATATAGGGCAGTAGATATATTTGTTTTCCAGACACCGTAAGTACATGGATAGAATACATGAATTCACTTCTTTCTAGGTCATTATTCTTAATTTATTTTCATTAAATTACTTGAAAGTATTGTCATTAAATTTTAAATTTGAAAATACAATATAAATTTATATTAAGCACATACAACAATTACTAGTAATGTTTTAAATATACATTACTTTTAACTTTCCTTTTAAAAATTTCGGAAATTTAAAGAAAGTTTGCTCTCAACTAGGCCGGACAGTTGTCTAGCACTACTCTGACATCAGTTTTGAAACATCTCTCTTTATAATTAATGTAGATTGCAGTACACTTTGTAAATTGATTATTATTTGATTATTATCCCTGTATTATGGTTTTGGGTGTGTTGTAATTTTTATTAATATTGATATTGCTACTGCGCTTATTGAATTCTGCCACTGTCCCATTTTAACCATCCTATTTGTAGCGGTGCTATGTCTTACTGTTGGGATTCTATCCCTTTGTAACAATCCTTACCTTTAGTTATACCTCCTTTTCGGGAAAAAAAGTTAAAAAAAGAAAATTAAATAATTTTTTTGTGCACAAATTAAAACGCAGTGAAATTATGGCGAGTATATAAAACAAGGACTTCTGTTTAGAAGTCCGAACATAATATACTATGGTAATGCAAAGTATTGTCCAGTTTAAATTAAGAAATTGGTAGACATTTTCTATAACTGAAAAGTTACTCTGATATTTATGTTGTACATATGTATATATGTTTAGAGTCCATCTAAATTAAAAACAAGTAAAACCAACGATAACGAGAGACCTTAGAAAGGGAAACGAAGATCAAGCAAGCAGCTGGTGCCAGGCGTAGTAGGCCTACAGTGTAACCGCGACATAACTAATTATTTCATTCATTCATTGGTCAGATGCAACCCGAGTGTGTAATACAAAATGCAAAGTTGTAGTGCGTGGGACAAATGCGCCGATCCACTTGCAACTCGATCCTTATTAATATTTATACAACATAAAACTTAGCTCATACGCCTACATCGCCTATGCTTTTTATTTAGTGTATTAGCAGCGATTTTATACAGTGTAAACAGAAATCATAATTATGACAATAACTCGGTGTCCTTGTAAATATTTCATTGTTTTAATCATCTGTATTATAAGAAATATTATAAAATATTGTGGAATACCTGACCAAAACTGATACGGACTCCTATATTTCTTCGTTTTTACATTTGTTAAAAATACATTCTTTACAAGAAACATTTTACTTAAAATGTCGGAAACCATAAACGGGTTAGAACGTATTTAATTGTCGTCTACAAATGTAGAAAACTTCCTACAGAAAACTTCCTTTATCAAGTAGTTCCTCAGGAATTACAGCACTATGTGTTAATATATTATTATACAGTTATATTAAATTATAGCTACTACCACCGACGCCGACTCCATGGAGCCAGCGGGACATCAGCCCTTCTGTTTCTGAACAAAAATGAGAATAAAAACGTGAAATATATAACATATTTTAAGAATAAAGCTGGAAGTGTCATCCTCACACTCTGTTGACTTTACAAGTATCTTACACACTTTGGCAAGAGGCTACATATTTCAAATGTTTGTAGTTTTACTTGAATATTTTTTAAACTATTTATAAAATAATAGTTGATTTTTTATTATTAAATAATATTATAGTAACACTGTAAATACTCGTAAAATACACAACACAACATACACACACACACACACACACACACACACAAATACATGAAAGACATAATAGTTTTACTTCTAATAACTTCTTGTAATAAATATAGTGGGTTTGAGATTTAGAATAGTGGGTTTAAGATTTAGATTTGAGGTTTTGAGACCCCAATGTTTTCAAGACTCGATGCCTGTGCATGCTATTATATTCTTAGAAAGTGTTTAGTTTGTAAAAACTGAATCTATTAAAAAAATGTATTTTATATAATTTTGTTAATGTTATAAACCCAATTCTGTCTTCTCGTTTTAATTTCTATTTTTATCTTTCTGTACAATATTCTTTATCGTTGATTTCTTTTCATTTTCCTTTCTCAGTTTCCTTTCAATTACGTGCAAATTAAAACAATATTTACATGTTTATATAACATCGACGTTAATTTCCTATCATTTGACTTGTTTAAATGACGTTATTGTTGTTTGCTTTGCCACCAACAGATTTCGCTAGATGTATGATTAGCGGCTCTCATTTACAAAACTACAGTTTTGTTGGTATTTTCATTTATATTTTGCATTTCTCAAATTTGATGCACTTCTTTTCAGTTATGTTTTCTTGTCTGCTTTCGAGTTACGAAAAGCCTGTTTCTTAATATTGTTTTGTTTGTCTTCCCTTAACGTTTCTTCTAAATATTAGCAAGAAATATCCTATGAGGTTAGGGCAGCTAATACAGTTTCGACTAACAAGATCTCTTGCATTCAGTGAAGAAGATCTAAAGTGTATTTTAGAAATAATGTACGTGGTAAATAATAATACATCTAAAAAGTAAGGTTAGACTACAAGATAGATCGTTGTTATCTAAATATTAAGCTAAAGATAGGGGCTGTTAATAGTGATGGATACAGTATTTTATCTGTATTCCTATATGTTACGACTAAAATCCAGGTTTTGCTTGACCATTATAATAAATTTATCGTCAATTTTGATACTTAATAATTACAATTTGTGCAATAAATTGCATTAATATTATTTATTTTCAGTATCTTGATTTTTTAAATTAATTTGCGCCTTTACAAAAAAACCTGCATTTACTGCTCCAAATAATGTTTGGCCCATGACGTTTTGTTAAAGATGCTTCTAGTGAACAGATTTAAAAATAAAATTACCTTAAATAGGTGTAAAAGTGATAAAAGCCTTTAATTGTGTGTTCAGTTGTTTATATAGTAATATAAAGTGTATATTTATAGTTATATATAAACTTGAAATTATATATATATATATATATATATATATATATATATATATATTTATATATATATAGGCCTATATATATATATATATATATATATATATATATATATATATATATATGAGTGTATTATTCAATAAATTATTCCTGTAATTAGTGTATATTATTTAATCTTAAAAATAATTCTAACAGGAAAACATATTTGATATTCTACATATATATAGGCCTATATATATATATATATATATATATATATTGACACATAAATATAATAAAAGAATACGAGAAAATACAAATGCAAGCATATTTTATTGTATTATACAATTTGAAGCTTTTCGTTGGCAAACAGTATCAGCATGATCAGGGTTAATGTATCCTATTTTTTAAAATTCCTTCTATTACCTCACACTCTCCTGATAAATATCTTGTACAAATTTTCGTTAGTAATAAAATACATTTTTATTCATCCAATCAAGTTTCAATACCTGGTTTTAAACCTATAGTGGATGACAATTGATGTTAATACAGGTTTTCCAAATATTTATTCCATAATTAAATTAATACAATTTTGTGCGGTTTAGGTCAGATTCGAACTAAATATTTTATTTTTCGAAGTCTATCACGCTTTTGCACATCGCCAACTTTCTCATACTTAGTAATCCACTTCTCAAAGATATACAAAAATGTTTTTGCTCCCATCTGGTTGTCTTAAAACCTCTATTGCACAACCTTAAATTGTTACCATGGTTACCTCACAATATCATAAATAAGGCTCTATGATTAAAAATGGATGAAAAGGATAAAATAAACGAACAAACTGGATTGACGGTTTCGAACCTTGCTTCACAAACGGACAATGCGAAAGGATAGCGAAAAAAAGCCACAACACAAAACAAGCTACGAAAGAAAACAAATCGAATAAATAGAAACAAATAAAAATAAACGTCCAACACTATACTTAGAATGGAAAATGGAAAATTACAAGGAAATTCGCTTTCCATTTTGCCACTTAGTATTATAATTCTGACATATCTAAATACATCTTTATATTAATTCTAATTATAAAATAAAAAGAAACTAAAATAATATTTTTCTTTGTTGATTTAAATAGGAATTGTTTTGAAAGTTTTTTTCATATCCTATTACTTGTTTATTATATACACAAGAAAACAAATTTTATTTTACATGAATATAAATGAACCAAAATGCTTTGTTCTCAACATAACCTCCTGGTCGTTCTTAATATTTACCAATGGATTTTGAGAGTCTTTGAATACCTTTTTAAGTTTAAGATTGACTCGTCAGGCAACAACCGTTCTCTCCGTGGTTGTTATGTCAGGGGGAAACGAACATTTATTTCAGAGGAACAAAAATCTGGTGTAGGGAAGTTGTTCCCTTTGCAGATCCTCCAGTTCTTCCTAACTGCATGAGCTTGGCAGTCCGAGTTTGAAAGACTTTTTGATCGTGTAAGAAGCTTTCACAAGTTGCAACACCTGGAATTAGATTGCGGCATTTACAGTATGTCGATCTCCTAGTAAGCCAGTGCGTTGAACTTGCGTCTACATAACGAACATCCAGACTAGCTTTGTGACTAGCTTAGGTCTTCGCGGAACAGTTTTCATCTTTGGCCAAAAAAGGCTCGTTCTTCGAGGCTCGGCTCATCTTTAAAAAAATCTGTCCTCTCCCTAGCTGGTCGATTTAGAAGTGTTTAACTAATTTGTAATTTTTTAAAATTTTTTATATTCGGTAAACAACCTCTAAACACATCGCTGAAAAATATACATGACTGAAGGCAAGATGTTCTACAGTGATGGCATTGGTGAGCACTCCTTCGGCTGAAGTCACACCTCTAAAGTGACTTCATTAACTTTCGTTCTACTTCAGTAGGATCATACGGAACTACACAGATGTTGTCATCAGTAGGATTTGACCTTGGGGCACTTATCATAAGCTACATTTTTATTAACTGTAAACATTAAAACAGTAAACTCTAAATCTCACTACACATTAGTTTATTAAAACGAACACTCTAGTTGATTAAAACAACCAGACTAGTTTCGACGACGATGTCACCTTCATCAATGCTTGGCTACTACAGTTAAGCGACATCGTAGTCGAAACTAGTCTGGTTGTTTTAATAAACTATTGTGTTCTGTTGTAATAATTTAATGTGTATTGATTTTTAGAGCTGTTTTAATTTCTACCGTTGTGAATTGTTGTCACTAGCTAACCTCTAATTAACTTCATACATATTTATTGTTTACTTCAGGTTTTAAACCTTCTAGCCAAGGGTATTGTAATAGATTTTTTACAATGAATTGGTCTTACAGAACTGAATAGATTTCAATTAAAATTATACCTATCGGGGCTTGTTTTAGATCGGGGCTTGTTTCAGGGAGTTTTAATTTTACTACTACATTTATAAAATAATTACATACTAAATAAAACGTTTGAAGAAAATTACGTATATTAACTACGAACAACAGATCATTGTATCAGATAAAATTGAAGACGAAACTAATGGGCACAGAAAATTTAAAAATGAAAAATATAAAAGGCAGTATATGTCAGAGCGAATAATAGTGATTAAAATATAAAATATGGAATGAAATGTTTTGATTGTACTTGCAAAATATATATTGGAGAAATTAAACAGAAATTTAGAGACTGTGTTAATGACCACTGAAGAAAATATTTTACCTAAATTCGAAGTAGCCAAACATTCTATTTTGAACGGTTATAAAATTAATTGGCAATTCATTAAAATAATTCGCATTAAATTAATTATAAAAAAGCTCATTTTATTACTCATTACTATTAGTTACTCTAATTCATTTGGTCCAAAACAGTTTAAATAATGTAGGCTGTAGAATACTTACAAATGGTGATCAATGTAACCAATTAAGTGTGCCTTAAGTTACATTAATGGCACAATTATGCCAGTGAATCTGTGTTTGGTTAGCATCTGTGATATAATTTTTACTTGTTGGAAGAGGAGAGAGATCCTGAAGTTTGATAAATCTTACATTTTATCAAAGATTTTAAAATTATGTATATATTATTTAATAGGCTATGTTATTTGTTTTATAGATTATTATAAAAATGTATGAGTGTTGAAAATTTATTGCTATTATATTTAATATTAAATTGTTGTATTATGTCGATTTATACTTTTTTGTAGGTTATGTTTGAGTTCATTAATTTTGTTATTAAATTCTAATATAAAAAATTATATTATTTATTTCAATTCATAATTTACTGTCTTAACAATGATCGTCCCTGATAATTTTGAAACTTTTTCGTGATAATAAAGAATTTAAGAGATTATTAGTCTTGTTTTGTCGATAGAAGCAATTGCATCGAAAAATATTGTTTTCTACAACAATTACAGCAATAACATCATATTGTTTTCTACAATTTGAACAACTAGAAATTAAATCTATAATATAGATAAAGAGGAATGGTTTTAAAAGAAAACCCAGCGATAGTGCATGTGTCTCCTAATTCGGTAATCCGGCGTCTGCCCTGCCCACACGGATAATACAATACTGTATCTGCTTGCTTGTTTGATATCCCACGATCCAACTTTGCTGCACTCGCCTTTCCTGCACTCTTATGTTAATTGATAAGCAGATATTTTCGTTTTAAACGTATAAAAAGTTTTTTTTTATTAATAAAATCAACTTTAAGGAGATTTTCAAATTGTCTAAAATAAACTGAAATTACCAGAAACCAACAAGATTTGCTCATAAAATGGTAATTACATTAACCTAATAAACAATTTTATTAAAATAATATAAACAAACATGTTTCAAATCAATTATATTCTTTAACTTAATTAATACAGCTAATATATATTATCTCTTTAATCTAGTACAAATAAGCATTTAAAGTATAGTTTTATTTACAACTTGCTCTTTAAACGTTGGCTTATACTCATTTTATTGGCATCTCGATAGTCGCATGTAAAGTATAGTAAGGATGGAATCTGAAATTAAAAAATGAACAAACTAAACAATACCCAAACACACTAGATAAAAGTAACGGCGAGATACAAGTTGCTGAACGAATTTACAAAATGGCCGAACAAACAATTGTACTGTTATCGTAGAATATAAATAAGAAAACGTTCGGGTAATGTCGAACACAAACCGACATCACCAGCTCTGTCGCACCTAATGGAGAAATAATAATATGTTTGAGCTAACGCTTTATTTAAAATATAAAGTAATATGGTTTTTATAGTAATTTAAAGTACAATAAATAACAATAATGTGTCTGTGCATGTGTCCGCACGCGCGCACATTATAATTTTTCCTGCCCATTCTTTCAACAACACTCTCTTGAGCCACAGACGACAAATTAAATACTGTTCTGTAAAGTATTCTACTTCAAAGACTTCTCCAGATCAAGTACCTTCATTCATAGAATGCACTTGATTGAATTTGACAGTGCATCCAAATAATTGGACCTTATTTATGATTGATAAATAATTAACAGATTCTATATAATTTGTCCCTATCTCTAATTACCTCTCTCGCTCTCTCTCTTTCTCTTTCCCTCTTTCGCCTCTTTTTTCTCTAGCTGTCTTTCTTGATCTCTTTCTTCTCTCTCTCCTACTTTATCCTGTTTCTCCCACTCCCCATCTTCCTTTCTCTCCCCGTCTATTTTCCCTCTCTCGTGAGCTCTTTCTCTCTTTTCCCTCCCTGTCTCTCTTTATCTACCTCTCTCTCTCCCCCTCTTCCTCCTGTTTCTCAACCTCTTCCTTTCTCTCCCTCTCTTTTTCCTTTCTCTCTCTCTCTCACACACACCCATTCGCCTCGCGGGTGTATGTGTACATATTTACAAAATTGTTTTATTGTTAAGAATGCACACTAAATGATATTACGTTACGCCATTAGTAATTGAAACCTCTGCCATACAGTGTTTAGTTTTAATAACAAAAGATTTTCTTTCATTAAAAAGTTATATTGAGTGAACGTTCTAGAAATTTATTCTTCTTTGGTGATTATATAATGTTTATTATTAGGTTCAGGCATTGTTTTATTTTTTTAGAGGTAATATACATCGGTAAGTTGTTTGGCAATTTTTCGATTTTAACCGTTTCACTACAACTCTGCGGTAATTTAGAACATTAATTTAATAGTTTCTTAAATAAATATCCTTCAAGTATTTTGATATTATTTATGACGATAAGTCACACAACTGGTAATGCCAGAACCATTAGTAAAAATACCTCGAACGCCTTTTATAATTTGTATTTTTTTATATCAAACTTGCTTAAAATTTGAGTCATTTGAATTACGAGTTTAAATTCATACTAAAGAACGAATATGAGAAATATTTGAGTGTTTGTACGGCGAACACGGAAAAATAAAGCCTTCTCGTATCACTGAAAAGAAAGCAATAAATCGAATCCATGACTGTTTTACCTTGCTCATCGTATTATTGATCTTTGCACACTTTTATTTTCTAAGTATGTGGAGCCTATACTGGGTTGCAGTTAGGAAAGCGTCCCAGAGCATTAAACCCTCGATCCCTTGCAAGAATTTGTGCGCGCACACACTTACGCAAAACCACTATCCCTCTGACACAGCGTTGTCCAACCATAAATGGTTGTCCATTAGTCATCTAGTATGCCTTCCGCAAGAAAACTGTATTTCTACTACAGGTAATTTTTAATATTAATATTCTAATTATTATTTATTTTATTCATTTCTTGACAATCTATGCCAAAACGTCACATAGATATATCACTCTTAAGGAATGTATTTGGATTCCTTTAGACTTTAATACTATAGTTAGACTTGCAGTTTTAAAAATTATTAAATATTTTGAAACATTTTAGTTGTTTAAACAAATAATAAACAACATTATTTCAATAGTTATATTTACAAAAATCTAAACCTAAATTACAATTATATTTCACATAGGCCTATTGCATTTAAAGCTATCAGTAAATTACAATACGTGTGCTACAATATCAATATGATGCATGCAATCAAACAGAATACAATAAAAACTCCACGTACGGATTAAAGTCAAAATGTTATAGTATTTTTCCAGCGTTTCAAAACATCTACAAAGCTTCATCTTCAACGATTACATCTGGCTAGTGTTTAATAAATACCACTGAAAATAAAAAACAAGCAACTGTAAAAACTTCACCTATGGTGTGTGTGTGTGTGTGTGTGTGTGAAAGAGAGAGAGAGAGAGAGAGAGAGAGAGAGAGAGAGAGAGAGTGGTAGTTCCAGTGTCGTCCAATCCTCTGGGGCCCTTCTCTGACCGAGCAACCGTTGTATGATACCCTAATAATGCGAGTCATGAATTTTCGCCTCAGACGGATGAGTTACAATTCACAGTAACACTTCCATAACATGTCAGTATTGTGATAAACTAAATAAAAATCACATTGCACTAATATTATTAATAGATTTGTTTCCATTCTTAATGGAGCTACTCACAGGTCTAAATAAAGAGGTGCGGTTAAGTGCATTAGTCGGTTGGAAATGTTAGAAATACCTAGACTTGGTAGGATCTGAATAATGCCACGCTGAAAGTACCCCCCTCAAAAAATTACTCAACTGTTTTAATGAATGTATGGCAATTGCGCACAGAGAATATAGCACACACTAGAAACTATGCGAAAATTGCGCTCACCAGCTCATTAACTTGTCCCAGGTCGCCACTTCTCGGGAAATTACGACCCCGAGCCTCCTTCCCGGGCCAACCAACCACTCCGTACACCATTCGAGTCTTGAGGGGTGAGCAGATGTATTAGTGTATCATGGAAGTTATATCAACTCATGGAAAGTCATGTGCGTATTATGACGGGTCCAGCTATTGAGAGTTTGGGAAGACAGGTGGTACGAACATCTGGTGCTCTCTCGAAGAAAGACCCAATCGACGTGTGATTTTGAAGAGCAAGGAAGCTGCTGTACTGAATGTTACAGAACATATACGTAGACTTCCAGTTGACGCACTTGTACTTTGAAACTTCAAGGGGGAAAGAAGAGAGCTCGAGAGGAACGTAACTCGATTTCAAACTACTACGCTGAGGAGCTTGGGATCTGCATAATGAAGGCTACTACTTTGTAGGCGTACACCAAATGCCAGTTCAGTCAACTGTCAAGAGGAACTTTTAAGTAATCGTTACTGTGCGCTATTGTCTCCATGTGCGGTTGTCACTGTGCGCGGTTGTCCCAGTGTGCGGTTGTCACTGTGCGCGGTTGTCCCAGTGTGCGGTTGTCACTGTGCGTGATTGTCCCAGTGTGCGGTTGTCACTGTGCGTGGTTGTCCCAGTGTGCGGTTGTCACTGTGCGCGGTTGTCCCAGTGTGCGGTTGTCACTGTGCGCGATTGTCTCATTGTGCGCTATTGTCTCTATGTGAGGTTGTCAGTGTGCGTAATTGTCTTTGTGTGCGGTTGTCACAGTGCGCGATTGTCTCACTGTGAGTTATTGTCTCTGTGCGGTTGTCACTGTGCGCGATTGTCTCTATGTGCGGTTGTCACTGTGCGCGATTGTCTCTATGTGCGGTTGTCTCTGTTCGCGATCGTCTCACTGTGAGTTATTGTCTCTATGTGCGGTTGTCTCTGTGTGCGATTATCACTGTGCGCGATTGTCTCTGTGTGGAATTGTCTCACTGTGCGCTATGGTCTCTATGTGCGATTTTCACTGTGCGCAATTGTCTCTGTGTGCGGTTGTCACAGTACGCGATTGTCTCTGTGTACAATTGTCTCTGAGTGCGGTTGTTTCACTGTGCGCGATTGTCACTGTGGGCTAGTGTCTCTGTGTGCGATTGTCACAGCGCGATTGTCAATAGTTTTTTAGTCAAAGATTTACTGATAATATTCATACACCGATTTAATTATCCTTTGCTATACAACTTTCAAGTTTTTCAAGTCTTATACTTGAAGTCAACATTTTCCGCTTCTTCTTAGATAATATTTACTCGGTCTAGTAAGTAGTACATATATTTTCTACGCACCATCTCTACTCGGTTTAATAGACTAATAGCACCCCCCCCCCCCGAAGTAAATTAAGTCTCTTGCCCTAAACATAATTTTTAAAATTTTATCAAATATTTGAGAAGAACATAAAAATACCAGAAGAACAATAACAAACACGACATTATTGTTAAAAAAACAATCCTGCTATATAGTGGGGTAGCAATCAAGCTCCTAATAACAGTCAATTATAATGTGCTTAGTTGCAGTTATTCTTGTATTTTACGAAGTTTTTAAATATTCGATAGTAATTAAAAATTATCATTAGGGTAAACATGTTTCATTAAGGAAACAGCTGAGGGCGGCTTCGAGCGTTAAGGCACGTCCGGACCAACCCTGGTATTATAGTCGGCGCGGCAGTCAAAAACATCTCACATCGTCCTTGCGTAACGACAGCGATAAAGTGCGAAGTCGTCGCACGATGTCTTGCGTCATTTACTCGGTTTGTCGTACGACGAAGTCAGTTGGGTTTATCTCACCGACAGGTAGACAACTATTTGTGTGCAATGTGTGATGTATCGTTGTTTTTATTGTTAGATACTTCGATGGAAGCACTTTTTGATGCGACCTTATACATGAGGAACTTAACAAGAGAACAAGAAAATTTTAATACACGGTTATCAAATGCAAGATAAGTGGTTGAGAGTAGGCTACGTTTGGCATCATGAGCAACAAATGGCGGATATTACTCAACACTATAGTGTATAGACGTTGACAGCACAAGAGCAGAAAACATAGTGAAATGTTTGTTTATTACGTAAAGTTGTAATAGATAAGGAAGGATTAAAAGGAAGGATATCAAAAGTACTTCAATAGAACCGTCTGAGTCGAGTGAAAGCGTTTTTTCTGGCTGAGGTGAGAATCGGGGCAGTGAAAGAGCTATTGATCTTAGAGATAGGTTCAAAGATTACTTTGTGCTAATGATATTTTATGAAATAAAAATTGTGAACATTTGTTACTTAAATAATTTAAAAATTATTTGCTTTCTTTACCTACTTTTGCGTTACATTCTATGTTCTTAAAGTAAAATCTGGGAAAAATATTGAAGACTCAAAGCTACGAAAATGCCAATAGGTACATGATAGATATAATATAACAGATGCTACTTTTGCTCCGAAGGCAAATCAAGTTTTCGACATATTTGGTGTAGTTAGCTTTAAAACTTTCATGCTATCGAAGAATCAAAAAAAAAAAAAAAATTTAAATACAATATTTAGAATATTAAATTAGAAAAAAATTATAATCATAATACATGCTAATACATATTTGAATATTCCATTTCAGTAGTAATTTGAATCCATAATTTTTAATAATTATAATTTATTAGTGGTGCCTCATATGGAGTTGAGCATCCCACAAGGGTATCCTTTCTTGGACAAGATGAATAAGGCTCTCGCTATCAATGATGCTGTTTGTACAAATCCAAACTGAATTGCAAATCAAGTTTTTGACATTATTATTTGGTGTAGTAAGTTTTAAAACTTTCATACTATCGGAGGATTAGAAAATACATTTTAAATATAATATTTAGAATATTAAATTAAGAAAAATAAATTATAATCATAATACATACTACTATAGTGTACACCTACAGTTATGGAAGGAAATATTTCATTGAATGGGTGAAAAATCGTCGTGCTATATGGGACATGGAATGTGCGGAATACAAAAACCAAGTGTTACAAAAAGTATTATGGCACCAACGTTTTCTGCAGATGGTAGTTGAAAAAGGAATTTTAAAATTCTTGACCAGAGACTATTTTAATATTAAAACACAATTTATTACATGATTGATACATATAATACACATTAGGCGTAATACATAGTACGACTAATACGTAATACATATTACATATTTATAAATACTCGATACCTACAGCATAAATAAAGACAGATATGTATTGCTCATTGACCTCTGCCAGACGTCTAACCATAATAAATCGCTTCAGCAGTTTTTTGACAACTGGATTTTACTCGGTGATACCCTGTTGAAATAATTTTTAGAATCAAATTCTTTTTGTAAATATTTGCTCAAGTGACCCTAGCTGCTATTAAAGCTTGTTTATTTATTAGCTTTTAATAATTCCATTTGTAAGATTCTAGTCCTAATCTTACAGAATCTTTTAGGTCTAATGTATAATGTTGAATAATCCAATTTTCCACTCTCGTTTTGTTGGAATTGCTATTGCTTTCTGGTAAGTTTACTTTGTTACTTTAGCTGCTAAAGTACTCGCTCTTTCCCCAAGAGTAAATACTAATTACAGTACTTTTGTGTAAACGTTACAAATTCTTTAAACATTAGAGGATGTTATTATACAATCATTCTGGTACTTATAAACATTCATATGAAACAAAATCATTTTAAATATAAATATTGAAAGGAAATTAATTTCCGTAGAATTTACACAGTAATTTCATCAAGTTTCTTTCTTTTTAGCTGATTTTCTACATACACTGAGTTGCAACCCATTGTTGACGCCCCAAATAGTAGGGATGGTCGATCCAGTGACTTTAACGGATCGGTGATTTTAGTGACAGCGCCAGGCTTGGATCAGTGACTTTTACCGGTGACAAATGATAATGATACATCCCTGTATGTGACAATAACAGGCAGGCATACCACACTGGTGAAATGACTCCACGTCTAGCTTTTTTCTTTTATGGAAGACTCATTTTATTTATAAAATACATTCCTACGAAATTAACAACAACTACCGAGTGCGAAATTGCGTCTACTATACACAACACTGTTGCTGTTGTGAAACCTGACACAAATCGTCCACTCGGACATGACGTAAATGAATAGAACCAATGACAACGACAAATCAACCAATGGCAGCCGTGATAAAATATCAGTAACTTTTCCGTCAGCTTCGGTGACAGTTTCGACCAATTACAAAAGAGACAACTTCCGATCGATCCATTGTCACTGGAACTGGCATTTTCCATATTTTGTCACTGGTACCATCAGCCACAAACTAATATCAGTGACAAGTCACCGTGACAGAAAATATCGACTGGTTTAAAAGGTCAGTTTTAAAGGAATGTAGCCCTTCTCACAACTTCAAAAAGTACTTGAACTCAGGTTAAATAATTACCTGCACTAAAATATAACGTCAAAGAGACTGCTAGATGTACTACAAAACAAAACTGTCTGTTTCTGATAGATCATCCAACAACCGTTCTTTATATTTCCGTTTTATTTTCACTCGGGAGCTATTTAGCAACAAACTCTGGAAATCATCATGTACATGATTTAGATAGCTGTAAAAGTCTTTTTTGTCGTATTACCCAAAATATTGATACATTAAATGAGAAACTGAATATATACAACAGATTGCATTATTGTAGCGTAAAATTCCTATAGTATTTAAGCTATAATAATGCAAAGTTCATGGGTTACGTAAAGGTATTTAGAATTAACTCTCTCACCTATATATCAAAACTTTTCCATTGATTTTCACTCATCTTTTACATTTCTGAATAGGCCTAACGTTGTATAAATAAATTTAATTTTATATTCTTATAAATAAACATTGAAACTTGTTAGTTTTTCAAAACTTATCTTTTTTTTGTTTCTGCTTCTACAGTTCTAGAGTGGATTACTTGGCACTATTCAGAAATACAATTTTTCTTATCATATCAAAGTTAATTTAATAATTATATACATTAAATTATTCTTTCTGATTTACATATATTTATAGTTGTAATGTTGGCAAGTGGTCGAATATCAGAACACAGGTGTGTCTAGAACGCAGAGATTTGTACATTAGATTTGAAATAAAGTTTTATAAAACTATGAATCTGTCTAACAAACACGTGCCGTATGTCACGTCCGTTTGCTGGAAATTTCCATCTTCCCACCATTTAAGTACTTTAGAAGAGCTGTGAATGGTTAAAAAAAAATGTTAAACCTTGTTAGCACTCTTTACTATTGGACAAAAAGCATAAATAGCTTCATGTTAAAATTTATTTCTGTTAACTTTTCCCAGAATACATTCAATGCAACTTTTCAAAACATTTCCCCCCTCCAAAAAAAAATGGCGGCTGACATTTTGTTTTTCATTTCGGGCCTACCCGTAATCATTTTCTAATGACACAATGTTCAAATTTGTCAACAGATTCAATAAATGTATATTTCTTGCCCAGCTTTCCCACGAAATGGTTGCATAAACTCTCGTTTTTACACCTAATTAGGATTTAGGACTAATTTCATAGGAATAATAGCTGTGAGTATCTTAGTTTACTGTATTTTGTAATAGCTCACAGCTATACAGATATGACGAGGGTTAGATCGAACATCCAGCATGCTACAGAATATTTTTTGTTCTTGGTGAATTTTTATAATTATTTGATTTTTTAAGCCAAATTGTGAAAAACCGTGGGGTTTGGAATAAACAACTGTCATATTAAATTTAACCATCTAAAAGCTTAATAATTTATCAACTTTCTAAACATTTAAAAAAATAATTTTTACTTGTGTAATAAAAACATTTTTTACTCAACGATTTAGTATATTTATAATAATTTTATTGCATTAAAAGGTTAATAACTATAATAAGAATATTCTATTCCAGTTATTGTTCTAAGTATTTTTAGTTGCTATATGTTCAGTACAGGATTTGCCCTGTTTGTGCAATAATTAAGTAAAAGTTACTGACAAACTGTTGCTATAATTATATTAACGAAATAATAGTATTTGACGCTAATATACCCCAAAATAGAATGTAGGATGCTAAGGCAAGGTTAGCTATGAAATCTAAAAGAGTTAGTAGGAAAGTTCAATTACTTGTAGGCGGTTGTCTATCACAACTATAACTGGTGGTAGTACTCCGTTCGGCCGCAAGACGAGTAGAGACAGCGCTCCAATCGTAGTAAAAATGTAGATAAAAAATGAATTACAATAGAAATAATTGTTCCTCACTTACAATGTTGTATTTGAGGAAAAATGAGGAAATAGGAAAGAATTTACCCAACATTTCCCTCCCGAAAACAGAATAAAGTTTTCTCAATTAAAAAGAAATAAAACACACATTAAACAACAAAAAATAACACTTCTTGAACTAAAACATCTTGTGATATTAAAAATGTTCTTTAGTCATGGTAAGGGAGATGACTTATCTTGACGACTGGGCGTCGGAAAGTCCCTCGCGTGGTTCGTACTTATACGACCCGCACAACACCATCCTTTCCTGGGAATCTATCTCCCATACGAGGTTGTATGAACGTTGGATTCATTTTATCCAGGTGAGACATTTGGAGAGTGTGGACCTAATAGCACTGCGAATACTCAGAATCCAATACTTCTGCTGAATAAATGATTGTAGTGTGCGTGGTCCAACATGTAAATAAGATTTGTGATAATGCTCGATTAAAAGTGTAGTCAAGCGGCTTAACTTGGGTAGTAGAATAGGATGTCTAAAGTCTTGTGGCAAGGCAGCATTCCGAAGCCTACCCCCTACCCTAAGAAGCCCACGATTGTCCAAAAAAGGGTTCATTTTCCTAAGGGCATTTGATGTCTCGCCTCCACCTTTAAGTGAAATTAGATCTTCAAAGTACCTTTTCTGTGTGTATTGAATCCAGAAATGTAGAGATGAACCTAACTCAGTATGAGATAATGAACCTTTAACTTTAGACTGTGTATGACAGTTTGTTATAAATCGTTTGCACCAGGCGGTTACTCTTATTAACCTGGTAAACGAAGACAATTTATCAATTAAATTAAAACTTGGTGTTTTTATTTCAGCAACACAAATAGTATCAATATTCAACTTGATATCTGGTAATACATTCGTACTTGAGCAAGGTGCGTAACGCAGCGGCCATTCCTTTATGGGTGATGTCATGAACAATGGGCCGAACCACTAAAGCGAATGAGCTATGAGTTGACTAGGGAACAGACCCCGAGAACTACAATCCGCTGGGTTTAGATTTGTTGACATATAATGCCAGCTGTTAGGATCTAATATCTCCAATATTTCTGTCACACGGTTAGCAACAAAGGTTTTGAGCAAATAAGGAGGCGTTTTTAGCCAATTAATCACCACCATTGAATCAGTAAATGCAAATATACCTTCTATTTGCAAAACTTCACTTGAACATTTTTTAAGATAATCAAACATTCTTGAAAGTAATAATGCTCCACAAAGTTCCAACCGAAGAATAGAAAGTGTTTTAAGAGGTGCAACTTTTGACTTACCAATAATAAGATGAGACGTAGCCGGGTTGGTTGTACACTCAATCATATAAATTACAGCACTGTATCCTTTTTCAGAAGCATCGGAAAAACCTACAAGGTAGCATGGGCCTGACCCCGGAGACACTGTAAACAGGCTTAATTTTATATTAGATAGAAGATGTAGTTCCGAAGCAAAGGTTGTCCATTCCTTTCGAATGTTTGGGGGAACTTCATCATCCCAACTAAGCCCAAGTATCCAAAGTCTTTGAACCATGGTTTTGGCCAATATAATCACAGGGGATAGCCAACCGAGAGGATCAAATATGCGTGAGATATGGGATAGAATGGCACGTTTTGTGTATATTAGGTTGATGGGAGTTATACTGTAAGAGAACATGTCTGATTTAGCAAGCCATTGAAGACCTAAAATCTTGATGACGTGACTTCCATCTGAATCCAACGAAATAGGAACTTCCTTGTGTTCGTCAGGTATAGCCTCAAGAAAGCTAGCGTAATTGCTGCTCCATTTATGAAGACTGAATCCTCCCAATGCAAGAAGATTTATAAGTTGATTTTGTAAATCCAATGCGTCTTGAACATTCGCTGCTCCTGTCAGAATATCATCAATATAAATGTCCTCTTGAATAACCTTGGCTGCAAGAGGGAACTTATCTCCTTCGTCTATAGCAAGTTGTTTAAATGTTCGTAAAGCCAAATAAGGAGCAGATGAAACACCATACGTAATTGTCATGAGTTCAAATTCCTGGATCGACTCGTTGGGGTTTTCTCGCCAGAGAATATGCTGATACTTTCGATCTTGTGAACGGACTAATATTTGCCTGTACATCTTACAAATATCCGCAATTAAAACTACTGGATGCAATCGAAATTTTACCAAAACAGCAATATCATTTTGTAGCTTAGGTCCTGTCAACAGTATGTCATTTAGTGACCTATTATTTGTATTCTTCATAGATGCATCGAACACTACACGAACCTTAGTGGATGAACTAGAATCTTTGATAACGCAGTGATGAGGTATGAAATAGGGTTGTTCTTGAGGCGAATTATTTGATACGAGACGCATGTGTGCAAGGTTAACATATTCCCTCATAAAGGACTTATACTCTCTATACCGATTCTATATGGCATCATGCCCTAACCTTTTCTCCAGGTACTTGAACCTATTGGTTGCTTGGTCGCGTGACTGACCTAAGACGTTATCACTTTCTCTTATTGGAAAAGGAACAACATAACGACCTTCCATATCACGATAGTGTAATTCCTTAAAACTCTCTTCACATTGGACATCATTTGGGTTGGGAGGTATCATATGAGGAACTTTCTCTATCTCCCAGAAACGTCTTAAACTTCTGTCAATACTACTTGGACTTGAAATAAGCAAGCATGATGAATTGAGTGCAAGCTGAGGTTGCTTATCCTTCAACTTTCCTATAATAACCCAACCAAAGATGCTATGAAGAGCGGAGGGGCAGCCATCCGTAGTATTGAGCTGTTGCCCATCATAGACCTCAGGAAATAAATCCGCAGCTACCAGAAAATCAATCTGAGAGGGTATGTGAAAACTGGGATCAGCCAAATATAGAAGTTTGAACTTGGAGACGATGTGAGTGGGAATATAAACGCTAGGCATATGAGCAGTGATTTTTGAAAGTATCACAGCCTCAGTATTTAGTTGAGGCGTTATGGAGTCTCGAGGCTTTAGTATACACGTGACAACTCCTTTAGTACCCTTGACCTCATTTTGGGCTAGGCCAGCTATAGGGAATGAACATTTTCTTCGTACCAACCCTAAACGCTTTGCACAGGCAGATGTCATGAAGGAAGTTTGGGCACATGAGTCAATAAATGCACTAACAGGTTGAAACAGGCCGTTTGAGTACTTGACATGAATAACTGCAGTCCCTAGTATTACAGTAGAATAATGTTGCTGTGAATCTTGAACTAAGCTAGTAGAGGTAGGGTTAGTAATTGAATCCTTAATCGACTGAAGAGAAGGATTGGATTGAGGTGATGCAACATGAACCAAAGTGCTGCATGAATCGTTCACAATAGGCTGAGTATGTTCTGAATGAAGGTATGTGTGGTGTCGTTGGCCGCAAGTTAAGCAATTTGTCTTGGACAGACGAGACACGCTATGTGTACCTTTCAGATAATTAAAACATAGTTTATTGGGTTTAACTAAATCTTTACGTTGATCAGGGCTTATACGTTGGAATTCAGGACATTTGAATATAGTATGAAGTAGTTTGCAGCATGGACAAAGTTTAGATGCATCAGTAGAGGAAGTGACCAAGACTCTTTGAAAATGGAATAAGATTTTTAACAGCGGACCCTCGCTTTGAAGATGTAACAGTTTTCAGAGCAGGGTTTCTATTAACTTGCTTATGAGCTGGGTGTATATCGTTATCTTGAGATATTTCTAATATACGTGCATGGTTTTGTAAGAATTTCACTAAATCATCAAACTTAGGTATTTCGGAATCAATGTTCTGTAATTCAAACTGCTTGCATGTAGCAACTGGTAAATTTCTCAAAGCAATATACATAAACAAAAAATCGGCAAGGTCTGGAATACCCAGTGCCTTAAATGCAATAACCGGTTCATAAAACTTTCTTAAAAAATAATTTAAAGTCGAAGCTGACTCATTATGCTGTGGAGTACAACTAAAGAGTGTGTTTAATAAGGATATTCCTAGCACACGCTTGTTTTGATATTTGTCTACTAAGGATTTCCAAACAATGCAATAATTCTTCTCTGATATAGGAAGGCTGCGTGCAATGCTCAACGCAGAACCAGAAAGTGCAGAGAGTAAATAGTGAAACTTTTCAATGTCACTGAGTGACGTATTTTCATGTATGAGAACGCGAAAATTATCGTAAAATGGTGTCCATTCATTGTAAGATCCGTCAAACTTTGGCAAGGCAATTTCTGGTAAACGAGGCTTACTAGAAGTTTTATCCTTACTCCTACTGTCAACAGAGGATTGTTCCACAGAACTGATTTTATTATAGACTACTTTTATTTTAAAATACAACTCGTCAAAGGCTTCGGCTGTTTGAACTGTTTCGTATTGTTTTTCGGGATCAATTTGTAATGACGTTGCTATTATTTCCTCTTGAACGGCTTCAAACTGTGTATATGAGTCGCCTATATTATTATATCTAGCTTTAAATTGTTCTAACTTAGTTAGATCTAAGATTTCTTTAGAAAGATCATACAGAATTTGGATACGGCGATATAGCTTTTCTCTCCTAGCTATTAGTAATTTTAAATGATTTTCTAGTTTATTCATAATTATATACAATTTACAGCATAGAAAATATTAAAGGTTTCTTTAAATAATTTACTAAGTAGACTTGAACATTTAAAGCGAATAGGCCTAAGCTTTGCTATAATAGAATGCGGCTTTCGCCTAAACAAACATTGCAAAGATTAGATTATTAACTAACCTACAGTGGACTGTATTAAGCTTTATAATGTACAGTTTTATAACTTATAGTAGCATTAGGTTAGGTTTAAAACATATAAATTTTAAATATTCGAATATATTTTGAAGCAGTATTTCAACACATTATAAACACATTTCGAAACTTGAACACCTTTAAAAACACTCACGGACAGGTTTATCCGGCCCGGAGAACCAAAATGTTTGTGCAATAAATAAGTAAAAGTTACCGACAAACTGTTGCTATAATTATAATAACGAAATAATAGTATTTGACGCCAATATACCCCAAAATAGAATGTAGGATGCTAAGGCAAGGTTAGCTATGAAATCTAAAAGAGTTAGTGGGAAAGTTCACTTACTTGTAGGCGGTTGTCTGTCACAACTATAACTGGTGGTAGTACTCCGTTCGGCCGCAAGACGAGTAGAGACAGGGCTCCAATCGTAGTAAAAATGTAGATAAAAAATTAATTATAATAGAAATAATTGTTCCTCACTTACAATGTTGTATTTGAGGAAAAATGAGGAAATAGGAAAGGATTTACCCAACAGCCCTATTCAGCTGCAGTTATCGAATTTTGTAATTTGCCGCGACCTTTAACAGCTACGAATAAAGGTTACACCACTGTACGCCTAACTTCCTCGCTTGACCCATATTTCTAGGCTAGTTTCCATATTGTGCAATTGTGTGCAGTATTTTCCTTGTAGCAGTATGAAGTGAATCGCATTGAGGGCTTAGTTACATCGCGAAGTAAAACCGCCGTAAACCTTTTTATAACCGCACTTAAATGTTGAACCGCGTGTTGAATACATTCATTTTAATCCTTTCTCTCCATAAATTCATAACTTTTAACGTATTAAAACTATTTTGAACCGCTTTCTTTGGTTAAGTGCAATTTCTTAGGTTAACCGCGTGGTCAATACCATTGCATCAGAACATTAATTCTTTTAACCGCTTGAATGAATAAACATTTAATACTTAAAGACGTTTTATATTGTTCTTGTTGAAGTGAAGTTGTTTAAAATAAAGATTAAATGAGTTTTACTTTATGCCACTCTTCTAGAATCTTCGTTTCATCACTGGTCGACTTCACACAGGCCAGTTGTGATGAACGACTCATCGCTTTACAAGAACCGCGTACATTTGGATTGGTAAGTGGCTTAGAATTAACTGTGACTCATAAACTTGTGTTATTTCTTTTAACTATCTTTTTACTGTTAAACTTAAATTCAGTGTTGTTTTTATCAGTAAAGCAGACCTTGCACTGCTATATAAATTAGCGGGGTGGTTCTCCGGACTTAATTGTACAACCTCCTTACTATTTTGAACTTCCCTCTTGTTCTATTGAGAATATATATTTTCGTTCTTTAGTTTTTGCTACCGCAACTATACATGGTCCACACCGGCCGGATAATTTGAACCGCATAAGCCATAGGTTACACTTCATTGCAAAATGTCCTTAATAAATCATCTTCAAAATTTCCTTAATAAGTCTTGTTTGAATCCCAGTAAAAATGTCAATTAATACAGAATATTATTTGTCCAAATTAAGCAACATCATTCAGGACCTGGAACAGGTCATTGATATAATCAGTGGAAATGGGATCTCAGAAGGACTCATTAGTGAAATTCGACGCATCCACAGCAATTTTATTGACACGTACGAATACATGGAAAAGACTTTTGAGCATCAAGTAGCTGAAATTGCAGAAAAGGTGTTTCAAATGAAGAACAAATTTCAACTTTTGTATTTACCTATTATAGCAAAATGCCCAGGCATTATAAAGTCAGAAACTAAAGATATTTCACCGGTTAACCTCGCTACCAATTGTATCAGTTTGCCAAGCCTCCAAGTACCCACTTTCTCAGGTGACAACAACGAATGGACGTACTTTATTACTATGTTCGATTCCATGATTCACTTAAATATTAATATTACTTCAGTGCACAAATTTCAATATTTAAAATCAACTTTAAATGGCGAAGCCTTAGCAGTCATCACTGGTTTGACAATTTCTGAAAATAATGATGAAATAGCTTACAATGCATTAAGAAACCGCTACGCAAACCCCCGCAGGCTAGCTGATCATCACTTCAAACAAATTAAAAAATTTAAATCAATGAAAACCGCTTTTCAAACTGAACTTAACCGCTTCTTGACTGCACACTAATGCAGTATGTGCCTTGAAGGCCATTAACGTACCGGACTTGGCAGACTTTTTATTGTTTCAGTTATCAGTAAATAATTTAGAACCGAGCACTTGGCTCAATTTTGAAACCAGACTAGGAACAAACACAATGCCTACATATCGTAGCCTTAATGATTTTGTGACTGAAAAAGCTAGAGCAATGGAATTACTCCATCAGCCATCTACTTCAATCGTGACTAACACTAGCCAACAACCTCGATTGGTCTCCTCATTAAACGAACTTGACTCAATTAATACGCCTCATCCTGAGAGTCCAACACTGCAGCTTGAATACCCCGCTAGACTCATGACGCTGATATCGACGACCGTAGCCGCTAGAAGTAACCCCGTCGACTATGCAGATAAAGCCGCAGGGCTGAATGAAGGTCATCACCGCACTACAACGCATCACCTCGCCAGGATTCAACCGCAGGCTCTGAGACCACCAGTGATCCGCCAACGCATCCAGTCCAACCGAAGAGCGCCCGCACCGCAACCAGCACCGCTTGTTTGACAAAATTTGCCCAGACCGCGCTTGTCTACCCGTTCTACCAACCCGCCTCGCAACGATCCGTCCGCAGCACAGTGTTTGTATTGTTCAGCCATTCACAATATCTTTCGTTGTCCAGACTTTCTCAAACTAAAAGCTCAGGAACGTCGCGAGTCTATACGACATATGCAGCGCTGTTTCAATTGTTTCGGCACCCACTACCAAAACAAATGTAAATCACTCAAGACTTGTAAACATTGCAACGGTAATCATCACTCCTTAATACATGACTCTAACTCAGCTTCGCCCCAGCGGCCTCACACGCATCGACACCAAGACTCAACCAACAACGGCGACAATTCAACCACAATTGGAAAACCGCTCGCCAGCGCCGATAACACTAACGTCGCTTCTGCCTCGTTAGGCACTGCTCAGGTCATTGTATATGATCATTTTGGAAATCCGCATATCCTTTACAATCATTGACCCAGGCAGTCAAGTGTCTTTCATAACAAAAACTGCAACCGCACGGTTGAGCTTACCTACTAGGAAATCAAATGTTTCTCTTGTCAGGGTCTCTTATCAAACCACACATATATCAGAATATGTGTCCCTACAAATCTCTTCTAGATATGCCTCAAACTTCAAACTCGATGTAGAAGCTGCAGTACTACCTCACATCACTGACCCTCTTCCATCAACCGCACTATCACTCAGTATACTCGCTCACTACAGTTATCTCCCACTTGCTGACCCTCACTTTGACACTCCTGCCTAATTGACTTAATCTTAGGATCTGACGTATTTAACCGCAGTCTTGTCAATGGACCACGGACCATAATCAAAGGCCAACATGCTGCCCTGAACAACTTCGGATGGATTATCTCGAGGTCTCTTCCCGAACATCTATGTCGTCAACCTCACGCCCTCACTGCAAGATTAGCCGCTCGCTACGACTCTGCACTTCGATCCATGAAGAGCAAAAAAGTCATCCGCACCAATAAAGACACCCAACGCTACAAAGACTTACGCAAGGTTACCACCACCAGTGGCTCCGTTGGAAGAGTTCAACTAGACAATCATATCACAGAATCTCTTCACTCCTCAGCACCCATAGTCGACGCTTTCGGAATACTCATGATGGGCGGCAGAGTTCATCAGCCTCCACGCAATCACCCCTTTCAGCAAATCTAATCAATTCGCAAACGCAGCTCCATTTTTTTCTTTCTTCCCCCTAGCGAATCATCATTCATCTCACCCCAAATTGTGTAATTGGTCACCCGCTACTGAATCGTCCTACCCCGTGGTCCAAGAAACCATCGATTATTTAGCAACCGCAACTTCTTCAGCAGATGTATAACCGCTTCTGTCAGTCTTGGTAAACGTCTTCTTGCGCAACACCGCAACGAAGGATTAAGGACTTCAATCCACTTAAGGAAGACCAGATAGTCCGCACACCTGTTAAAAACTTATGGACATCCATCCATCTCTTAGCTATCCTCTGACCTCCTGGACTTTCCTTCTGGCTCTTCGCCCCTCTGCCACTCACCCTCTTAGAATCTAAAAACATTCGTTTTGGTGGGCGGTATGTTCGGTACAGGATTTGTCCTATTTTATTTTTAGATTTTATTTGGGACTATTTCTTTGGGCTAAATGTGTTACTCCGTGGAATCAGACTTCTGATTAGTTCCCAAATGTAAATATATACCTTTTCGTTATGTAGTAAAGTAACTAAACCTAACCTAACCTACCTTTAGCTTGTTTTCCGCGGAAACACACTAAAGTTAGGTTAGTTTAGGTTATCAACTTTATTTTTCGCGGTAAACTTGCTAAAGTTAGGTTAGGCCGCCCAACCTACAAACTAAAAAGTAGCCCCAACGAAAATGTGATAAAAAGTTAACGTTCTGTGTTTTCCGTGGAAAAAAATCGATATTCGTGTTCTAAACACATTGAACGAGTAGGTTGAAAAATAAAAATAAATAAATTAAAATTATTGTTAATAGCACGGAATATTTACCAAAACCTTATACTCAGTAGACACGATGACTGGTGAGTGCACTGTTCACTGTTGGTAGTTACAGACTTATCCTAGGTTGGTGTAGGTGTCAGTTTAGATCTGCTGAGTTTTTATGTATTGTTATATATTAATGTTTTCTTGTTCTTGACTCGCAGCATTCAACAATGCACTGGCAAAGTACGAAACGCGTCGGCTCATAATATCAATAGCAAATATGTTTTTAATTTTATTCAACAAAATTACTAGCAACCTTGAAATTTACAAAACTGTGGAATATTTCTAGATTATAATACTGTGAAGAGTCGATATTTGATTTACATAAAATTAAACAAAAATGGCGATGTTGAATAGTCTTAGTTCAACGATTTTACCTAATTGGTTTACGGTTCTTCACGTTATTTAAAGATAGCTTATTGGTGGGGTTTTCAAATGGAAAAGATCTGATTGGTTGATGAAAGTTCAACAGAAATAAAACAGTTTATCACTACGACTTCGTGATGGTTTTTGTTAAGTTTAATATGGTCGATCATGTGTTGTTAGTGGAATTCTCGGGAGTTTGTTAAGACAGCTCATCGACTGTTCTAAGGCGTAATGGTCTCTAGACGGTTTGATAGGCAACTCTTTTATTCAAATCAATTCAATTTACTTTTATTGAGTAATGAGAATAAATGATACATATTGAATACGAGTATATACTAAGCAAGACTATATGAGTATATATTGAATATTTACTCATAATGTACGAGTATATACTTTCATTAAGAATAATATTTATAGAACTGTCTGGTCTAAGTTTTTCATCAATGTAACATCACATGGTGCGAAATGTAAGGTATTACCCGTAGGTAACCAGTAACAATTAGTTGTCCGGGGTGTTATTCGCCTGATTATGTAGCCTATTAAACACAGCCCGGGTATGACGTCACTTTGTTTGCATTATCCGACCAGATAGATTATAAAGTGGGAGGTGCTTTCTTTTTAATATGTAAACAAAGGGAAATTTATGTATTTAAACCTTTTTATTTACTAATCTTTTTCATCTTCCCATTTTAATTTCTCCAGTAGATAAAATTGTTCCTGCACCCATTAGCGCACTCAGAAGTCCTTTCTAGTAGTTGGTACTAATGATATGATGGATCTAGAAGCTAATTTATGCCCCAAATGCATAAATTTAAGAACTAAATATCATTATATGCTATTTTAATCATTAAAATTAGACACAAGTAAAGAAATACGTGAATTACATTTGTTCTTTTTTCAAATAGACTTCATATTTAATGCGTACCTATTAAACATGGAATTTATGTACAGGTACATGGTAATATTTATTTAGGAAATTTAGTTAAAAAATTGCAAGAAATAACAAGGTCACGAAGGCAAGCTGTAGATTTACGTTTTCACAAACTACAATACTATAAAGGAATATTTAGTGGACGAGGATTTTGGAAGTTCGTGAA
The DNA here is from genome assembly GCA_036971475.1 of Prosapia bicincta. Classification (NCBI taxonomy): domain Eukaryota; kingdom Metazoa; phylum Arthropoda; class Insecta; order Hemiptera; family Cercopidae; genus Prosapia; species Prosapia bicincta. The sequence goes on from JBAIZL010000005.1 coordinate 110,139,109, forward strand.
AATGTCATCCTGCGTTAGAGCGGACTCTAGCTAAGAGTCTAATATTTATAAGTTTTAGTCCATTTTAGGACTCTTTGTAACTATTATTTCTCAATTATGCGTTCATCCCCGACGTATTTATGTACATTAAATCTTTAAAGGTGTATGGGTGTAATTATTAACCACCCTTAGAGGGAAACTACCTCGAGGTTATAAAATTTAAATTTCATATGATAGTATAAAATTTGCTTCTATAAAATTTGCTACAATGTTGACAAATTTTATATATTTTTCTAATTGGTGAAAAATTGAAAACAATTAATAATCCTTCCATTAAAAATTCATGTGGAGTAACTCCCAAACTCCCTCGCTGAGCTCTGATCCCACGAAATATTTAGTGAGGTTTTTAAATGAATTTCATTAACAAGCATTGTTAGGATAGAGGGAATGGATTCGGTGTATTGCTGTCATGTATTTTGTCCAACGAGGAGGAATGCCAAGCCTTTATTATACAACTTGCGGTAACTAAATGATTAATTCGTTAATATAAGTAAAAAATCCGAACACTTTTACCTCGAATATTGTGACTTCTTAGTTTTGTTTGTTTGTTTCATAAATGTAAGCTATCTGATTTCCATTATATTGAGAAATGTGTAGCCAAGTATATTGGCAGAAATGTGTAGCCAAGTATATTGGCAGAAATGTGTAGCCAAGTATATTGGCAGAAATGTGTAGCCAAGTATATTGGCAGAAATATGTAGCCAAGTATATTGGCAGAAATGTGTAGCCAAGTATATTGGCAGAAATGTGTAGCCAAGTATATTGGCAGAAATGTGTAGCCAAGTATATTGGCAGAAATGTGTAGCCAAGTATATTGGCAGAAATGTGTAGCCAAGTATATTGGCAGAAATGTGTAGCCAAGTATATTGGCAGAAATGTGTAGCCAAGTATATTGGCAGAAATGTGTAGCCAAGTATATTGGCAGAAATGACCGTGCATATGTAAGGTTCGTGTATTTAAAGTTGTATTTGCCCGAAGTAAATTTTTTAAAATAAATAATATTGCATTACTTTTATAAATGGTGTAACGAAATAAGGAAAACAACCTTTAGTCGTGTGTTTTTAGAAGCTGTATTTGCATTCAAATAATACACACTTTTAACCATTTATACTACTATCCATGTGCAGAGTTAAGGGGGCAAGGAAGGACATTGCCCCCCCCCCAACTCTCTGGACAGGTGTATTATTTTTTATAATCAAAAGCTGGCATTAAACTCATTAAAATACTACAAAAATAATAATAGTGGTGACAAGAAATACACTAAGCAGTATCAGTTGTTAATTAGATTGTATGCGAGTTATTAAATTCATCAAATTTTTTATTCATCCAATCTAGTTCAAATAATGTTTTTTAAACCTATAGTGGATGACAATTAATATTAATACAGTTTTTTAAAATAATTATTCAATAATTAAATTTTAAAATTTGTGGGGTTCAGCTGGATTCGAACTGAGAGACTTCATTAGCGAGGTCGGGCGCGCTTTGGTACTGCACCAAATTTCCAATACCTAGAAATATATATCTCAAAGATGTATATGAATCTCCCCCCCCCCATCAGGTTGTCGCCGAACATCCATTGTACAACCTTAAACTGTTGCCATGGTTACAACACAATATCATAAAAAGTGCTCTAAGGTAACAAAAATGAAGTTTTTCTTTGTTAAACCCAGTAGGAATTTACTTGAAAATTTGTTTTTATATTACTGGTTTCTAAGTATGACTAAGTTCAAAGAAAAATATGAACTTTATTTTAATCTTTCAAGTCGTGATGGTTCAAAATGAAGTTTTAGGAACTGTTTCAGAAAAAGTTTGATATTCAACGTAATGCTTATCATTGAAACAAAATGAGACTTATCTTTAGACTTATAACTGCGAAATTCGAAAAAAATTGTAAATTTTGCAAAACTACGAGTAAAAGTATAAAAGTCCTGGATTTGTGTTCTCTAAGAAACATATCGTTGACTACCATACCCTAACTTACCAATAAAAAAAAGTGGTTTAAAACATCTACCTTATAAAATACGTTTTTGGCTCAATGTAGGCAAATATTTTAAATGTTCTCTATTTATTGGGGGGTGTACCCTGGTAATTTGATACCCTCCCGAGCAATATTGTGCCCCCCCCAGAACAAAACTTGTAACTTGTATATGATACTATCCTACAATTAGCACATTCTTTGTCTAAACCTTAGTTCCTCTTCAAATTAAAAAAAAATATATATATATATATATATATATATATATATATATATATATATATATAAAACAATAAGAAAAATAATTCCATCCAAGAGTTACATTATATATATATATATATATATATATATATATATATATATATATATATATATATGTATATATGTATATAAAACAATAAGAAAAAAAAGAATTTCATCCAAGAATTACATTATATATATATATATATATATATATATATATAAAAGCATACGCTAAAGAAATGTCAGTAGGCAATATTAAGTAAAAAAAAATTGGGTTGTGGGCATCGAAGGAGTACCGATAGTGGTGAAGTCTTAAACTCACGCGTACAGAAATTTTGACAGAAAACAAAATTTTGCGAAATGAGAAATTACATAAACATTGTTATCAGATGGGAATCAAATCATTGTTATTATTTGAGATATCAAAATTAAAATAAATTAATATATTTAATAAGTGATAAAAACTATTTAATAATAGCATTTTCCTTTAACAATGTTTAATAAATAATGTAATATGGGCTACGTGTTAAAACGATAACAAAATCAGCTGTTGCATGAAATCATATGGGTTTATTTAATCCTTTGAGATTCCATAGCGTAACCTCATGCTATTAATCTGACGGAAATTATACTGGCTAAATTGTATTTTTATGTTTATAAGTTTTAGTAGGCGTCGCCATAAAAGTTTTCACTTCAATAAAAAGGTCATAAATTAGATATTGTGTTTGAAGTTTAGAAAAAAACGCTTATGATAAAAATCAAGAGGATTTTAGAAATAGGTAGCATTAAATTTACGAATTCTAAATTTGCAATACAAGTTGAGAATCGATGTAATATAGTAAATCGTATAAATCAACGTATGGACTTTTGTGTGTAGACATTTTAATACTTTAATTGCTCTCTTGAGGTACAACCAATTAGTCCACGTAATTAATTGAAGGGTGACAGACAGCCGTGGGACTACAGAGATTGGAGCGCTTCCGGTGGTTTAATGAGGAACTGAGTGATCAGCTGATTTGGCGTCAATTGAGCCGTCGCGCCGCCTTGTCTGTCAGGTGATGAATTCATTTATCACAGCAGAGCAAAGCACATCTTTATACGCTAGTTTTTTAATTTCTTGAAAGAACGACGTAAATTAAATGCTTATAGTAAATATTTAAAGGCAGTAATGTATTTAAATATTTTACTCTCAAAACTCATTCGTTTTCAGGGAGATTTTTCAAAAGGTTTTACTTTATTACGTTATGTAGGCGGGTAAGGTAGAGCAAAAATTGCTGATATTTCTCGTTGATTTAACGTATATTTCTAAAAACTTGTATGAACTTTGCTTTGAAGTAATTTTTTTTGGAAACCTTTAAAAAATGTTTATATAGGATTACTTTATAATTTGTAAGAAAATTTTTCTAACCCTTAAAATTTGGTACAATCGAAAGTAAGTAGCCCATTTTAAAAAAAATCTCTAATTTCAAATTCATACAAGCCTTTATAGATTAGGGCCTACAAAGTTTCATTCTAGTATTTCGTCAAAGTTAATTTCAGACAGACAGTTTAGTTAGATTCCGCAATTTATTATAAAAGCTTTATATATTTCACAATTTCAAATTTTTTTCAGGTTAAAATTAGGACGAATTTTTCAACTCGACAATATTTAAGGGATTTTTAAAAAAAGAATTTTGTATAACATTATTATAGAAAGTGATTTTACGCAGTCATTTGCTAAAGTCTTGATTGTAACGTTGATAGGTAACTTTGATTGTTATTTTTGAATCAACATTTTGATTTTTTGTAACAGATCAGAAACAATTTATGAAGAGTGTTCATAATTATGTTCAGTAAAGGAAGTTTATATAAATTTCAGTGTGAACGTTTCTAGTTTTCACGCACCTATTGTCAGAATTATAACAAACTTTTAACCGTCAATAAACAAAAAAAGATCATCGTGGGCAGTAGAGAGATGAATCTTCATAGAGTGGAAAACGTGGGTGGCGAAATGGCTGGGGCGGAGGAAATAAATATTTCGACATTAGAAAATACAATTATGTGGAAGCGATAACTAACACAAAAATAGTGAATGTTTCTTTTGTTTTTTAAATTTGACAAAAAACAATAGCACTTTTATAGCAACAATAAAGAATTTGGCTATACCAGTTCAAGATAAAATTTGTAAAATAAGCAATTCAATTTGATCAATTTGCAAACGTCTGGTGTTTATTTTGCTTATTAAAACGGCAGGTTCTAATAGCCTCTGCATCTTGCCTTAAACAAATCCATCACGACTTCCTTTACTTTGTAATTCCATCATCGTTATCCATCGGTTAGGATCGGTTCCTCACACCTTTGTGGCGTTCCCACGAACTGTCATCTAGCTTCTTATCGGACCTCATCCTATCTCACACAAACACAAACACAGTGTGACAGCTAAGAATCCGGCTCAATCACAGTTATTAATGATAGGAATAAGATGATAGTTGTCTTTAATACCTCTTCTATTTAAGAAAGAAGGGATGAAAATGAACAAATTATAAAAACCATTTAGTAATTATTAAAACTATGGAGACCTATAATAGTTGAAAAGGTGTTTGGTAAACTAACTCGGCCTTCTAACTCTTTCGCCGGGTCTACTTTGCCTCATCTACTACGCAGTGTCACAGTGGCTCAAACAGCAGTGAAACCTTTTTATTTCATATCAAAAAATATAGTTTATTATTATTATTTATAAAACTATGCCAGATAGCAGGGAGCACAGAAACAACAGCGAGTTTTCTGTGCTCGCTGCCAGAAAGTAATCTTGACACGACACAAGTCTATCATAACAGTCGATTAAAAGACTAGGCAATTATCCTGGTCTTAAAAAATCCAGGATAAAAAAGGATAAAAAAATCCAGTCCATTGTTTAACCTAACTTAACTCGCATTCCCCTCCTCCACATCCACAAAGTGGCTGTGGCTGGCTCACTGTCCGGCCTCTGCTTCTTGACAGGAGGTTATAAACCGCCTCTGGATTACAGTCCGTTTCCCTTGTCACTTACCAGGGGCTTTAAGTAGTCGGCAATAATCTTACTCCCCGTCAATTAAAGACCATGTCAAAACTACAAAGTTAATAATGATTGGTTTATCTTTTAATAGTTCCAATAGATAATTTTGAAAACGTCTTTAGTCTATTGTAAATTAATTGTATTATTAAAGTTTAGATTAAAATACAGATTTCTTTTAGAAAATTAGTGTTACGAACAAATTATGAAGATATTCTTAGTGTAGCGTAAACAAAAGTTTTATGTAGGCCTATTATTTCCATTATTGCGATAGCTATTCTTCGTCACATTTATGAGTGGATTTTTAATTTCTCAATTATTTTAAAGACAATGGCCCTAGTATTATAACACTAACAATTACAGTTTTGTTCTCTAAGAGTTTATAAAATAAATATAATGTTTGCAAATAATTTTCCCACATTATACAAAAACATCCATCATAAGTCTGAAAATTAAACATTACTGAATCTAAAGTTTGGTTTTTTTCTTACGGTAAAACAAAATCAATTGTGAGATTGATTGCTCTAAAAAATTTGTTTGATGTCCTATTTATACAAGTTATGTCTCCGTTTCTTTTATTAAAACACTTTTATTTTACCGTCTTAGGTGTTTTTCTTGCGCACTTTTCTGCCCTCCTCTCTATCCCCTCATCCCGCCCCTCCCCCTCTCTCCCCCCTCTCTCTCTATTAATCTCTCTATCATACCCCTTCCTTTCTTTCATCTCATCGTTTTCCCTCTCTCGTTACTCTTATCTCACGAGAGAGTGCCTTCTTGTGCGCACGACACTCTTTCATTTAAAGTTTTAATTAGTTAATTATTTTCTGTTAGTAGTAGAGATTTTGAACAGCACTTTCTACAATATACTTTTTTAACAATTGTAGTTTCTTTCAGTCTTTTTTTCTATATAACGTTTAAGAAGTAACACAAGAAAGATTAGGATTTTAAGGATCTAGGTAATTATTAGACTTTAGAGAAATAATTCAATAAGTTTAGCTTATTTGATTTAATGCGTAAAAAATATATTTTGTTCCCTTAAACAGGATTTATTAAATATTTATTATTTTGTTGTAGGTATATAATTGCTCTTAGGCTACTATGATCTAATTACGTCTCTGCCAGTTGGTTCGGCGTTTATAGATGATTGATTTGGTGGCGCAGTAAACAGAGGCAGTCTTTATAAGTTAAAACTAATATACTTTGTTAAACATATAATCGCAAAAATTTTTCATTATCTAGTTGAATTCACAGGAAATAAATTTTACACGATTTTGTCTAAGTTGGATAGATCGTGTTCATAAAAAAATTAGAAATCTTTTTGTAGTTTCGGAAAAAAAATAATTTAAGTATATAAACTAACATTTTCTGTCCCAAGCTGAGAGAGAGAGAGCCATAGATAAATGTTAATTAGCAAACGAAAAACCCTTTCGTATAAAACAAAAGTTATTATTTGTCGGAGACGTTTCCAACAACTTTGATTAAAGTTGTCTGTTGAAAGAGTGAACGTGGCGCCAATATAACAGCTGTTTCCCTTCAACTCTGTGTATAGGCTACCAGATCGTCTTGTTTAATTACCTCTGGGAATAATAATCTTCATCGATAACAGCCTTTAATGTAGTTATAAACTGTTTTATGTTTATGTATTCTTTGCTGAGCGGTTGTGGATCCGTTTCGTCTGCAATGCCGTTATTAATTAAGGCATAATTGTGCTGAAGAAGGTGATGAAACGTTGTTTACTACAATACGCCCTTCTTTAACATCTATTTACTTTTACCTTCCATAGAAAGGGAATTACCTACAGTGCAAATATATGGGACCCTGAAGGTTTTTTTTGTGTTTATAAGGTGGTAAGCAATTAAATATAATCTATAATACCTATAACAAAGCATTCTGAATGGTAGAATTAAGTAGGGGCATGAAAGCTCCAGGTAGAGGTATATAGATAGATGATCATTATTTAGTTTGTGCTGGGTCGATTACCTCAATAATACCTATTCGCTACCGAGATCTCAAAGAGGATCTACCTGAAACAACCTTTGTAAAGAAAAGATTAAAGGGACTTCAAAAAAGACATAATAAGCGACTAGTATTGGGAATACGGGAAAGTTATGGGCACTTCGAATGCAGCATCGCTCATCTGAAGTGTAGGTCAAAGTGTATAAGCTGGGACTTGGCTCTTAGGTAGAAATTGTGTGTTCATCATCTAGAAAACATCAGTCACTGCTGTTATCCCTCTTTGGAGCCATAAATCGCGGAATACCACCCGCAACCCCTTAGACAATCTTATTAGCACGCTTCCGTGATCGCCCTATTTACGTTTGTTGTTATTTGTACTATACATTAAAAGGTATTACTAAGTAAGAAATTAGTGAGTCAACCCTATAAGTCAGTGAAAGTCTAAGGTCGATGTTTTTGAAAATGCACCTCCACCCTCCCCTTGTCCTGGACCTCTCGCCAAGGCCTGTAAACCCCTAAGTGCCAGCTTATTAATTTAACCTATACTCCTACTGTCTATCAGAGGATCAATAAAGAGATGTCAAGCCTGTACACAACCTTGCAGGAAAAGGAAGATAAAGGGTAGATGGGAATAGACATGACTAAAGTAAGGGTATAATAATTCTCGCATATTGGGAATAGGGAAAATTGTGGCATTGCGTGTACAAGATTGCTAAAATCTGGTATTCAAAACAGAGAAGGTTTCAAGGCAAATCATTGCTTTTGATTAAAACGAGATTTAAACATTTTTAAATCGCCCTACTTGAAACTTTTACATTAAAAATTTATGATAATTTTGAAAAAAATACTTGGAGTGAAATGACTTTTTTAGTCGGCTTGACCGGACGCAACATTTCGTTTTTCTCATAAGTCAGCTGTAGCGCCCACATCCTATCAGACTAAACAATAATAAATCATTTAACCGTGTTCAGTTGATGTTAATATCTGTGCAATACACATTTAGCGAGCGATTAAAATACGCTGTTATACATCAAACTTCAACAATAGAAATGCAATGGCAACACAATCAAAGCAAGTAAACAAACACATCTGGCTTATCACTTGACAATAACAGCAAGTAGCACGTGGAGTTTCTTCGCCAATGGTTTGGTTTTCATTCAGTAACTTCCGCTGTGTTTGAATTCCAAGAAAAACCTATAAAGGCAGTCAATATTTTCTTTTTGAAATAGAAAAGTTTAAATTGAAATGACGCACATAATTGGTAAGGATTTTAAAAGAAAATAATTTCCTATAGCCACTAACCTATCTAATTATCAGGACTTCAGGAATAATTTTATTTCTTATAAAAGAAGCTCATATAGTATACAATATTTTAAAAAAATGTATTTCTAAAAACAAAATCTCTAAGTATTCTGTGTTAATAATATACATAATAAAGTGATTTACTTGTATAATCAGCAGAGTGAAACAAGGATTATAAGCAAGATAGGATTATGGAATTCGTACTTATATTAAACATATTGTTTAAGATATGTAAAACATAACTGTGTAAATGTTAGAACACAGCTTTAAGAAATATATATATATATAAGTTACGTGTTATATTAAGCACGAAAGGTTTTTAAAAAATGATTTTATTTTTACAAACCTTTGTTGAATTTAATAAACAATTAATTTGGAAAACTGTTACATAAATTATACTTAATAAAACAATTCGAATACAACTGATGTACATACAGTTGGAGCGGAAAACGTCTGTGCGATACAGAGGCGACTTACACACTGTCGGGGCTCTGTTCTCACCACCTATATAATACAAAAGCTGCGTAAGCAGGAATTTTCCTAGCACGCATTTAATTATGAAATGTTCACATAAATTGTTCATATAACTCCTCCATCCCTAAAGAAAACTTCGGGGGTTGGCGAAGTTTCGGCATCGGTTGAAGTCCTCTTCATCTTCTTGATGAGGGCGAAGTATATAAGGCTGCTGAATACGCCTCCGTAAAGGGCAATAGTCCAGATACTGATGTGGTGGGTTATTTTCATAGTTGGGTCAATTCTTGAGATGGTTTCCGTGTTTATTTTGTCCAACTCTAGGCGTTTAACGTTTACTGAGAATTCTGGCATTTTACTCATTGAAAATTGTAGTTTGGACGTTTCCATGAAAATAGGATGGCCTCCCGAAGTGGTTGATGTATGGCTCAGTTTCATGTTGTAGAAAAAGACTGAATCATTATTAGTATTTATCAAATATATGCCTTGAAGGGTGACGGTGGTAGTTGCCTTGCGATTGGTAATTTCCAGAGTTTGCTTGTTGGGGAAGGTCGCCAGGTAAAGGTTGATTTCTGGGATCCAGTTAATTAAGTTGTCTGTAACTTCCAATGCAGTATATTCACAGTTGCTGGCATCGTTGTTCCTGATGATGGACACTTCACAGTCTAATTTATGGGCCTCGACTTACACACTGCCGGGGCTCTGTTCTCACCACCTATATAATACAAAAGCTGCGTAAGCAGGAATTTTCCTAGCACGCATTTAATTATGAAATGTTCACATAAATTGTTCATATAACTTATATATATATATATATATATATATATATATATATATATATATATATAGAGAGAGAGAGAGAGAGAGAGGTTAGTTCTAGTAGAGCTTAAAGCTTATTTAGGAATTTTTGGACTAGATAGGAGACTGACATACTTACCTAATGGCAATAGTCCAAAACTGCAATCTATTGGAAATAAATAGACACATAAAAAAACTTATCACACTATTGAAATATTTCGCTCAAACAATGATCTTTGTCAATGAAAAAAAAGAAAAGACTGAAGTGAACCACAGATGTGTATAAATATCCAAATGTCATAGATTTATAGTTTATGAAATAGTACTATATGTGACTTGTATAAATATTGATTATTTGAAACTAGATATTAATAGTCTGTAAGAAGGAGAGTAAATGGAGTTGTTAAAGATGCTAGAAGTTAAGGGGAATGTAAAAGGAGTTTTATCTGATGTTGAGGTTAGGAGGTTCTCTAGATTTGTTGTACTACTGGTATGACAACTCCCATCTTCTCAATTCGGAAGGGTTGCAATCAGGCCCTCCTCCCTGTTAGTCCGCAAGAAAGTAATGGTTTATCCCTTGACTACGAACCCTGGTTCGAAACCTGTATCTCAAGGAATAAACCTCTCAGGAACCAAACCTTGAATTTGTTACAAAAACCAATTAGCCTCCTATAAGGCGTTTACGCTCCTTTCGGGGTAGTGGAATCTTTAAGAGACACTTTTGACTTGAAGACTACTATTGGATACCTAGTGAATTTATTTTATTTTATTTTAAATAAAAACAAAGCTAATTGGATGATATATTTTTTTTATTTATCATTAGAATTTATTATTATTTATTTTGTTATTTTACATTATTTATCATCTTAAGTTTTATCTAACCTGAAATTACATTTAACCTGCCCATCTTGTTTCTGGTTAGAAGTACAGCATATGTCTCCTTATTAAGTCTACATTATTATTATTAACACACGCGGTAAAATACCCCCTATGAAAATAACAGGGGCCTATTACCCCCTACGATAATATATAGGGCCTATTGTTAATAACACCCATTTAAAATAATTACCTATAAAAATACAAATAGTTAGTTTTAGATAATTATTACGTCACATGTAAAACATTTCTGAAAAAAAAACATTCTAAAAAAAGAGATATTGGGTTTTGTAAAAATAAAAGTTCAAGACGTTTTATGGGAATTTTTTTCAATTTTGACAGCAATTTGTGCATATAAGGCTAATGTCAAAATTTGGACAACAATTTATAATTTTTTGAATTAAATAAATTTTGATTTACAAATTTGTGCATAGCAAAAGTTTATCCAGGTACGCTTCAGCAGTTTTGGTTACTAAGGTTGAAATGTTTTATTAGTATTTGAATTATTTTCTATATTTAAAAATAGATATTTTTACAAAAAATAGTGAGAGTCTCTCCGTCTTAGAATAAATATTATTTATACCTAATTTCTACATAATCTGATAATTATTTCTATGCAAAAGTTTTAAAAAGTGTAAAACATTAATTTTTGTCAACCTTGTGCGTAATCATTATTATCAGATTATGTAGAAAAAATACATAATTTCAGATTATAATTTCAAGTACGGAGGGCCTATCTCTATTTTCTTTATAAATTTCTATTATGAACAATAAAAAATTCAAGTAGTTTAGGGCTACGGTGCGATAAGTCATATCTCATATATTATTTTTCCTTAATTAATTTAAATATATATAAGTGAAAGTGATATATATATATATATATATATATATATATATATATATATATATATATATATATATATATATATATATAATATAATATAATATATCAATAACAACTGAGGTTATTCAAATACAAGAATTATTCATGATGATGTTGGTAGGCAACTGTTTATCAACGAAAAGCTTTAAATAAAAATTATTAAATAATTCTTTTATTTGAATAATATCAGTTGTTATTGATTGCTCTACAAGAAATCATACTTTAAATATATATATATATATATATATATATATATATAACTATGTTAGGTCGCTGGTCTGAAATGGAGATCTATAGTTGACGTGTCAAATAATGTTTATTTGTTTTTAAAAAAATGACCAACCAGTTGTGGGCCTATGTCCAACATGGGCCCTAGAGCGGACCTCCCTCCTTTGGCACGCCACTGTCAACATCACTTGTCCATGCACTAAGACAAGAGTATTCACAAGAAGCGTGACGTTTTTGCAGTCAATGTCTCCTGAATTAAACAATTTGTATAACATGATAATACTGTCTACTATTTTTAACATTTAGTTGCAGTATTTCTAATTTTGTTTTTTTAGGGAAATGAAATATTATTTCCTTGTATTATTACTTATTAATAATGAAAACTGTATTTTTTAAACGATTCAACTGTCAAAGTAAATTACAAGTATTTCGTATTTCCTCTAAAAGGAATGTTTTACCAAGGTATTATGTTGTTGCCAAAATAGTCTAATGGCGAATATAAAAAACAAAATTTCATCAATTAATCTATTCTGAAGAAAAAGAGATTTTGGCTTTGAGTTAATCTGTAGACACAATGTATACCCACACAGTTTTCCCTTTCCCCACAAAACGGTGGCTTGGGCACTTCGTACGACTTGTCAGATAATATTCTCCGCATTCTAAGTAACTCTCTCTATTAATTTAAGTGGTCATTAGCTATAAATAGTTAATATGATTATTTATCAGGTTACTCTAAACAGAATTTGCCTCTAGCTTGTCATAGTTGTCCTTCACTTGTGCTTTAGGGTGAAAATCTCACTGAGGCGTCTTTAATAAGATTATTTCCATGCAAAATGTATAATTAAAGTTTATTTAATTGAAATTATTCTATCTTAAAAAACAAGACAAAACAAAATTCAATATACAACGTACTTTAGGCAGTTTTATGACAATGTTTGTAAATCGGCTGTTATAAATTCATGCGTAACTTTAATACTAACACGTTTGCTAAATTTTAACTAGCATCAGCGTTTAAATAGAAGCTGCATAAGTTTATACGTAATTATATATCCTGAGTATAAAGTGGCCACATATATTACATCAGATAAACAATACTTTAAAACTAAAGTTTTTCGTTCTTCACGTTTTTGAAAGTCAGAGACTCAGGACGGCGTCCCCGCTCTGATCTTCGGAACGCAAGTCCTCTTATGTCATTACTATCAGAAAATTGTGATAGCAAAGTGTTCAAAGTCTAGGGATTTCTCTTAAACCTTTTGGAAATGATAACTTCTTTGACGTGGGCTGGGCAAAACATTAGAATAAAGCGTAGCTTTCGCGTCACGCTATTTCTGAAACGCATACCTTACAACATATGATTTCATGTAACAGCAAATTTTGTGTTATACGTTAGATTTTAGAACAACCGTTTTACCCATAGATTAATATGAACACGTTGAAGCCTAGCCCCTTAATAGGCGTCCGTTTTTTATTTGCCTGCATGTTTTAAGTAACAAAATTTAAAAATATCCTGGCCTGTAATAAATACCATATTTACAACAAATTATATACATTTTTGTAGAGAAAATGAAACAAGCTTTCAGGAAATATACACATGAATTGAACTCTTACATATAGATGGAGTTATGCTCTTTTGAAAAATGTATAAAAAGGTTTTTAAAAAACACTGTACATCACTGCACATCACAACACATTTTACGTTGGATTGAAAATAAATATTACATGTTAGTTATTATTGTAACACTTAAAAAAATGTAATTTATAAACATTTCCGTTAGAATTTAGAAAACTCTAAAATCGGGTCATTTACATTTTCATTCAATTCATCAATGAAAGATATGTCAATTGTACCTCGGCCTAGATAAGTTTCCCAGTCACTGTATTGTCTAAAAGCAACATATCTGGTATTGAATTGCTTCCCAAACTGTCTTTAGCCATTAAATCCATAACGTAATACCTCTAACAATAAAAATTAAATAAACTAAATAATTGAAAGATAAATTTAAACCGGAAAACAACAAACTCAAAATCTTAACCAAAATTACACAAACTTAATATAAATTAAATAAACGAAATAACTGATTAAGAATATTCAGAGCAAACAACAACAAACTCGAAACGTAAACAACTCGGACTAATAAAACGCTCATTATCTGACCGAACCAACATCTGTCAAACAAATGTCCCCGTCGCCACTCTCCACCACATAAATTTTTATTCGTAAAGGCAACACTGATTTGTCTAAAGGTAAAGATATGTAGGGCAGAATAACCTATATCAAGAACGATTTCGACGAAACTGAGAGTACGTGGAAATTACGTTGCTATGGAAATAAATACAGGAGCCCGAGCTATACACGGGCGTAGGCAACTAGCGTTAACTAAAAGGTTATCCAAGTCTATCTATGCTCCGGCGTAAATAGTTTTAATCAGCATAAATATATTAAATTATTTTTTACTTTTTAGTAAGTTATGATTATATTGTTTTTCAAGTAGGTTCTGTTTTTTTTAAATTTATCAATTTAAGCAAGAAATGTTTCTGCTCCCAAAATGTAAAATAAAAACCTGTAAAAAACAACTTTGGAACTCAGGCGCTGGGTAACCGTCACTACGTATTATTAATTTAATGTAAGCGTTGTGGTGACTTTTTCCTATGAATGAAATGTTGTAGTGTATTGTAGGTCTATTCTGGGTTTCACGCCCACACAGCTCTTAAATAACTCAATTAAATCGTTAAAATTGCGACAATAGCTGCGCTGGCGCCGAATCGCTGTGTAAACACGTTGTTCAAGAAATTTATCATTATTATTGATAAAGGCGTCCGTTAAACGCTGTGTTTATTTCAAAAACTACTGCTTTTTATCTTTCTCTTCTGTATTAGCTGAATTTATTGCTGCTTGCACGAAGCCTATAAATAGCTAGTCCACGACGCGTTCGCAAAGGGATTGTGTTTAACTTCAAAAATTTCGGTAAAATCATTTTCAGAAATTTTCACTTTTCACAAGATTTGCTTCCGAACCATCATAATAATTACGTTTTATGTATAAATAGTACTTTTTTTACTGAAATGAGTTTAATTATGTTACAGAAAGTTTTATCTGACAGAATTAAGACAGAAACTTGTTAATAAATTGTTACAAAGATTGTAACTGTGGAGGAAATCGTTTTTTCCTTAATTAGAACCGGTTTTCTGAAAACCTCACAAGAACAAGCTTTCAACAAACAAGAATAGAATTAAAACAGCTGTCGGGCAACTGCATTCTTAATAAAGAAACAGGAAAACTTCATACTTCGATATTTTTTCATCTGTGTTTACATTCCTAGTAGTCATCACGTGAAAAATCTTTTTCCTTTCTGGCAGCAAGCAACGGGTACCTCAAGTATACCTACTCTTAATCGGGGTCTCATAGAGGTGTCTACCCGCTACACCTCATTGTAAGGAGATGGGCAAGGAAGCGTAGAAGACATTAGGTAGGATATACCAATTCGTTGGTATCGTGAATAGAAACATTATACCATCGTGCGGGCAAGGGGGCTACCCTGAAGTAGACTTTCTTTCTATCGTGGCCTTAGGAGGTTTCTACCCGTTACACCTCATTGTAAGGAGATGGGCAAGGAAGCGTAGAAGAAATTTGGTAGGATATACCGATTCCCTGGTATTGTGAATACAAATTGTATACCGTCGTGAGGGCAGGGGGGCTACCCTGAAGTAGACCTACTCTGAAGCCGGGTGAAGAGGTCTGCCCTCTACCCGAAAACAACTTGAGTACTGGGACATGAGATTTAACTGAAAAATTATTACTTCTATTACCAGGATTAGAAACTCTAAAAAATATATATACATAAATTTAAACAATTTTATATTTGAATTATTGTATATATATATATATATATATATATAAACACACACACACGCACGCACGCACGCACACAATATATATTTAATTTTACATAATTAGTAGAAATAAAAACATAATATGAATATTGTGTGGCAGCAAAACAGTAGTGTAACTTGAAATTACATTTGCGAGTATTAAATAGATCTGAGTAAGTTAACGTAGGTAATAAATATAACTTTAGTCATTAAATTAGCTAACTGTACGACCGTTAAGTATTACGAAATAATATACTAATTTCGTATATTGTACGTTCAGTACAGAAGATTAGTTAGTAATATCCTAGTATACGAGTAATTTGGAATTCCACGTTATAGCGTAGTTTAATTAAAGAAGATATTTCTGAATATATCTTCTTCTTCCATGGCGCTACAGACCGATGTGGACCTTGACCTCCTCATTGACCCTTCGCCAGGTAGTTCGATCCTGTTCTGCTGCTTCCCAGTTTCCCACATACAGCAGGGTTCTGGCATCCTGAGCGACGCAATCCATCCATTCAAGTCTATTATGTCCTTTCGCTCTCATTTTGTAAATAGTTCCCTCACTGTCTGCCATATTTTGTTATAGACTTCTGGGTACATCACTCTCCTCCACCCTGGTCAGCGCAGTCTTCCAATTCTAATTTCTTTGGCTATATTGGGTTCTCCAAACAGCTCGTAAAGCTCGCAATGTCTCCTCTACTGTCCACCAAAATTCACAGGGCCAAGAATTCTCCTGAGGATCTTCCTCTCAAAGATAGCCTCATTCCTCGTTAATGTCAAGCTCCAGAGGCCACGTTAGTACAGGACGGATCAACGTCTTGTACAGCATCGTTTTTGTTTTCCTACTTAAATACTGTCTGCTTAGGTGTTTGCGTAGTCCAAAGTAGGCTTTATTGGCATTGGCTATCCTTTTATTCACCTCAATGGAAACATTATTATTGGAGCTGGCAATGGATCCCATATTTCTCTATATAAAGAACATTTCATTTGAAAATCATTTAAATATAACCTCTAAATAGCTCCACAAAAGAGATGACGAATGCGTTATATAGCTATTTTTCGTAAATAAACAATTTAATAGAGTAGGTAAAAAAAACACGCTTTTTAAAAAGCTTTAGAGATTTTCAGTGGGAAAAATTGTTACGCATTCTTGTTAGAATTATTAGGTGAAATAAGTTCTATCGTTCAACTCCCATTAGAGTTTTTATGTCTTAAACCATAAGTAATAAAAAACTATAATGGACTGTTTATATTTCTAACTCAATTTCCATTCAGAGAGATTGATATTACTTGAGATACGAGACTTTTTAGAACTAAAAAGGACTTGAGTTGAACTGTTGTAGAAAGATTTGCGTTATATCAAGTTACTCGACTTAATGTAAAACAGCAGTAACATTCTTTTCTTCAACTGAATTTTTTATTTTGTAATATTGAAACTAATTACAACTTGAGAGTCACAATATTGTAAACTAAACCGACTCAAGGTTTAGTTGCAACGCTGTATTGATGCCAGCTGCATTAGTGAAACGTATATAAAGGTTTTGTAACAGTTTTAATTAGTCAGTTTAACTGTCATTTGGAGGTTAGGCTTTTTAATTGCCAAATTATTGAAAATAATTACTGAAATAAGAATGCGTTGCAAAACGTTGCATATAACTGGGCACTTACTGATACGTAGCTGATGTGTTTTAAGGTTTATAATTGAGCCAAATGCCTGCAGTGGCACTCGTCTATAGTAACCCTTTATTGTGTGTTATTGGGAAAAATGTTCCATTGTCAGCTCAGAGTTTGTCTAGGTCGATTAGATTGGGGTTGGGGGAGGGTGGTATAGCGATATTAGGTGATTTGCCATGCCATTTTGGGAGCTCTGATTCAGGTGGTGAATAAAAACACTTTCAGGTATACAGAAGTTAGTAGTTATGGATTGCAACTTATTCAAAGAAAAATTTTAATTATGTATTGCTTATATTAAACAATGCTGAAATGATTTACTATTTATAAGCTTTTGGTTTTCTCTTCATTTTTAAAATTTGTTTGTAATGTGATAATATTGAAAAAGCTTTACCAAATTGTTATATATGAGAAAATCGTCACTATATCATAAAAGTATAAACCACAGTACTGTAATTAATTTGCGTAAAGGAATACGTTTTCAGTAAATATGTTTAAGACTATGGCAGAAACAGGGACTGCACACAAGAACAGGTAAATAGATCCATCAGCTCGCAAAGAGGCAGTTCTTACGGGTTTTATAAGCTACGAATTGTCTTTATATGGCTTTTATGGCCATTATTTTAGTTTGGTTTATAATACGAGTAGATGAAGTATCAGATTGTCTTAACCAATGGCTTTTAAATTAGGTGATACTTGTTAGAATTATAATGTGCTACCCCTTGGTAAACCTTTAGGAAAAACTTGTGTATTTAAAATAAACAATGCGAAATTACCACAAAAAATAGGTACCTTTATAACATTTTTCATTAATTAATTTATTTTGCTTTTGAAGATGGTTTTGCAAATGAAATGTACATAAAGTTATTATAAATAATACAAAAATATTGTAGTTAGAGGGTGTTTTGCGTTCTTTATATTCGCCTAACGATAAGAATACACTTTTGAAAAATAGCGTCAGTATGAGAACTACGTAATTATTTGGCGTTTCGAAATGTCAAGACATCATTTAACCACTTCCGAACATATAAAACAAGGAAGGAATTTGTACACTACATTTTTTATACTTATGACTCATAGCGCCTTGACTAAAGAGGATACTAGATTTGTTTTGTCTCAATCCGTTAGGGTCAAGTTTGTAGTATTAAAGATATTACTAGGGGCAGTAGTAGAAATTGCTGCTTCTTATTTATTACAACAAAATGAAATAAACTGTTTAAATAATATATTAATAATGAGATTTAAACTCCAATACATTTTATGCTAGAATCACAATAGTATTTCTTGGTAAGCAATGTTTTTTGTGTAACTATTTTCATCAACGTTTATTTCCCCTTGTGTGCTTCGGTTTTCTATTTGAATCTTAATGTTTGGAGACACTCTTGCTCTACACAATTGTCCATGACTGAATACCTGGCTTCCCGAAAAGATACAAATTTTATCAAAGGCTTACCCTTGAGCTTTGTTTATTGCCATTGCAAAAAAAATAAACAATCAAATTCTCATCAGTTTATGTAAACATCTGCTAGTTGAAAACATGAGCTGATGTTATCACCACCCGTCAAATAGGGGTTACTTATTAATAAACACACTGTAGTAATATTTCATTAGAAAATCATTGGATCTATCAAGGCTAGTGAGGCAAAGATCAGGTAATTTTTAACATGTCTGATAGTTTTCCCACCGTATATAGCCCTCAAGCTTTAAAATGAATCTAGTTAAGCCAACTTATATTGTTCCTTGCTCGAGAAATTTCATGGGGACCGATTCTCTTCGGGAATTAAATATAGCTTATAAATATTTATCTTCTCTTGGGAAATGTTTCCAAAATTTATCATTGTGTAAAGTTTCCAACATGAATATCAGGATCTATTTTAACAGATTGAAAATACGTTTATGAATGATAAAGCACAGAAGTCAATAATTGTATAGATGGGGCTACCATAGTTCTAGCACTCGAGAGTTCGATTCTAGTCATGGACAGTGTTTTTTCCTGTTTATCTTATATCTGCCACAACCTGTAATCTAAAATAAACGTTTTCTGGCTTTTGTTGGTAATTTTTTGTTTATTATACAGTGCAAAGGAGTACATTTTTTATTATATACACTACTAAATGTTAAGCAAAAATGTCTGAATCTTATTTTCTGGACGTGTTTTGAATCAAAATAAACCAGTCAAGTTGAATAATTATTCGACGCAATGATAACGTCAGAGCTATTTAAATCCCATTTTAAAGTAAAATTGACGCTTAAACCCAGACCTTTAAACTGCCTACTACGCTTTGAAGGAATGGTCCAAGTTTTTGGCCAATCCCAGTACTTTCGCTGTCGTATAGGTACACCGTGGGACCTTGAAGACAGCTCGCCTACTCCAAGTCAAACATTTATGAACGGTAGGGCTGGAGCCCACGCCGTACTTTACCTTCCTTTCACCTCGCTTCTTTATGTTTATTCGACTGTAGGACTACCAATTAGTGGGCAAAATTCACAGAGCACTCCAAAACTGTCAGAGCAAACCAAACCTCCATATTGGTTTGGGAATATATGTAGAATCGTTATTGGAATAAGCTTACGTTGGTTTAATGCAGAAATGGAAAGTTTTTCATACATTAAATCTATTTTTAGGTCTCCATTATTTAATATTATTGGTCTCAATGTTTGATTTGCAAATTTTTGCCGTACAAGTTTACAAAAACGAAATTCAACAATAAACGTTTAATTGTCGTTTGTAACAGTTCCATCGAACTCTATTAACCATCGGTTTTAATAGATGAGAAAATAAGCTTCATACCTTAAACAAAATGTCTGATGTTCTTATTAAGATTTTCCAGTAAGAATTAAATCATAGTAAAAACTTTTTTAAAACTATTTCCAGGTCTTTTGTTTTGTTTATATACCTTAGGAATTGATTGATTATTCGACGTAACCAATGTAATAATGTATTGAAGATATAGATGAAACACACATACACAAGGGGAGAGAAAGAGACAAAGATAGGGCAATATGAAGTTGGGTAGAAGAGGTTACTTTTGTAGAAATCAAACAAAAGTATTAAGTTTTAATTGTAAAAGTATTTTAAAATTCTTTAGGATTTAAAAGAAAATTTGGAAAGATTTTGAGAGTATTTATTTAATAATGTTTCAGAAACAGGAACTTAATCGCATTTTATCTTCAATTTAATCTTAACTATTACCATTCGTATTGATAGTGGTTTGTGTTTAACTAATATGGTATTATAAAAAGTATTAAAAATTTTGTTCTTTATCCATTGTTTTAATAACAGTAGGCCTCTATTGCTTAAACGATAGGTTTATCCTACAAATTCTAAAACATTTCAATGTATTTTAAAAGTAATGTGAGGCTCATTTACAAAATTCTTAGTTCATTTATAAAAAAATGGATTTTATAAACTAATTTTTAGTTCACCTTATTAACACAATAAACGTCTTTACTGGGCAAGATTCGAACCTACTCAACCATCACGAGCTATCTACTCAACCACCAATTCAGTTTGCGTAAAAGTTCTCTTTGATGCTCATTGCTTCCTATTGGAGTATAATAAACGCCGCAGGCTAAACGGCAAGTAACATATACGACGCGACTGTTCGATTGAACTCGCAGACACTTATTTGTGTAACGTGCGATAAGATAATTTGTTAAATATAAAAAGACGTGTATTTCTACATGATTAAATTTAAAATCGCTTTTTATTTTTATTGTCTACACAGGCTAGAAATTGTTTTAAATTTCAATACCTTGATCTGTTATTATCTTAATTACACCCATCTTTTGTTTTGCAAAACCATACCTACATCGATTGAACTTGGAATTTTTTTAAAATGGCGGTCATATTGTGCTGGTAAATTACACCGCCCGCCCATTCATAACAGACTTGTCAATGGCAGAGTTACCAGAGCCGAAGCTCAACGTTGGCGCCTTTCTTCTTCTCGATAAAAGTCGCCGATTTACATAAGAATGTTACAAGTGTTAAAATGACAAAATTTATGGGACACGATGCTGGCGCCCATTGAACCGTCTTATCTGGAGATCGGTCTGTCTTGTCTACCCGGTGCCCCTCATTACAACATGTTAGCCGGGATCGGAAAGTTGATGCTCCTCATTTTGTCACTTGCATCGGGACGATTAAAAAACGCACACAAAAACAATTCCAAAATTTATTATTAAATAATGCACAGAGACATTATTCTTGGAAAATTATTTTCGTCTATGTTTAGTTGTATCGGGTTTTGATTACTTTGTTTTGGAAATTGGCATTCGCAAACATTTGTACCAGTTTATTGGTTTAAAATTCAGTAATAACACGCAAACTCAGTAATCGTTTAATCTTAAAACATATATATTGTGTGTTGCAAAATGGTTCATTTTCCTAAGACTGATTATACAAAGGACGTCAGGAGGTTTATCACATGGACGCATGCAGTAATGTTCTAGAAACGAAATTTCAGCAATGTTTTAGCCATCTACAATAACGTTTCGCGTTGTGAGCTCTCTTGGGATTTTCCCATATCTTTCATTAATGCTTCGGATCTGTTGGATTAAAAATTTTTTTAAATGACACATTCCTCTTCAAACCAACACTTAAAAGTCCAATGATTTTAAGAATATAGTTCAAAAAATAAACAGTTATATTAAGGAAAACTTAGAGGATAAAATTTGGATTATATTATGGAGGTAATTGTGAATAGAAGGACCTCTAGCTGGGATTCAATTTCATCAAAAACGTTGATCGATTTGTCTATATCAATAAAGAGGAGTCCAATCTCTTTGAAAACAAAGCATTTAATGACCGTGATTCTATACGAAGTGTAGGAATTCCATGCTAAATTAAGCTATAAATTCAAACTAACATCATTATTATTATTAGTATTATTCAAAGAAACGTTTCAGGGCTGGGATCCGTGAGTACAAATTCCCGCTAATTTAGCCTAGGGGAGCACGTGGTGTTTTGGTTAGCTCAAGCCTCGAGGTATTTATCTCAAGTTTGTGTAGAAAGTCATCATGTTAATGGACGCAAGAGACACGGGTAAAGGTGCCAGTATTAAAAATATTTCCATTACCAAGTTTAGCGATATGGTTCCACGAGACAGTTTACATGTTTACTGAAGGCCGCGGACTTACAGAAGGAAACTGGTGACGGCAACGTAACGCAAACTTGAGTTGCTTTTTCACAGTATACCGAGTTACATGCACACATTCATAGAGAAGTGATAGCAACGCGACTAGCGAGCGACACAAACTAGAGTTGCTCCAGTCACTGTATGCTGTAAACTCGTTGCTCAGTTTCTCAGTTGCCAGCAGTATTTGTTGAGTTGTGTATGCGTTTCTCAAGAGTGGATACCGTATTTAAATGATAATAGTTTTTATTTGTATTTTTTGTGTTTCTGTTTCTTTAAATAATGTTTTATTATAGAGGTGTATCAAGTCAGAAAAACAAAATATTGCTGGTTCTGGTCATGGTTTGTGTATCCAACAACTTCAAGACGATACGAATGATTACCAATAATTTGTTGAAAATATATAAAATCGGCACTTGAATAATAAAATTTCATTTGTTTAAAAACTTATTTTTATTTCATTGTAATGTAACGTTATTTTAAGTTTTGCAGTTATACATAAACATAAATACATAAATGAGCAACTAACCTTAGCTGAGTGTTATTGTTAATCTTTCTCCAACTGAAATTTATTTCTACATGTTTCTCGTCAATTATTCGTTCTTTTCTTGATGTTCTAAAATACATTACTTAAAAGGTAGTCGTAACTGCTAATGCTCATACGATAATAATTAAAAAATCGGTCTGGGTAATTTCGTGAATTTTGCACAGCAATATATTGACTTTATCTCGCATGAATAACGTTATAGAGGTGTAGGCCTACACTGAATTGTCTTTTTTGTAACGTTTTTGTAGTTTTATTCTTAAAATATAGATAATCTTATTCTGACGACGACATAACTGACAACTAAACTAGCAGCTTTATATGAACAATTGTGTAAACCGACTAGCAACTTTTCTAATAGCAACTCAAGTTTACGTTGCGTTGCGATCACCAATTGCTTTCTGTATGTCCGCGGCCAAAGCGTCAGTCTCCCAGTCGGAAGATTGAAATGACTCAATTACAATTTATTCTCAGAGACAAGCTTGAAGATAAAACTTAGTATTAAGCTACATTGTGTTGACTCTAACACAAGAGACTTATTGTTTTAGGACAGAGAGCACATTGTGTACGAGGTCATTATTAAAATTCTGAACCATAGTTAAAGTGAAGGTGTAAATCGCTTTTGGTCTGGGAGATTGGGAGACCGTATCCCTGAGGCAGATCCTTTCTATGTTGATTATAGGGGAGTATATGAATGAAAGATGAAGGAAGAGAGAATGAATTTATTCGTAGGCCAGGGTGGCCTCTGGATAGGGTCAAGCAGTTTCCCTGAAGAAGACCTGTTCTCTACCAATAACGGAGGGTTCTTTACTAGAAGGGTTAAGAGATTACCTAAAATAGAATTGAAAATCCATGTACCTGGTTGATACAATTGCATTCTAAATATATTAAACGAAAAATTTTGTTGGACATATATAAATAAATAATAAATACGTTAGGATTGAATAAACTTTAGTGAAGCGTTCATTTCCAAAACAGTGGAAACACTACTACTAGAGATGGCCGAGTTTCATAGGTCCCCGATCGTCCCACCGTACTTTCTTCATTGACATCGTTAGTTAGGTTAGCTCTCCCACTGACTCCTCCCACCCCACTAGACTCTGCCATCCCGATAATGATCGCCAATCACCTTTTATGCAAATGCCACGACGTCTTCTCCGTCCTGCCTACACTCAGTCTGCATCCTGCTTCTTCCACGCAACGACCGGAATCAAATCTATTGCCAAAATAATCGACAATTAAAACATCGTGAGCGTTGCCATAAATTCGTGAATACCGTGGAATTCATTTACAAAATGAAAGATCGTATGCGCGCGCTTGTGTCTACTCTTACGAATAAAAATATTTCTACTAAAAATTCTCAGTAAAGTGGAAAATTGGATTAGCTGAGATAATGTGGCATTTTTTTCGTCTTGATTTACAATTTTTTACATTTTTTTTAATGAATAATATCTTATACAAAATTTTAAAAATAAAAGTGTCGAAATCAACAATTACAACGAAATTATAATCAACAATTAAAAGTAATAAACAATTATAATGAAAAACTTGTTTTAATAGTAACCGTCAATTCGCCCAATAATATAAAAAAAAGAAAGGTTATATTAGGCTCCCATTAATACGATGTCCATATTACTTGATCTGAGGTGAGCGACATCTCTCCCACGTCGAGTCTGCCAGAAAGTAACAGGTCTGCGAAGTTGGTCCCCACCTTGAAGAATTAGAAAAAGGAATTCTTGACAATGATCTTGGGAACTGTGAGAGCTTCTATTTTACTCTAGGCAATTTAAAAACATCTCAATACAACCACTTGTTTTTGTTTATTACGGCATTACGCTTAAGTACTTACACTTTGTCGTAACTAGCGGTAGTGTGGAGTTAGACTTGCAACTACAATTCAACTGATTACCTATAAATTATCAAGCACAGATGTATAACGTTTAAAATAAAGTGAAAACAGATACTGTCTATCTATAGTTATACCTTGTTAACAAACTTGTTAATTACAACTTGAGAATTATTTGTAAAATAATTTGAATAAATCCTAAAGTAGGCCTAATTATTTAATTTTCCGCCTACGTAATAAACCTTTCTAGAACACACTTAGCATTAACTTTGCGCAGATCGGTCTTGTATATCCTGGTCCAGATTTTAATGTACAAACCTTTCTGATTACATAGCGTATAGACTAGAATATGAAATTATATCAAGAAAAGGGCCATATGCTATCATCTGGGTACAAATAATAACGGTAGCAAAGATAGCCATCACTGAGCTCGCAATTTTCTTCTGAAGGTTATTTCCTCTGCACTATACCATTCATGAAATATTTGCAAATATTCCCCTATTTTCTTCAGTATAACAACATTTGCGTGCTGTGTGTGTACGTACGCACTCGTGTGTACAAGTGAGCTATACAGGTTTCTGTTTTGAAAGAAAGAAAAACATAATGGAAGAGTTCGCTTTGAACTTTTTAAAAGAAATTTTAAAAGAGAGATAATTTTCTTATGATAACCTTGTTGTAGGAAGAGTGTCTACATCTATTTAAAGTTATCAAAGTTCTCGATGCGTTATTTGTTTGCACTGTCCAAAAAGTATTGTGGATCAACTTTTTCATATAATTCTTTTTCGGTAGGAGTCGCTCTTTTCACTTGGCCTCCAATACAGTATAATTTGAAGTTTAAAAAGAAGCCATTATTTTTACCCTACTTATATGACTAATAGATTGATATTGAGGACGAGGGGGAGGCCTGTTGTAGCCTTCCAAATTCAAGGAGTTCAGCTTTCCCAAACAATTGATCCATCTCAGTTTTTAACAGAGCTTCTGTTTGAACAGAGAATTTCTTGAATATCTCTACATAGTCCTAGCTATTCCATCCTCACGGCATCTATTACTATTCAATGTATCATGCGATCTCTGTAAAACATGTTCCCTACCCGTCATCTATGTCTACCCGCCTTCAGTCTGACATGGATGATGTAACCCTGTGTATTACAGAGATGGCAGCGATCAGATCGCTTTCTGTGACAGAGCCTTAAGCAAACACTGTGATCCCTATCAGACTCTATGTTGAAATGGACCAATGTCGAGATCTAATAATGTAACAGGTTGTTTAGAAAAATCAAGTAATTATAGTACATATTTAGGAGTAGTTAGTCGTATTTTTATCTCAACAGCAGATTCATCTGCTTAGCTTTTGCAAAAGTTATTCTAACTTTAAAAAATTTTAAAATAATTTTTCATATTTTAAAGAATGGTTATCGTCATATTGTGGTAGTTATTGTCACTTTGCTTCAGGGTATAAAGGTTTGGGGAATTGTTCAAGGGGAAAGTATACAATGATTATGACTCTATTACGGCTGAAACCATTGTTGTATTGAAACACAGAACAATAGAGTAGCAGAAAGCGTTGGTGTAAATAAACATAAATTTGCAGATTCAAGTTCCTACTTCGGCCAACAGTAAAAAATTTTATTTTAGTTACTTTTTTTTAAATAATTACAATTAATATAAATATATGTATACATATGGCAAAATCACAATATTAAGTGGCAAAATTTCTTGTTCAAGTAACAAATCATTATTACACTCAAATTCCTATCGTGCTTTTCATATATTTCTCTAACAAATATATATATTTCCAGCTATTGGCAAGTTGGCTCTGTGCCAGAGTGTTGGATGTCAAACATGTAGCTATGTAGTTCGAATCCAACCTAAAGACTTCACTATTTAAAATTTGATTATTGAATAAATATTTGAAAAAAAACTGTATTAACAACAATTGTCATCCACTGTAGATTTTAAAAATGTATTTGAACTTGAATGAATGAATAAAAAAGTATTTTATTAACGATTTAACAAGATATTTATAGGACGAGTTTGAAGTAATAGTAAAAATTGAAAAGTATGTATAAATTTTAAAAAATAACAATAAATAAATTAAAACAATTTAAATAATTAACACAGTCAATCGAATATCGATCGAAGCTAAACTCGATTAAGATTCTGACAGAATCAACCTACTCCAAGCCTGATTTATGTATTTAATATATTATTGTTTATTAAACATCACCGTTTTCGGTCTTCTCCAATGGTCGTTTGTAGCTACGCTTTTTGCTTAAGCAAAATATCATTTTCAATGTAGGCCTTTATAAATAGAACATCTATTTAGGTTAGACATTAGACATAAGATGTGTAAAACATTTTATTCCAAAGTTATACACTGACTGCATTTCGTAACTAATTAGGAAAACGTGGAAAATATCGACTAAGGTTCCAGGCAACTCGCTCATAATAGTTTTGAAATTGTAATCTAGTAATACAGTAGTTTTTTTCACGTTGTGTTCATTTTAATGTTAAAATATTGTAAATTATCGTCTTGAACATTTCATGTTTGCTAACAAAGACGTTTAGACGAGGAGAGCATATTTATGATCCAAATGCATTAGTGTTATTTAATATGGTAAAAGTGAAATAAATGTTAAAAATAATTTTCATCAGTTTGGTTTGAATCATATAAGTTGGTTTTCTTTGGGGAGTGTGGCACTCGATTAACTCGGTTTTTAACTTCGGTCAAATATTTGTTTCTTTACTTCTTTTTTTAAATACTGTATAACACTATGTTTAAGACATAATTAATAACTATTTCTTAAAAATAGAACGTTTAAAATATAATAAAATTAAAATCCAAAAACATACTTTAGAATAGATAAATAATAATAATACATATATTCCCATTTACATTATAGAAATTTGATTACGTGATCGAAATGAGAAATTATTCTGTTTACAAATTTAAGAATTTAGTTGGAAAGAGGAGCTACTTTCATTATAGACTTTTGTTTAAAAATACTTGTAACCGATAGTATGAAAAAATATTTAAAAAAATAAAAATATGTATATTTACAAAATTTGTAATATAGTCCGTAAGCTCTCTTATTTGAACTGCTGGTAGTGTTACTGTTATAGTCAACCAAAATAAATTTAAAAATCACTTATTGGTTTTATCCTTATTTTATAAACCAAAAACTTGTGTTTTATTTCAGATGGATGCGGAAGTACAGCTGCTTCGCCTGCTAGCAGTATTCATCTTGGCCACCATCGCCACAACCGAACAACGCCTGTCTCCGCAAGATCTTGGCCTCCGAGAAGGCCCGCTGCTTGAAGACCTTCCGCCGCCAGACCTTATTGAGAACCCCAACAAATTACACGATCCTCGGCCCGGGGAACTTAACGTCACCGCTCTGCGATACAAGCTGGGACGCAACTTGGACACAGCTTTCATGAGCATAGGTCGTCCAGTGAGTGAAGATTTCCTCAACCACTCTGAGTTCCAGTTCAGGAGAAATAGAAGGGGCCGATTAGTACCCGTGGGAGACATGCCTAAGCACCTCAGAGAAATGGATTTCAAGTTTTTCAGACTTCCCGACGGTACCAAGTTACGTACTAAAGTTTCGGCCAAGCTTAAAAAGAAACTTCAACAATTCCTGTGGGCGTTCACTTCGTGTCCTGTAGCTTATCGTTGGAAGGACCTCGGACTCAGATTCTGGCCCAGGTGGTTAAAAGAAGGACACTGTCTCGGAGGCAAAACGTCCTGCTCGATACCTCCGGGCATGAAATGCCGACCTTCTTCCACAGTACACAAAACAATCCTCAGATGGCACTGCCGTCCGATGGTTTTTACAAACTCCCCTCAGCAACCCCAACAGAGGCACTGTCAGTGGATCAAGGTAGAATACCCGATAGTGACGCAATGTTCGTGCGCTTGTCCGTCGGCCAACAATTCCTTTTCCTGAATGCCTTCGGGGGGTTACCAAAGATGAGTCCATACCACTGTATATTATGTAGA
This sequence comes from Prosapia bicincta, assembly GCA_036971475.1. Lineage (NCBI taxonomy): Eukaryota > Metazoa > Arthropoda > Insecta > Hemiptera > Cercopidae > Prosapia > Prosapia bicincta. Next base: position 110,167,980 of record JBAIZL010000005.1, read on the forward strand.
TTAAGACAATTAAATGCATTTATAGGTTTCCGATAGACCCATGTGAATAATTTTTGTCCTATGACGTCACGCTTATTAAAATGTTGTGCACTAAACAAACCTCTTCAGTGTATTTATTGTATTGTAATTTCATTGTGATAGTGTTTGTACTAGACTGTGCTTCATTATACTTGTGTGTCATTACTTCACTTTCTTAGAAATAGAACACACACACACACACACACACACACACACACACACACACACACACACACACACACACACACACACACACACACACACACACATTTCAAAACACTGCAATTTAATTTCGTCTGCTCCAAAATATTAATAAAGATGTATTCTATTGATTAGGGAGAAAAACAATTTCTGAGTTGCTGAATTTAAACTTCAGGCTTATGAAAAACGTGACGTCATTGACCCCTTACTTTTGCCTCCTTGCAATACTACGTAAGGTAGGTCAGCCTTTCACGAGTGGTGCTAGCTTACAACTATACATATCACTCTGCCTTCCATTCTGTCTGCAAGAACAGACAAGAGAGCCTTTAAGACTGGATTCATATACAAAATTATACATACCTTAAACTTTCAGCCTCAGTTAGTTTATTATATAAGTATTCTGTCAAGTTCTATTCGTATTTAAGCGAATTGTCCTCATCTGTAGGTCGATAATGAAAAATGAAACAAGCTAACTGTTTGCCTTATTTTCATTTCATTTTAAATTTAGTGAATTATGCATTTAAAATCTTTCTCAATATTTTTATGTTGTATTTTCAGTCTATAACCTGTTTATTATGTTTACGTTTTTAAATAAATGTTTTAATTTTTTAAGAGAAATATTTACATAATTAAATAAAAGGAACAATTTTGAGTTGGTGAGAATTTTCCTAGTCTCTTATAGTTTATTGTAACATTTTAATTTTTCTAATTCAATTTCTTTGATAAGGATTTTGTTGGCATACAATGTACAAAATTGTAGTACTTTTCCAATTCAAAACCAGTATTTAATATTGTTTATCTTATAAAAGACATGTTATAACTTTATTGTAAATAAGTTGGAAAGCGAAAACATGTTCTGTTCAAACGCTAGTTTTTAAACAAATTTTAAAATAAATTTATGCTAATCTTTTAATGAGGAATAACTATTCTTACTTTGCTTAAATTTTAAGTATTTTAAATACTGCAGAGGTTTTATGGAGAAAAGCCTATAAAGAACCTGACTTTAAAAAATTAAATGTTTAAAAAAGGAAATTAAATAGTGGTTGAAACAATTATGCATTTAATAACTTGCACTGTAAATTTAATGTAAAATGATTGCGCAATGTGAATAAAATGTAGGCTACTGTCCGAGTTAACGACGGGCAAAGAAGTTTAGATTAGTGCTAACTAAATGTTATGATTGTTTTTCAAAATTGTATTTTCTTACCATGTTATTTACTGCCTCTGTATAATGCGGGCCATGAAACCTTGCACTTGGCCTTGAGAGACGGAAGGTAGAGGGTCAGTATAAATACTTTCCTACATCCATGATAAGGACTGTCAAAACACTCACTTGTATGAGACGTTGATATTAAATAAGTTCAATTATAATTTAGCTTTGGTATGCAATAACAAACAATCTTGAAATATGTGTAGACATATCGGAAGCAGAAGTAGTCAATGTATAGAACATTCTGAATATGTAACATGTTTAAAGAAGTTGTAGTACACGAGAAATCTAGCGTGATCTCTCAAGGCTAAGTGCGCGGTTACGTAGTCCTCACTATACACTGATATATTTCAATGGCAAGCCCTAACAAGCGATCTTTACTCTGTTCGCAGTGAACTCATTGTAGGCAATAATGGGATCACGGTTCATTTGTATAAATGTTCCTTCAAATAAACTTTGTGTAAAGTCAAGTACAGCTTTTAATATTAGAAAGATGGTTTACACAAACATATTTTTTTGTAAGTTTTGTATTATTATTGCTGTTTATCATATATTATTATAATTAATAATATATATATATATATATATATATATATATATATATATATATATAATATTTATAAAATATTTTAAAAAATATTGTTTTAAAATATTTCATGTTTTACACAAAAATGTTTTTGAGATTAGATACGGAAGTAAAAAAAAAAGATTTTATGTCGAAAGAAGCATATAAATATCTTTATTTCAATTGCCTTGACAAATTATTTTATTTTTTAAAAATAATAGGTCATTGTTTTACATGAATCATCAGAAATGAGCAGTAAACTATAAATGATATATAATCAACAATGAATGGAACAGATGATGTTTAATCAAAATAAACACCATAGCGTTCATTATAACACGAGCAAATTAATAAATGAAATTGGTTCCACTGTCATTCATAGGTATTCCTCGTTTACATGCCAAGATCTTACGCAGTGTTCCAAATCCAAATATACCCGTTCCAGCTTTCAGTTCATAAGCTTTTCATTTGGGCCAGTCCTGTTTCAAATAGACCTGTTTCAAAACTTCGAATCCAATGTTACTAAGATCTCATCTATCATTACCCTTCCTTTTGGTTTTATTAGTGGTATTTATCCTGAATTTTGTATAAATATTTTAAACCATTAGCTTTGTTCAGAATATCTCCCGTTTACCATCAAATATCCCATTCGAATTTTAAGTTAAATTAAATGTTACTGAGTACCTTGAAAAGATTGAGTGTACCAATGAAGAACCTTAATATTATTCTAACATTTTATATTAATTTTAAGTTGGTAGAGAAACGTAGCAAATATATAACACATTCTCTACTGAATAATAATTATACACGTTTCCTCGATCAAATATGTTTTAAATTTCTTTTTGAGTAAACATGTTGTTATTTATGTATGTATGATGTAGTTAAAGATCCTACGATGTGAACATATTTGTCTATGAGATGGTTGAAAGATCGTACTTGGTAAACAGGATGTAATTATGTCTGAGATACAGGTAGTTAGAATTAATTTACTAAGATTATATTATTTTTATGGAGAAAACATGACGTTTTTTGTATATAAGGTAGTACTAGGTAAACATGGTCTGAAATACCAGTAGTAAAATGATCTTACTTACTAAGTAATTAATGTAATTACTTATGTATGAGATAGTTAAATGGTCCTACTGAGTAAGTATGGTAGTCATTATATACGAGATAGTTGAAATATCCACTGTTTAATATTATTTATACCTGAGATACCGGAAGTTAAAATGATTTTACTAAGATTATATTATTTATGTCTGAGATATTTAAACAATCCTATTGAACAAACATGATGTTATTTGCATATCAGATAGTTGAAAGATTCTACTGGATTAACCTGATGTTATTTGTATATAAGGTAGTTGAAAGATTCTACTGATTTAACCTGATGCTATTTCTATATAAGGTAGTTGAAAGATTCTACTGATTCAACCTGATGTTATTTCTATATAAGATAGTTGAAAGATTCTACTGATTTAACCTGATGCTATTTCTATATAAGATATTTGAAAGATTCTACTGAGTTAACATGATGTTATTTCTATATAAGGTAGTTGAAAGATTCTACTGGATTAACCTGATGTTATTTGTATATAAGGCAGTTGAAAGATTCTACTGAGTTAACCTGATGTTATTTCTATATAAGGTAGTTAAAAGATTCTACTGAGTTAACCTGATGCTATTTCTGTATAAGGCAGTTGAAAGATTCTACTGAGTTAACATGATGTTATTTCTATATAAGGTAGTTGAAAGATTCTACTGGATTAACCTGATGTTATTTCTATATAAGGTAGTTAAAAGATTCTACTGAGTTAACCTGATTCTATTTCTATATAAGGTAGTTGAAAGATTCTACTGGATTAACCTGATGTTATTTCTATATAAGGTAGTTAAAAGATTCTACTGAGTTAACCTGATTCTATTTCTATATAAGGTAGTTGAAAGATTCTACTGAGTTAACATGATGTTATTTCTATACAAGGTAGTTGAAAGATTCTACTGAGTTAACCTGATGTTATTTCTATATAAGGTAGTTGAAAGATTCTACTGAGTTAACATGATGTTATTTGCATATTAGATAGTTGAAAGATTCTACTGAGTTAACCTGATGTTATTTCTATATAAGGTAGTTGAAAGATTCTATTGATTTAACCTGATGTTATTTCTATATAAGGTAGTTGAAAGATTCTACTGAGTTAACATGATGTTATTTCTATACAAGGTAGTTGAAAGATTCTACTGAGTTAACCTGATGTTATTTCTATATAAGGTAGTTGAAAGATTCTACTGGATTAACCTGATGTTATTTCTATATAAGGTAGTTGAAAGATTCTACTGAGTTAACCTGATGCTATTTCTATATAAGGTAGTTGAAAGATTCTACTGATTTAACCTGATGTTATTTCTATATAAGGTAGTTGAAAGATTCTACTGAGTTAACCTGATGTTATTTCTATATAAGGTAGTTGAAAGATTCTACTGAGTTAACCTGATGTTATTTCTATATAAGGTAGTTGAAAGATTCTACTGAGTTAACCTGATGCTATTTCTATATAAGGTAGTTGAAAGATTCTACTGAGTTAACATGATGTTATTTCTATATAAGGTAGTTGAAATATTCTACTGGATTAACCTGATGTTATTTCTATATAAGGTAGTTGAAAGATTCTACTGATTTAACCTAATGCTATTTCTATATAAGGTAGTTGAAAGATTCTACTGAGTTAACATGATGTTATTTCTATATATGTTAGTTAAAAGATCTTACTGAGTAGCCAAAATTTTATTTCTATATAAGATAGTTAACAGATCCTACTAAACAAATATGATGTTATTTGTATATCGGATAGTTTAAATATTCTACTGAGTAAGCAAGATGTTGTTTATATCTAAGATGGACACGACTCTTCTGTTTTGACTTTTCAGCCAGAGTGGCCTTACTACTTCGTTTTATATAAGGTTCTTGTAAGTGAGTATTGGTCTATTTACAACCAAACCGATATCTAAGTATTTTTTTATAAAATTCTGTATTTATTATACTAGGCCAGAACGTAAATTCTTACCTTCTGCTTAAAAAAAATTATTTATTAATTTTCAAATACAAAAATTTTGTGTATATTTACATATGTATAAAACTATAAAAAACGTGTATATATGTATACACATATTAATAAAAAATATATAATTCTTAGTAGAAGTAAAATAATGATAATATGTGAAAGGAATTTTAAAAATGCCGAAGGAAATATTGCGTGTTCGTTAATCTCAGAAAACATGTGGAAACAAAGTGCTCAACACTTGTACACACATTCTCAAAGCCGTTATTCATTATTAGAAAAAACTAGGAAATCCTAAACACATTTATTTATTAATGTTCCTAAGAATAAATTTATAAGGTTAATTATGATAAACATCTAAATTACTGTAGATAAGGTATAAACATATTACTTTTGCATAAGATAAAATTACTGCTTTCTTTATATTTTTATAAACGTATTGAATTGAAATAAAGTTATATTGTTGAATTTATATATATATAACGAAGATGATAATATTATGATTATTATTAGCTGTAATATGAAAATCATTTATTAGTACAAAAACAATATCCTATTGATAGAACTTATAATTCAAAAAACTGCATTGTATGAATGTTTTTTTTTCAAACTATGTGTTATCAAAGTGAAATATTCTTATTTTTAGTAAAAAAAAAAAACAAAATTAATATAATGAAGTGGTATAAAGTTGAATTAATATAAGTAATGAGTGCCATGAAACGTGTCGCCAATTTACACCAAGCATTATCATTTCATTTTTCCATCATTCTTTTGATGTTGAAAATAATTGAAACTCTTACAAATCCGAAATTATTTTGTTGTTTTTGTATACAAAAACATTTCAAAAATAATTATGGATGCCTTAATGTTGTGAAATTTTAAACTTTTTTAGAAATTTTATTTATGTCTATAGTTTAACCTAAAGTTAATTTACTTTTAACCGTTAGTGTTATTCTGTTGAAGTTCCTAAATAGTTTCACTTGGTGCATCTCCTAATTTGTCTTTTAATAAAACCCCTCTGGTAACCATTTCAGTTACAATGTTAGAGTAGCGCCCTGAGTGATAATCTTACTTTAAGTGAAAGATCTGTCACCGACAATATCCCTATACTTCACACTGTCTTATACTTCTTTACAAACTACAAGTACAAACATCTCCTTACCTACTATTATAAGCATTTATTTGAGATAATTTAGACTTGAACTGAGAAAGCCAGTAGGATTAGAATTATATTAAATTACCAATAAAACGTCAGGTTCTCTAATTGTATCTATATTAATTATAATATAGCGATAAAACTATGGTAAGCTTCCTTGTGTAAAACATGAAATATTATAGACGTAAACAAAGTATTTGCAGCTATGCAGATTAACATAGTATAAGCAATAATTTATATATTGACACAGTATTGTTAATAGAGTATTATTTGTGTTTTTAGATTCGGTACATAATTTTATACAAACCGAAAAATGAACATTATCTTAAAAAAACTACTAACAGTCCTTATGAGTTTTAAGGTATAATTATTTGCGACCTAAAAAAATTGTTGATTTTGTAACACTTGCAAGGTAAAAAATGTAAATTGTTCCCGATGAAAGCACATTTTTTTAAATTGAACCAAAATAAATATCTTATTTGTAAGTACGATCTTATGAACATTTCATTAACAGAAATGTTTTCATTGTGTTAAACTATTCTCCATAAAAGAGTAAGTTCTGCAGGTTTTGGGGGTATTTTTTTAAATAACTAGAAATTAAATAAAATCAAATGTGAATCGTATTGTGGTAGTATATTTGTTTTACTATTCTTCTTTACAATTGGATCCAGATAGGGATAGGTTTACCAATGTTGTTATAATTGTGTTTCACATAATTTCAAAGGGTTCTCGATAAAAGCGTAATTTGTGCAACATTTTTGTAGTACTTTTTAAATAAGATTCCAACTAGGAATTAAATAAATAAATCAAATGTGCCTTGTACTGTGGTAGTATATTTTTTTACCATAAATCGTTACAGATGGATCCTGATTGCGATAGGTTTAGCTATTTTTTAAATAATTGTTTCACATAATGTAAAATAGTATAATAATCAAAATATAAATCAGTGCTCTGAAAGTTAACTATTCCTTGAACAATGATACATAATGAACTCTTCTTTTACTGCATTTATTTTTAACACGTTTGTATACAGAACTTTTAAGGCGAGGCTCAATAAACTATTCTGGTTATAAAGGCGTGTATTAATTTACATGTTTTCATGACTTTCGCATTTTCATCTCTTACAGTTCAGAAATTCCTAAACGTTCAGTAATGTTTTCAATGCACACAGTTTTGTCTCAACCAACAATATTTCAGAAATAATTTAGATAATAAGACTGAAGCTAGGTTAGGTATGAGAGATTCTCTCTACGATATATTATATATATTCATTACTGACAATTCTAGTGTTAAAATAACCGTAATTTGAATTGTGAGCTTGTATTATAATAGAAACGTTTATTATATTGTGAATACAAAGTGAACAGAAATCAAAGAAATGATTATTTATAATTGTTGAAAATTACCAGTTTAAGGGGATTGCAAAAGTTATTAATTCACTCCAGTGCCCTAATAAAAGCAACTATTAGAAATAAGTAACAGAAAAACGTCGAAACAAATTATTAACTTGTGTGGATACAGGTAAAATATTTTCTTACAAATGATTAATTATTTATTACAATGATGAGTAAAATTTAGCAATCAATAACCTAAAATATTGTCCCCTTTCGACAATATTCGTTTATTCATTGTATATCTTGCCTTATAAATTTGCGAAACGTGAAGAGTGTAAACTTCTGTCCCTATTTCCAATTAAAAAACTTGTGATAACCTTCAGATAATACATAAGTAGTGGCCTAACCTTTATTACTACCTAAATAATAAGAAATGCCCGTAGCTTACATTTAAGTTCAGTTCTAATTTGGTGGACCCCCTCTGATTAACACGAGGGGGCTGCGATGGTTTTGTATTCTCGATAAAAGAAATGATTTTTTCATTAAAAAAAATAACGAGATGAATGAAATGGCCGTCTCTACACAACAACAAAATCTTAATAAATTTCTACATATTCAGTTGAAATGCTGTACAATTACAGATTGTACCCGCTCCTGTGAAAGTCACTGATACTGTAACTGAGATTTATTTACTTATTTACATTGTGATAATTTTAACAATTACTAAATAAAGTTAGCGAAACAGTTTTGTTTTGTTATTCTTACTCGCAGCAATTTTGTTATTTTAAATTCTCTTTTAAAAAGGACGGAATAATGTTGTAAAATTCTTTTTCAGAGTTTTCATGAAATTGAAATTTAAAAATGATTTTATAACTTAATTTTGCATCCCCTTAAGCCGATCTATTAATGTCATTATCTCATGCTTTAAACATCATTAACACTATGTCCACTTTTCCTATATTTCTTTTAATGTATTTTCTTACTTTTATTTTTCATCTTTTGTTTTTTACATGTGTATTTATATGATCGAACAACAAAATGTAAAATCTTTTTACTTTAAAAAAAAAATGCTAATAATAAAATGTACATATTGGGTGAGTTAGGAGAAGAAATCAGTGAAGATAATAATTCTAATCTTAAAAAAGTATTTATGTATTAAAGAAATTAAGATGTAGAATAGATTTTAATTGTAAAAATATTTGATTATGAGAACAAAGAGTATGTTAAAATATTAAATGGAATCCCAGAGTAATCTGTGAAATGAGACCTATAATTTACTTATTTTTTAGTGCTGGGTTAAAATTCGATAATTATTTAATTTTGTGTGTAAATAAAGATGTATATGAAAATACCTCAGAAAAATATCAGACTTTTATGAATTTAAAAATCTTTATTTTAGTTTAAAATGGTTATTGAAGAGAAATTTTTTTAATTAGTTATGATTTTCAATCTGTGAAAAGGCTTTTAAAAATGTATTCATATACTATAAGTATACCGAAATGTATTTATTACAATGACAAATAAGAGTTCAGTTTTGTAATTTGTTACCCATCCTGTATCTTTGTAAAGCTTTTGTACATATCAGGATTTAGCAATCCTTAATAACTCAAAATACATAATATTACACAACATGTAAAGGAAATTATTATATAATATATGTGTACAAATAACATACTCCTGTACTGAATAACAATTTGTATTAAGATATTGTACCTAATGTAATTATATTCTCATTAGGCTTGTGAGTTTTTATGGTATGTTATTCTTTATAAAGTGGACAAATGAAAATCTGTCATGACAAACAAATATATTATATTATAAAAGTGAAACTAAAATATTTTTTTAATTACGAAAAAAATAGAATTAACTTTAATTTTTAAAGCTTAATTTTTAAATTTAGTTACTAAATTTACTTCACATTTCCAAATTAATAATAGAATTTGACCCATTGTTAAACTTATTTTGCCTAAATTAGAAGAAAATATGCATGTTTCGAAATTGTTTACTATTATTTTTGGTAAGTATTATTTTATTAGTTGTGAAATATTATCGTTAGTCTGAAACGTTTTAGGGATTCTAAGATAAAAGGCTTACCCACATTAAAAGATATATTTTTTCAAACCTTTCAATCAAAAGAAATTAATTTCCTAAACCTATTATTTCACATTATTGTAATTTTTTATAACAAAAAATTACGTTCTGTATAGTGTAACCTATCTTGCGAACAGGTTGGACCTTATCACTTGCAGTTGCTCGCAGCTGTTTCAATGAGTTATTTACTAGAGTCTACACTAAGTGAGCTAACGTTCTTACCTTACGAATATATGAAAAGTATGATTAGATTTATGCTTGTCACCGCAAATAAACACACTACCCCTATATGGTTTATTTGTTTTTCTAATAAATTATGTTGTGTGTTTCTATTCACGTTTTAAAATATTTCACATAACTTTGATAAAATGTAATTACGGCAAGAAAGTTATTTACTTTGTAGCGTTGCTAATACTCAACCATTAGTGAAACAGCTGCAAGTGATAAGCCTAAAGCAGATCCGGGTCCACAACACGCGTAACATCATACAGACTATAAAGTTTTCCGAATTTCGTGTTACATTATCTCAGTGTATAAACAGTCAAATAAAATTTTCCGTTTATTCTGTCTAAATTTATGCTTGTCACCGCAAATAAACACACTACCCCTATATGGTTTATTTGTTTTTCTAATAAATTATGTTGTGTGTTTGGTATCTTTCTATTCACGTTTTAAAATATTTCACATAACTTTGATAAAATGTAATTACGCAAGAAAGTTATTTACTTTGTAGCGTTGCTAATACTCAACCATTAGTGAAACAGCTGCAAGTGATAAGCCTAAAGCAGATCCGGGTCCACAACACGCGTAACATCATACAGACTATAAAGTTTTCCGAATTTCGTGTTACATTATCTCAGTGTATAAACAGTCAAATAAAATTTTCCGTTTATTCTGTCTAAATTTATGCTTGTCACCGCAAATAAACACACTACCCCTATATGGTTTATTTGTTTTTCTAATAAATTATGTCGTGTGTTTGGTATCTTTTTATTCACGTTTTAAAATATTTCACATAACTTTGATAAAATGTAATTACGGCAAGACAGTTATTTACTTTGTAGCGTTGCTAATACTCAACCATTAGTGAAACAGCTACAAGTGATAAGCCTAAAGCAGATCCGGGTCCACAACACGCGTAACATCATACAGACTATAAAGTTTTCCGAATTTCGTGTTACATTATCTCAGTGTATCAACAGTCAAATAAAATTTTCCGTTTATTCTGTCGTTTAAAATTGTTTAGATACAAATACGTTGAAAACAATTTCCTCATCAAAATCCTGTTTAAATAACATTTCCTTTGTCAAGTTGTCTTTACAAATATTTTAAGTTGTTTCAAAATCTAGCGAAATTAATGAATTAAATGAACTTTTGGGACACAAAAAGGGGTAAAACGTACACAATTGTTCAAAATAAAAAATAGTAACTGCATAAAAAGCTGACGTACGGTTTGAAAGTCATAGGAAACGTGCAACACATTCTGTGATATTTAAAAAAAATATCAGTTTTATGTAATCCGTTAACCATAAAATTGTGATTATCGTTTTTAATGAAAATTGAAATTTCTGTATAAAATAAAAGCTATTAAAATATATAAATCTGTAGGCCTCTACACTATAAAGAGTGAAATCTTGATAGAGAAAGAAAAATGGACTGACAAATCTATTTCAAAAATAAGTTTTGTTATTAGTGATTTTCATCCAATAATATCAAAACAAACTAAAACATTTTTGTAACATTTTTTTTTTAATAAACCCTGATATTTTTTATGTATTGCTTGTAATAAAATGGCCCCAATAATCATATTTAAGGTGTAACCAGCTTCAGAGTGTTCTCAACATAAATTAACAAACTTGGGTTAGAGACGTTTTTCAGTTTTTGTATCAATTACCCTCATTTTTTTCTAACTTAAGTTTGACAAGTGTGAAGAAAGAATAAACACAAAAGACTTGTGAATATTGCCAACCCAAATGAAAACCAACCCAAATGAATGGTTTCGGGGAGCATTTTAATGCACAGTATTTGTGGCCCTATTTCAGGAAGAACCTTTGTAATTCAATTATTCTGCTTTGCTTTTGGGCTATCATATCAAGAACTGAACTTATTTAACGCCCTTTTGAAATGATTGTGAAAACAAGATTTTTAAAAAATATCTTCAAAAAACAATTGAGTATCCATTTATATCTCAGAGATCTATTTGTTCAAAGAATGGTATCGATGTATTTCTAAAGGTACCTTTCATAAATATACCACCACTCGAAGTTATTGAAGGGAGATGTTGACTTATTCCAGAGCTTATAATGCCAGAGGAAGAGAGTGAAAGAATTTTGTAGTCATGGTGGTTTACAATATAGTGTTTTTCCCAGATCGACAGGCGCCTATATAGCAATCAGAGTTGATTGCAGAGAAGATGGCTTAAAGCCCAAAGTGTCGCCGCGGCGTTATAAATTCAGTGGAGTATAAACAATTTATGGATATTAAAAAAGAGTTTGTATTAGTTTAAATGGATCAGACGAAAACTTAAGAAACGTAATGATTAATTAACGATTTAGGAAATAAATTATTCTTCTGATAAAATGTGGATTATTAATTTAATAAACACAAAAACGATAAAAAGTAAACAACAGTTTATTTACTAAAATAAGATGTATGTTTCACCTGCAAGGTAACCATCTTCAGAAGTACTTCGTTTCAACTACACCTTGAAACAGGAATATTGTTCAAGTGTTATATGTAGTTCATAAATTAATTTGTGGTTATTGAGTTTGAATTAATTTAGTTAATTTTGATAATGTTTGGAGGTATCTTTGGGAAGTTGAGAAAATGTTCCGTGAAGTTGAAATGCTTCAGCTATTGAACTATGTTTAGATCACTCTAAGTAACAATTACCAGAACACATGATACTTTGTATAAAATTTTGAAAAGCGTAACTATGATAAAAGGTAAAAATATTTAAAGAATATTTAAGCAACCAAGTAAACTTTAATAATATCTCACAAATTTAAAGTTTTATTAATTCCCTAATAAAACCAAATCAAACATTGAAAACACGCGGCAAAGTGTAGTCGATGTTTAAAAGAATCCAGATTCGCCTATTTAAACGGTTGTCATGAGATACAGAGTTCGTTTTGGTCCCATCTAGTCTAACAGGTCGCCTTTATTTTACAAACGATGTACAAAGCTTTTTTCATGTCAGAATATTTGTATTAAGAGCACACAATTTGTAAACACCTTTAATTAATAAAAGTTATTTATTATTATTTCATTGTCATCCAATGAGTTTATTATCACCGTGTAATCACTTACTAACATTACAGATAGTAAGAAAATCTTACAGCTAATGAACGTAACTACAGAGCAATAGTCATAAGGAAGTAAGTGTATTTGCTTATATCAAGAGCACAGTCGCACAATATGTTACAATAAAAATATTGGCAAAACCACAAAAATAACTAATATTACAAGTTACTTAACTAATCAGTTTGTGTAAATTATTGTATCTAGATTGTAATGGGAAACTACGGTGTCTATAACATGGACATAAGGGTTTAATCTTAGGTAACAAGTAATATTAGTTACGAGTTGTATTTTTTATTATTTGTGTGGTATTAGGGTATTTGCCAATGTCTTTATTTCAACTCTATTTGTGTCCAGTTATCTTGAGAGTTTTAAGCAAAAAGCATATACTCTATTAAAAGATCCGAACAGTAATGATAATCACTACTTTTATATCATTACCAAAGCTTAAGAGAAACTACACAGAGTTGCTCTGTTTTGGAACATACTGTATTTAAATAATTTGGCCAGCACCCCAAATTTCAAACACCTATTGTTAGCCTAGGTTTGACCTTTGGCTTTAATATTTACAGCCTGAGTCGACTTGAGAGCTGGAAAGAAGAAAAAAAAATCATTGACTCTACCGGGGCTCGAACCCAGAACCTGGAGGTTAGTAAGGAGTGCTTGATAGATAATTTTCATTAGCAAATAAAAATGTTCAGAGCTGGAAAGAAAAAAAATCATTGACTCTACCGGGGCTCGAACCCAGAACCTGCAGGTTAGTAGGGGGTGCTCGATAAATTTTTTTCATTATAAAATAAAAATGTTCTCAATGAAAAATACAATAAAGGTCATTAATAAATATGGGATAACTTCAGCATGGGTCAGATAGATTTATAAAAACTAAAATTTGTGGTCCCATTCAGGGTTGTCATGTGGTTTGTTAGCCCCTGGGGCAAGATTTTACCAGTCGCTCCCCCAAACTCAATCCCACACGCGCCAAATATTACACTTATCTGTAAGGACATAAACACAGCGAGCGACGTGACGCGACATTATCAAATACATGTAAACCCAATGAGGGTGAACACACAATGAGCGACACGACTTGGGGCAATGAGGATAAGATTTAAACCGTTCAATGGCGCCCTTGCGATATATATATATATATATATATATATATATATATATATATATATGTGTGTGTGTGTGTGTGTGTGTATGTAGCGGGAAACAATTTTAAACAAATAAAACCTCAAAAAAATACTTTTTATTTGAAACCCTTTTATTTAAACCCTTATATACTTTCAATTGCGAAGCAATCGCTTTCAGAGAAAATTATTACTAAAACCCTAGATAATTTTTAAAAATAATTTCCTATGAAGATGATTGCTTGCATTTGAAATGTACATAAGGCTTCAAATATTTTGTATATTTGTGGTTGAGAGGTTTCATTTCTTTAAAATAAAAAGATCGTTACAGTTGCTAACTAAAAATGAATTGAAATACATCGCACAAATAAACTAATAAGAAAAAACACTGAGGTCAACATACACAATATTAACAAAACATAATTGGTTGTCTGAACCAATAATTTAGTTTTTCGAAAACAAATTATTGACTTTTTTTCAAAGCAATAAAACTAAAATTGAAGTTTCTTGATGTAATCATCTTGAATTCACTGATTAAACTAATTTTAAAGTACTTAATTAAGTGAATACGTAATTGCTTACTTGCTGACGCGTTTCAAAACGATAGTTCCTTTTACGAAGCTAACCCTCTACTCCGTAAATGTCGAGGGTTAGCTTCGTAAAAGGAACGATCGTTTTGAAACGCGTCAGCAAGTAAGCAATTACGTATTCACTTAGTTAAGTAGTTTAAAATTAGTCGAATAAAATTGACGGTTTTATTATCTGACAAAATTTCAGTTCCTGCATCATCTTCGCCACTGTCACTCTAGCCTAGAACATACTAGAGTAATGATCGCTTATATCTGTATCACCACTAAATAAAAGCTTGTGAGTTCGATTACACTTTTTATTACGTAATAGGTTATAACAAACAATTTAATTCTCAGTTGCTGAATACATTTATATCCAATATAAAACTATAACTGTATGATATAACTCTCTGCAATCACATAAGTTATCGACTCGGAAACTCTGATACGAAGTAACGTCCAACAACTGTTACAAAACCAGAAATTACTTACGAAACCTAATAAAATAACACGTCAAGAAAATAGAAAATCACGTATGGACGATTGTTCCTGCCGTTAGATTGACAGAGAGATGCTCGTTCACTAGATACAAAGAACCAAGAAGGAGATTATTTTATACATCGAAAATCAAGCTTCGCCACGCACACACTATAAGACACAGTACACTCATATATCAATATTAAAACACACAAAAAGTCCCACGCATACAAAATAAACACAGGCTCAAGTAAACTATATTTGGGAAATGTTATTTAACTTTTTAAAAATAAATTTACAACTTTTAAACGTCTTTTAGGTTTTTCTGTGCTACTAATAATAAAACAAATGTCTGCTTATTGCTACCACTTGGCAAAAAAAACCACTACTTACTGACGCTTTTCAGCTATTGCGTTTCGCACTAAATCAGTGCATTGTTCAATCATGTGAGTCAGGGACAAGACTCAGGTGTGTAGTGTTATTGTGAGGGTGGTGTGTTGTTGTTCACAGAGTGGTTGTTAATCATGCCAAGTGGTGAGAATAAGTATTACTAGATTAATAACAAAAGCCTCAAGATGAACAATAAAAAAACTGCAAGCTATAAAACTAATCTGAATTAATTGGTTTCGCTGACCTCCATTTTTGAAATAGTTAAGTCGGTTTGTTCTGTTACATAAATTAAGACGTATAGATATAAGGTTATACAAACTCTGAGATCAGGACTTGAACAAATTTTCACAAATAGTGACCACCCAAGTAATGGTACCAAGTGATTAGTTAGATGAGAATAATCTTTATGTTCGTCCTTGCTGAATGAAGGATAGTTTCAAAATAAAGTGAGTGCTACAGAGACACTGAAAATTTGCTCCGGGTTTTGTTTTTAGAGAGAAATATTTTCGCCATACTAAAGTGCTTCAATATGGTACAACTAGACTAGATGCTTCATTTTTTAAACATATGGTAAACTATAACTTTCTAATAGATAACAATATTAATTAATAAAACTTTGTCGTTTATTTAAAACAAAGAGGAACTTTAAAAATAAATAAATAACATTCGTTATGGTTGTAAATCAAGGGCTGCTTTTCTAGAGGGAAATGATCATTTGGAAAGACTGAACTGTAGGGAACTTTCTTAGACTATTCTAGGGATCTGTTTTTTGTAAGGCTTGGTCCCTTAAAAGTTCTTTTCTGTGAAAAGTCCTAACGAATAAAAAAGGCATATTTTTATCTTTTGTTATTAGTTTTATTCTTGGAAGAAATAATGTTTGACCTTTGTTTTTGCCAGTAACTTTTTCCAAGTACTGGATAATGGTTTTATCAACATGACTTTCACAATTAGTCTTACTCCATTTACCAGTCCAGAAGACATATTCATATTTCTGATTAACATAGCTATAGCTCTAATCCTTGTTTTTAAATTGTGTGGAGGCATTTTGAATCACATAATTTTCATTATTTAGAGGACGCCTAAAATGGTGGATGTGTTCAACAGCCCTTCCTCCTGCACTGTAAATGATCCGTTACCTTAATCTCCAACACCATTTCTAAATAGTTGTCTACGAACTCGCAATTTTCCTCTATTACGATTCATTTCAATAGTTTTACTTAAACATAACTCTAAAATTAACAAACATTAACAATAAATTACGCAAAGTTCTTCTAAATTATCTTCAACTATTATGTCTACAATAATTTTATTCAAACTTGCAGCTTTCCTCTATTACAGGGGTTCTCAATATATGGTACGCGTACCACTGGTGATACGCGGGAAGATTTCAAGTGGAACGCGTTAAGTGGCCACCAGGTTGGCGACGACTACATCCTTCTCTGCCGCGTTCCGCACCACTGTTTGCACCTATTCGCTCCGCCATCGCCTGTTTGAATTCAGCAGTGTGGGGGCTTACATCAACGAGAAAGTCGAGAACAGTGGCCATTAGGCACATAGATATATTCAGATAGATATAACTGTTTAATGTTGTGTTAAGCAACACTAACTATTGTGTGCGATTTTGTTTTGCTTCCATAATAAACTAAGAAGCGGTTTCTTTTGAATCCTGGGACTTCAAAGGATAATGTGAGCAAACCTAATCCACAGGCCAATCGTAAATACGAAGAAAGCTACTCACAGTACGGTTTTATTGTAAAGTCACGGACAGAAAACAGTGACAATACCAATCTTCGATGTGTTGTTTGTTTCAAAACGCTTTGAACGAAAGCAAGAAGCCTTCTCTCCTAATGTGCCACCAAAACATAAACCGCTCCAATTTGGTTGGTAAGGCAATTGAATTTTTTACAAAGAAAATCTACTTCTTTCAAGAAGAAAATAAATGTATGACAAGCTTTATAAATACTGATACTATAATTTGTCCAACATCCGTGCGCCCTGAAGGATTAGAGCGACCCTCGCTCCCCCACGCGCAGGCACACTCACACTCACGGCCCGGCCTTCCTGCCGCTAATGGTTCTTCTATGAATCACCAACTTGAATTGTGACAACTCTGAGCGGTTTTAGTGGGTTTAATCTATAACCATTTTTAAGTAGTCAAATTTATAATTTTGTAACCTACTGACCATAAAACCCCGTAGAGTTGTCACAATTGTACCGTGTTTGGACTCATTTTACGATGATTAGTATTTATAATTCAGTTATTAGAGTACAAATTAAGTAAAGTTAACAGTTTTAAAAAATTGATTTTGTAGTACAAGGACTAGTTGGTGATTCATAGAAGAACCATTAGCGGCAGGTAGGCCGGGCCGCGCGTGTGAGTGTGACTGCACGTGGGGGAGCGAGGGTAGCTCTAATCCTTCAGGGCGCACGGCTCTTTTGACAAATTATAACTTAATAAAGGCAGCTAACTTATCCTTGCTAGTTATAGGATTGCAAAAGATGGAAAGTCTTACACAGTAGGTGAGACCTTTTTATTGCCGGCTGCTGGGGATTTGGTCCAAACCATGTTAGGTAAAAATGCAGCCAGAGAAATTAAAAAAAAAAACACCATTGTCAAACAACACAGTGAAGAGACGAATTGCCGATATGTTTTCCAACAAGAACAAGTGCGATATTGAAGAAACAAGTGTGTTTAAAACTTCAAGAATCCCATATTTTGGGCTACAAGTAGACGAAAGTCCTGATGTAATAAACATGGCACTGCTGCTTGTATTTGTACGATTTGATTATCATGAAGTTTGCAGAAGAGTTTTTGTTCTGAAAACCACTTGAATTAAACACCAGAGCGGGACTCATTTTCAACATGATAGATGAGTATTTGCTCAAAATAGGCATTCCATGGTCAAAGATTATTGGTTTATGCACAGATGGAGCAAAGGTTGTCAGGAAAATTCACAGGACTAGCAGCAAAAATATAAAAAGTTGCTCCTGAATGACGAAGTACAAACTGTGTAATCCACCTACGTTTACAAGGAAAATCTGACCTCCGTTTTATCAGATGCTGTGAAAGTTATTAACCTCATAAAGGCTAGGGCTCCTAAGATTATTTTCCTTGATGTGTGAAGATATGGGTGGCAAGTTCAAAACGCTTCTCTTGCATCCAGAACTGAAATGGTTAGTGCTAAAAATTTAATGGTAAAATTTGAGCTCGTGGGAAAATTTTCACCCTTATCTTCGAGCTGAGGCCAAACGTTTTAATGCGTTTAACTGAAAAAACATAGTAACATGAGAAACTCATTCTTTGATAAAGAATGGTTGTCAAGGTTGGCATAACTAGGTGATATTTTTATAGACTCAACATAAGCACGAGTCTTCAGGGAGCTAATACAACAACTTTCACAGCAAATGAAAAAATTAACTCTTTAAAAAAAAGTCTTTTTTTTGCCTTATGTGTGGAAATACTGGAGAGGAATGCCTCAGCATTTCTTACACTGTTATTATTTTTTTTTGAAAATTATATATCTCCAAAGCCTGACGTGTTTGTTCATATAATTCTGCACTTGGAAGCTCTTCAAGAAAGTTTTAATAAATATTTCTTCGAAGATTATTCCAAACTTGACTGGATCAGAAATCCTTTGATCTAGAGTCTAAACTGTAGGAAAAATTTATCGATTTAACAGAAGACATTTCGTGATAAAATTTTTTAAAGAGAAATCAATTATAGACTTCTGGATTGGGTGTAAATCCAAGTATCCAATGCTCATCCGGAAACCTATGCTGTTTTTGATGCCATTTGTCACTAGTTGTGTGAAAGAGGTTTTTCTGAACTGTTGTATGTAGAAAAATGTATTGTAACAAACTAACAAGTCTTAAAGAGAACTTGGGATAAAATTAACTGCAATAACTCCTGAAATTGACTCGTTTTTCTTGGGAAAAAACCGACAAGCTTCTCAATAATCAAAATACACATTGACCTTTGTTAATATATACGTTTTTTTTTGCTTGTTTGTGCCAATAGTATAGCATGTCTTTCTATGGATATGAGTGTTAAATAAAACTCTAATGCGCATATCTCGTTTATTGTATTACTGTTATTGTAAACTAATGGATAAGTAAAAGCATATTTAAATATAAAGTTTTATTACTTATTTATTATGTTTATAAAGAAAATTAGGATCAAGGGGACTTTTTTCGAATATACACCCCCAGACTCCCTGGTGACTGTGGTACGCCTAAATCTACAAAAACCTTCACGTGGTACTCAGTGGTTAGAACGCTGGCAACCCTGCTTTATTATATACATTCAATTAAACAGAGCATTAAAAATAAAATAAATAAACAATCATATTCACATCAGCTGATTAATCACCATCTGGCGTCAGTGCTTACTTAGTAATTAACCCACTTGAGTGATATTTCCATTAGAAGATTATTCGACCCATCAAGACCAGTGGGGCGAAGCCCAGGTAATTTTTGACACGTCTGATAGTTTTACCACCGTCTTTAGCCCAAAAGCTTTAAACTGAATCTAATTAGGCTATCTTATTCCCTTACTGAAGAAATTTCATGGGGACCGATTCGGTCACAGAATTATATATAGGCCTATAGATTACAGGAATTGTCTACAATTATTTAAATTTTAAAAGAAGTCTGGAGAAGTACCTATTGACCAATCCAAGTATCGTGAAATTTTCTTCAGTACCTTCAGAAAAAATTACATTTCACTTTACTGTCACAGTACGCAGAACTCGACCCCGGTAGAGAGCAGGTCTACTTCAGGTCGCGCTGTTAAATATTTTTATTTACCCTAAACCCGAACAAGGTTATCCGTATGTCCTTTCTTCAGTCCTGCCTAATCCAATCTGTTCTTCTTTACCTTCTCCTTACAGGGGTGTAATGGGAAGACACCTTTACTATCCCGAAAGGGATGATTATTTGAGCTGAGTAGGCCGCGACCCCAAACACTTCATACCATGATCCTCTCTAAACCCTCTACCAGAAATATTTTATAATTCTACTTTAATTTTACAAACGGGTCCAACTTTTTGGCAACTTTTTTTATTGAAATGATAAAAAGATAGTTTAGGGCTTTATATATTTGAGATTTAAAAACGTACTAATTATTAACAGAAAATTAAGAATCACTAATATTTACCATAAAAATATCGTCTCCTCCCCGTTGAATATCTTAAATAAAAAGCAAAATAATGCTTGACACATTGAAAATGTACAGATTTTAAGCCTTTTGACTATGATTTCTGAAGAACAGGCAAAGAAATTAGCTCAGCTTAAGATTTTGCGTCATAGTCAATGAGAATAACTCAACATTTCCGAACGCTAATTATTTTAAAGCTATTCAAAATCACGTTATTCTACTTTCTGTAATAATTGATGTAACTTGATTTTTAATAAATATGAAGTTTAAATAATTTTTAACACTTTTAGATCCTCAACCATTCATTTAAACTTACTTTTTGAATTGACGTTTTCTACAAATTAATCACTATATAAGACGAATGACCTCAACTTACACTTTGTTATTTTTTACATAAATACCAGGTTAAACTAAACGAATAACCTCTTGCATTGGAAATGCATGTAGAATCCGCCTACACGCCTGTCTGGCTCCATCTAGTACGGGTAAAAATAAACCACCAATTGAGATTGAAAAGCGAAGAAGCTATAAATGTCAAAGGAATCGAACATATCCGTACTGCGAGTAGGCAGTCAATAAAACGGCCTTTCTCCCGGCCTATCATTGATTTACTGCTTTCAATAATAAAATTTAATTGATTTTATTGCTACTTTTATAGCAAAACATAAATAAATTGCTTTCAAATAGGGCTCATAAATCTATAACAGCGTGTTGTGAAATTTAATTATAAAAATAAAATCTGTTAACATGTTGTTTTATTGAACGTACAGCGCTACTAAGTAGGTCTGTGTAAAGTATTATAGAGCGGAGTTTTAGTAACAAATGTTCTTAGTAGCTGGAAGGGAAATAGCGAATGATTTGTAGTTTCTAAGAAAGCTGATCCAGAGAGTTATACTTAATATTTACGTTTCCTGTGCACTAAAAAATTAAGATTAAATTACTGATAAATAAGTTTTTGTATTTTAAACAGTTATTTTCGCAATATAAATATTGGTAACAACTCCAATACCACAAAAATAATAAAAAATAACTGATAATATAAGTTACCTAAGATTAAACCCTTATGCAAATTTCGATGAGCATTTCACCATCAACAGAGGGTCTTATTACAAAATTACAATCTACAAAACAATAAGTTACAATCTAGACTGACTAGTCATTTCCTCTTCAATGTCAGTCCAGTTTGTTTCTTATTGTTTTCTAGATTGTAATTATATAATAAGACCCTCTGATGATGATGAGATGATCATAGAAAATGAACATAAGTGTTTAATCTTATGTAACTTGTACTATAAGTTATTTTTTATTATTGTTGTGGTATTGAGGCAGTTTCCAATATTTTTATTGTAATACTGTATATTGTAACACTAGGCACTTGATATTGTATCTTATTTTCAGTTAAGTTCCACATGTTCTGGCCTATATAGTAATTCCAACATTAGTTCTGTCTGCATGTAATACAAATTTTATTCGTAAATAAATAGTCAAAATATACATAAACCCAGCCCATCTAACACACTTTATTATGAAGTACAGTATCTAAAAACGAGTTTAACATTTAAATTAACCCTCTTTTGTAAATGGTTTGTATAGTAAAAATACAATTTTATTCAAAGCCTCTTAAAACTCTTAGTATATGTGTAAGGTTTGTTCGCCCTAACCAGAACCAAGTTTGAATTGTACTAAGATGTTACCGAAGATTTGTATAAGTTATTGTCATTTGTTTCCATCTACAATTTGAACTACTGTTTTAAACTTATACTCTTTAACATATAAATACTTAAAAATATTCTTTGAGCTTAGCATGTGAGGTTATGTTAAAAACAAATAAAAACACACAAAAATAAAAAAATTAATCATTTATTTACTCATACGCTTTTCAATGACAAAGTCATCATCATCAGTGAGTGTTACTACTACAAACTCTAACTTACAGGAGTTGTAAGTTAGAGTTTGTAGTAGTAACACTCACTGATGATGATGACTTTGTCATTGAAACGCGTATGAGTAAATAAATGAATAATTTGTTTGTTTTGTGTATGTTTTTATTTGTCTTTAATATAAACACTTGCCTATAGCAGTACTTTTATTTTGTATAAGAAAGAGCGACAGCTTCGGAACATTTGTCCGATTGTCAACTGAGACCTGTTCGTTATTCACCTGCAGGGTGGAGGTGGGGTAACTACTTTGGGTTATACTGACGGATATTTTACAGCAATGATGGGAAAATGTGTATGTGATCAGGTGTGGAATATGTACGCCGCGTGAAATTAGAAGTATGTGTATTTCGTACTAATCGGTTGTATGAAGCCTGTTAATTTTTAAATTTTTTCTGTTCTCTTTTTAATGTATTGTAAACTTACTCAGTGGTTGCATGAGTTAAACTCGTTTTGAAACCCAGTCATGTACTTCTGTTTAAGGATTCGGGTTCGTGTGCAATGTTATACATGTATTGGTCCCTCTCGTTAACAGTAGGCTAGGCAGCGGCTCAACCCACGGCCGCTCGGGCAAGCCTGTTTCACTCCTACTGCCTTGGCCCTCATTAAATCCTCTACTATATTAACTTTCAATTAAATCTATCAACACAGCTTCTGCTTTCTTTAGCTTATTGCACGAGTAGGCAAAATCATTTCATACAACTAGATTAACGAAGTTTAAACCCAAGTTTTCTTGTTAATTTAGTTTTAAACCTCCGCAGGATTATCAAAAATCTTAAACGCTATTAAAAGTAACACACTAACAATAAAGTCACCTCTTTTCCAAATAACTTACTCATTCCTAAATATCACACAGTATATGGATTCATTTTACGTCACTAATAGTTAAGCAACTTCTTTTGAAGTTAACATGTGCTTTTTTTAACAACGTTCAATTTATTGATTCATTTTAACTCACCGGTATTTATGCCTCCTCTTTTGAAATTAAAATGTGCTTCTTTAAAAACACAAATTATATTGGTTCATTTTACCTCACCAATACTTACGCCTTCCTTTTTTGAAATTAACTTAATTCTTCCTAAACAACGCTCAATATATTGATTCATTTTACCTCACCAATACTTACGTCCTCCTCTTTTGAAATGAACTTAATTCTTCCTAACAACGCTCAATATATTGATTCATTTTACTTACCAATCTTTGTATTTCCTCATTTGAGATTAACATAGTGCTTCCTTAACAACACTCAATTTATTGATTCATTTTGCATTGCCAATACTTACGTTTTCCTGTTTCGAAATAACTAATTCTACCTAAATAACGCACAAATATTGTTTCATTTTACTTTCCAATAGTTTTATTTCCTCCTTTGAGATTAACATAGTGCTTCCTTAACAACACTCAATATAATGATTTATTTTGCCTTGCCAATACTTACGTCTTCCTGTTTCAAAATAACTTAATTCTACCTAAACAACGCACAAAAATTGTTTCATTTTACTTTCCAATAGTTTTATTTCCTCCTTTGAGATTAACATAGTGCTTCCTTAACAACACTCAATTTATTGATTCATTTTGCATTGCCAATACTTACGTTTTCCTGTTTTAAAATAACTAATTCTACCTAAATAGCGCACAAATATTGTTTCATTTTACTTTCCAATAGTTTTATTTCCTCCTTTGAGATTAACATAGTGCTTCCTTAACAACACTCAATTTAATGATTTATTTTGCCTTGCCAATACTTACGTCTTCCTGTTTCAAAATAACTTAATTCTACCTAAACAACGCACAAAAATTGTTTCATTTTACTTTCCAATAGTTTTATTTCCTCCTTTGAGATTAACATAGTGCTTCCTTAACAACACTCAATTTATTGATTCATTTTGCATTGCCAATACTTACGTTTTCCTGTTTTAAAATAACTAATTCTACCTAAATAACGCACAAATATTGTTTCATTTTACTTTCCAATAGTTTTATTTCCTCCTTTGAGATTAACATAGTGCTTCCTTAACAACACTCAATATATTGATTCATTTTACTTACCAATATTTTTATCTCCTCTTTTGAGATTAACATAGTGCTTCTTTAATAACACCCAATTTATTGATTCGTTTTGCCATACTAATACGTACCACTTTTAAAACTACATTATTTCTTCCTAAACAACACTCAATTTATAGATTTATTTTACTTCACCAACATTTATGTCTCCTCTTTTGAAATTAATATAGTGCTTCCTTAATAACACTCAATATAATGTTTCATTTTACTTATCAATATTTATATTTCCTCTTTTGAAACTAACATAGTGCTTCATTAGCAACACTCGTTGAATTGATTCATTTTACCTCACCAACACTTACGTCTTCCTCTTTTGAAATTAACTTAATTCTTCCTAAGCAACGCTCAATATATTGATTTAATTTGTCTTACTAATACTTACGTCTTATTCTTTTGAAACTAACATAGTACTTCACTAACAACACTCAATATTTTGATTCATTTTGTCTTACTAATGACATAAGTCTTCCTCTGTTGAAATTAACTTCCTTCTTCCTAAACAACAGAACAATTATTATTCATTTTACCTCACCAATATTTATGTCCTCTCTTTTGAAATTAACAAGACAAAAAAGGTTTTATATTTTCAAATCAACAATTCCCTTTTCACTTTGATACTACTAGTAAAATAGTAAACCTCAATCTAAAACATTACCTCTGGCATTTTAAAGTTTATTAAGTGCCTAGAATGCACTTTAAAATATACAGTACAAAAAAATGTAACCAGCCTACCTGGCAAAGTTTCTGGTTTTTGAAGAATTGTTTTCTATTCTTTAAGTGTTGTCGTCTGTGTAGGCCTAATAACAGAATCAAGAATATTATTTACATACTGTTATGTAAGTATCATTTTCTCAAAGTATGAAAACTTATTTATTATTAATATTTTTAAAAATAATATTAACAATACCTTCACTTCATTGAAAGCCTACGTGAAAATACGTTGACTAGGAATATTGTATATCAACACAATAATGTTGTGGTGTGTGTGTGGGTGTGTGTGTGTACGAGTGTGTGTTTGTGTTTGTGTGTGTGTGTCTGTTTGTTTGTGTGTGTGTGTGTGTGTGTGTGTGTGTGTGTTTGTGTGTGTGTGTGTGTGTCTGTTTGTTTGTGTGTGTGTGAGTGAGTGTGTGTGTGTGTGTGTGTGTTTGTTTGTGTGTGTTTGTGTATGTCTATTTGTTTGTGTGTGTGTGTGTGTGTGTGTGTGTGTGTGTGTGTGTCTATCTGTGTATGTTATTTCTCTATTTTAGCAGTGTTACTTTTGTGATCTCTATGCTTGACTCGTTTTAGTGTGAGACACCAAACCCTATAATCATATGATTATTTTTCTAGGAATTTGCATATTTTCAAACTTAAATATTTTTGAAAAATGATAATTCTATAATAACTCACAATAACTATCCAATAACTATCATATATCCATTTACACTATACTTGAGTATTATTGGTGTTGTTGTGAATAAAAATGTTGTATAATATTTTTTATAGATTGTTTTGCATCTCCCGTTCAATTCCACCGTGCGCCACCCATCACGTTTTAATTTTCACGCAACCTCTGCAGTGTCGATAAACTTCCTATAATATATATACATTTAAAAACGTTGTTTCACACTATAAGAGTATGAGAATGCAAGAAAAATGGCAACCCTAATTTGGTTATTTTTGCAAAATTCAAACTTTTGAGTTACCTAAAAATTAGTAGTAATTTATTCCATTCTGTTATATCATAATAATGTCTTCAGACGTGAAAAACATTTTGTGATTTCGTTAACCATGAAAACATTAAGAGACTATAGGGGAAGTTCTGTTATAATGCTCTTCTTACAGTCCTTTGTATTCTTCGTCCCTTTAGCAATCGCCATGTCGTTAAGATATATTGGGTAAAATATTTGGGTACTTACCCAGACAACTGGCTTTATGCTCATAAGGTTTTATTCCCATTTTACAAGTTACCGTGGAAAATGAATGGACTTTACAGTTACTAATTATGTTGGGCGTTAAAGTCAAGGCAAACTACCCGCTGCCCTCCTGGGAACACTGTGTAAACATGTGATCTGGTTAAACGTTCTCATATATCTGTCCTAATAAAGTTAAAATCCGAGAGTATTCATGTTATTCTGATTAAAGTATTAGTCGTTTCCACCTCAAACTGCAGCCACAAACCAAGTATTAGTCGTTTCCACCTCAAACTGCAGCCACAAACCAAGTATTAGTCGTTTCCACCTCAAACTGCAGCCACAAACCAAGTATTAGTCGTTTCCACCTCAAACTGCAGCCACAAACCAAGTATTAGTCGTTTCCACCTCAAACTGCAGCCACAAACCAAGTATTAGTCGTTTCCACCTCAAACTGCAGCCACAAACCAAGTATTAGTCGTTTCCACCTCAAACTGCAGCCACAAACCAAGTATTAGTCGTTTCCACCTCAAACTGCCAGCCGCAAACCAACTTCAGTTTAAGTTTCTCACTGAATTCCGTTAAGTGAATTTTACGTTATTTTACTCATTTTCTGCCTTAATTCTTTAGAGAAGTGCTTCGATAGAGAAGAATAGAACTGGCCTAGCCTTGATGGGGAAATGTACTTAATAAAATTTAAAAACTCTTCATAACAAAATGAACACATACAACCTTGCAATAAACTCTTATTCTAACGGTAGTTATCCTGTTAATGAAGGTTTATAGATGAACAACATCTTCAGATTGCATTTCGGCTTCCCACACCACATGTTCTGGTCCATAAAAAACCCGTTAGTATCAAGAGACTCATTTCTCTTGAAAGATAACTTGATTGAACCTTTCACAGTCGTTAGCTATATTAAAATAGTTCGAACTCAATCTGGATTCAAATTTGATTACCAACTCCTGTCGTACATTTTTGTAACAGTTTGAAAGTTAATGTGGAAAATCTATAATATTTCATCTTTGAAAATTGTATTAATATTTTTTTTTTTTTTTTTGTTGCAGTATCATGTTTCAATAATTTCGGCCTGGTGTACGGTTGGTGGTGATCCAAAGAACTTACAATGTCTGTCATAATCAGTCCCAAAATCTACCTATTTTCTGTGTGTTATAGATTATAGGCAACCTTGTAAATTAGTCAAATGTTGTTGTGCAAGGCTGCATCTAGTGTCCCTATTGGGACTAGGGGGGTGCTGAAACCAGCGTACTTTGCTTCGACCTACTTCTCAGAACTACTCCATATGAGCGATATTTAGCGATGAAAGGAGGGGTAATATGAATAAAATATACGAAGGGCGTCTAGGCGTATCTCTTCGTCCAAAGAACACAATTATATTGCAGAATGTTGGGGTGTATTTTTAGCCCGGTATGTGTAATCCCGCTCCCATGGATCCCGTCTAAAACTCGAAACTCCCGAACCTAAACGGGCGCCAGTCCCGAGCGGGGGGGGGGGGGGATGTTCGCTTCTTCATGATACGGGTATAAAAGGAAGAAAGCCTTACTGTCATGCATGGACTGGTACAGACGCGCTTCCTGGACGAGACGATGCTCCAGTTAGACATTACGCTTTCGACCTCTTTTCCAGAATTACTCCGAACGGGAGGTGAACCCTTGCTAGAAGTGACATTCGACAACTTTACAATCCATCTATGCCTCATACAAACTCTAAAGTGCCCCAGAAGATATAGCGTCCACCGCACATCGACGCGCAAACACATACACCCGCCGCGGCGCCGCCGATGCAAATGTAAAGACCTTGTTCCTGAGTCGCCTACTAAGGCTTGGTCTACAAACCTAAATCTATCAACTGTTACATTTAGGTAACTTTTACTGGTATGTTTTTATTCTACATATAATTTCTTCGAAATAGAGGCCAAACACAACATAATTATGACGATATTTGTTATGATTGAATAAATATCTGAAAATTACTTATCTTTTCTGTTGTCTTTGGAAATGACATAAAATTCATCGTGTTTTATCTATTACCAAGGATATGTCTATAACAATTGCCTAAATATTACAGTTCAAAAAATTATTTTTATAGATCATGACTAAGTAAGTAGCACATGGGTGTAAAGTAGGACGCCGGGGCGGAGCAACGCTAGAAATCGTGTAAGGGTCGCTTAGCCCTCTGGGCGCTTCCGATTTTGGATAGAGTATAGTATGAAGATGCCGTTGGAAGTAAATTTTGTCTGGGTTATTGTTGTGCGATAATCCTCTTGAAAAATGTTTGAATAGCTCGATAAAAGTGAAATTGGGGTCGGGCCATTCAAAAAGGAGGTAGTTTGGTACCCATGTCACTTTGCATAAAGTGAAAGTAATGAAGACCGAATGTTACGTCACAAAGTCCATTCATACGAACCTCGGAATATTTATCTAACTTTATTTTGCGAATAAAATTCAACAGTGGAATTTCTTAAATGATCTTAATAATCTGACGCCTAACTTACACAACAATTCTTTCATGTTTTCACCCCATGTTCAAGAGCCGTCTACAACGTACGTAAAAACAGTTTTCTTGAAAGTATCTGCGGCTACATTGTGTTCGCCGTAGCTCAACTTTTCATAGCTTTGCACAGCCACCTTACACACATGTTTTGAGCCGATCTGCTGTACCTCCTTCAACAGTTTAGAACAGAATAGCGTTCTTGGTGTAAACCTGATTAAGAACAATTTTAGCTTCGTATTTGTCAGAGATCACTAATACAAGGACATTGGTTACTAATCTGTTTATAAATAGTGGAAACAAACAAATGTTTGTCTAATAATGTAGAGTCTATTTAACACGTGTCGAAGGTTACCACGATTGCACTGTTGTATTAAAAACATTGCTGGCCCGACTTCTTCCAATATTTATTAACCGCAGTTCTCATATAGGTTGGTCCACTGCCCTGATTACACTCATTTTAGGCAATATTTTCTTTTCTGTATCAGTAAGTTACACCCTATAACACATTATTTCAACTTCGACGAACAAAATTCATTTTGTTTTTGTTCCGACATCTTGGATGTACTGAACAGAATGGCAGGGTTAAACTGTTTTATAGCTAGAACACTAACAATGTCGATGCTCGTTCATTGCCAATAATTTGCATTTTCTAAACCTCAGAAGTCTTTAATTAATCATAGTTAAAATATTATTTTTATCAAAACTGACCCAAATAATCAAACTTCTTCTCTAAACTCACAATCAAGTAGCTGCACTAAGAATATAGTATATATATATATATATATATATATATATATGTGTGTGTGTGTGTGTGTGTGTGTGTGTGTGTGTGTGTGTGTGTGTGTGTGTGTGTGTGTGTGTGTGTGTGTGTGTGTGTGGGTGTGTGTGTGTGTGTGTGTGTGTGAGTGTGTGTGTGTGTGAATGTGCGTGTGTGTGTATGTGTGTGTGTGTGTGTGTGTGTGTGTGTGTGTGTGTGTGTGTGTGTGTGTGTGTGTGTGTGTGTGTGTGTGTGTGTGTGTGTGTGTGTGTTATTCTTGTATTTTTGTGGTGAGTAGTTGTTTCTAAGTGTTTCTATTATTTTAGTAGTTTCCAAGGGGGGCCGTCAAATCAATTTAATCCGTCCCTTCTGTGATAAACATTTGAAAACATTGTTTCACACTAATAAAACTGTGTAAAATGTATTGGGATTCCATTCTAGTTGTGATATTGCATTTTATTTTAAAACTTAACCTTCTGAGCTGTTCCGTAAAAAATAACGATTTTCATACATTTAATTATATCATGAAAATAATTATTACTTTGTTAAAATAGTTATTATTTTGCATCACATAGGCCTATGTGTGACGTTGGCCTTTGAAATTAGACATACAAAGTGTAGCTTTAATAACACAGATCTATCATCACAGAATTGAGACAGACATGAATAAGCAAAATGTTTGAAATTAAGTTAAATTCTTCACTAAAATTAGATTGGCGACCAATCATTATCTTTAGCGCCCATGTTGTACTGGCGTCATACCGCAGTCAACTTGAACGTTGCCCAACACACAATACGTCACCGGCGAAATGCCTATCCACATTCTCACCCATATGTTTAATGACCGTCATAATGCATAGGAGTACGCCGTCTCCCCCGCAACTACGACCCGTCACGACCTTCCACTCACGATCCCACTGCTCACAATATATCGTCTCAGGCTGAGATTTTTTTTACTTATTTTATCCGAGGCCGCGTTTTAACTGATTTCCATATTTATTCCATACAATCGATAGATCGTTATCAAGAAAATACATGCAATACGACTTATTCAAGTGAATAACAAATGTCGACAGTTAGTAATAACAATTTGAATAAATACGAAATATAACTATAAATCTCGATTGTAAAGTAAACAGTTTAACGAGAGAGGAAACGGCGACTGTACAGTATGTAACCCATTTTAAGCTTTATGAAATTCAATGAGCTAAGGGATGTCATCTATTTTATATCTTGACGCCGGGACGTCGTTCTTGAACTTTTTATTTTATGCTCCGCCCTCTTTCTGTATGTTTTAGATTGCCCCTCCCAAATATCCTGTCAACATATATATAGCTAAACAGTTTACATTGATACAATATTTACCTACATGTATAAAGGCCGTTTAATAATTCGACAAGATATTATGTGTTTATTTCTCTTTGTAATGTATTCCTAAGACATTTAACAAAACAAATGTCAGTGTGGAAATTAATGCAAACAATCAGGTCTTGACATATGCGTGCAGTGGAAATGGCGCAGAAATAAATGCACAAGAAAGGAACTTGTGTTTTAATAAAATACTGGCCTAACCTTCATTTCAATTGAATAATTATTTAGTAGACTACATTCAACTATTGCGGAATTCATATATATTTGAGTTAAAACGAAAATGTAAAATAACATTATACAGACTCTAGAAAAATACTTGTAGCTCAAATGAGAAGAACAGTGACAAAAGGTCAAATAGTGATCTTGTTTGAATCACTATTAATTACAGCGCCTTTGGCTATTCAAACTCGGTATCTCTCGGTAACTCGGTTCTCTATACTAATTTATACTCATGAAAAACTGGTAAACTGTGTTGAGTAAAATCCCTGATTGGACGAAAGCACAGACAAACATTCAACCGAATACCTTTGTTAAATTGTACTATAACAATGCAACCTAAGAGGGTAAATTATTATTTACCTAATTTTTCAGTGGCTTTCCAATTTTTATGAAAGGAATTTTACATTTTGTATCATAGAATTCGAAGTTTCGTGAGGGAGAAGAATTTCGTTTAGAATATTAATATATTCCTGTAAAACATGGTCCCTAATTGAAAAAGGCGTGGGCCTCGATTCAAAAGCAAAATTTAAATGCTAATATTCATAACAAAAATAAAATCAGCTCTATATCGAGAAATTATATAATTTTTCTCGTGTCTCCAAACTTATGGAAGGCTATTGAGATATTATTTTATAGCTTGTGCACTATTTGCGAAAAGTACTGATTGGTTTCTGTAACAAACGTGTCAGAATGTTCGTAAGGACATGGGGAAGAAAGATAATTTGGACAAATAAAAAGAGAAGGCATCCTAAAAAAGTCAGGATAAAGATCCAGCTACAGCATCTTGAGGCTAAGAGAGCATGTCTTTAGAAACGGAATAACATGCAGGAAAATCCAGCAAATGATAAATAACTGCATTAGTTTTTAAGAAAGAAGATATCAGTATGAAATCATGCATTAAAGATTAGAAAAGATGTTTAGATGCAGAAAAAGAAGAAGATAAAGATGGAAGGTGGAAAAACGTGAGAGGATTAAACCTGGTGGCAGATAAATTCTTAGGATTGCGGCAGAGAAACAGCAGTTAAGCTATGAGCGTGAGTTAGCAGTAGAAAAAATAAAGAGAATTAGATACCCGAAAAAAAGCAAGAAATTCTAGTGAATAAAACAAGATAAAACCAGAAAGTAAATCGAAGAGCATGAGAAGAAGTATTGCAATTCTAGCAGGACTACAAGGAAGAAAAAACACTACCGAGTATAAAGAGTAATAAATATTTCATGGCTGGCTTAACAGTAAGTTATAGTTAATCAAGGATAAAAAAGTAAAGATGATAATGAGAAGTTTCGTAAAAATATATTAAAGGCATTCCCAACTCAAGAGCAATCACAACTTGTGATATCGCTTGTTATATACAGATTTAGGATTAGGGCTTAAGACATTACCTGGTTGTGATATCGCTAATTATATACAGAATTAAGATAAGGGCTTAAGACATTACCAGGTTGTGATATCGCTTGTTATATACAGAAGTGGGATTAGGGCTTAAGACATTACCTGGTTGTGATATCGCTTGTTATATACAGAAGTGGGATTAGGGCTTAAGACATTACCTGGTTGTGATATCGCTTGTTATATAAAGAATTAGGATTAGGACTTAAGACATTACCAGGTTGTGATATCGCTTGTTATATACAGAAGTGGGATTAGGGCTTAAGACATTACCTGGTTGTGATATCGCTTGTTATATACAGAAGTAGGATTAGGGCTTAAGACATTACCTGGTTGTGATGTCGCTTGTTATATACAGAATTAGGATAAGGGCTTAAAACATTACCTGGTTGTGATATCGCTTGTTATATAAAGAAATAGGATTAAGGCTTAAAATATTATCTGGTTGTGATATCGCTAGTTATATACAAAATTAAGATAAGGGACTAAGACATTACCTGGTTGTGATATCGCTTGTTATATAAAGAATTAGGATTAGGGCTTAAAATATTACCTGGTTGTGATATCGCTAGTTATATACAGAA
This sequence comes from Prosapia bicincta, assembly GCA_036971475.1. Taxonomy (NCBI): domain Eukaryota; kingdom Metazoa; phylum Arthropoda; class Insecta; order Hemiptera; family Cercopidae; genus Prosapia; species Prosapia bicincta. Next base: position 110,201,364 of record JBAIZL010000005.1, read on the forward strand.
TTAATATAAGGAATTAAGACATTACCTGGTTGTGATATCGCTTGTTATATACAGAATTAGGATTAGGGCCTAAGACATTACCTGGTTGCGATATGGCTTGTTATATAAAGAATTAGGATTAGGGCTTAAGACATTACCTGGTTGTGATATCGCTACTTATATACAAAATTAAGATAAGGGCTTAAGACATTACCTGGTTGTGATATCGCTTGTTATATACAGAATTAGGATTAGGGCTTAAGAAATTACCTGGTTGTGATACCGCTTGTTAAATAAAGAATTAGGATTAGGACTTAAGACATTACCTGGTTGTGATATCGCTAGTTTTATACAGAATTAGGATTAGGGCTTAAGACATTACCTGGTTGTGATATCGCTAGTTTTATACAGAATTAGGATTAGGGCTTAAGACATTACCTGGTTGTGATATCGCTACTTATATACAGAAATAAGAAAAGGGCTTAAGGACATTACCTGGTTGTGATATCGCTACTTATATATAGAATTAGGATTAGGGCTTAAGACATTACCAGGTTGTGATATCGCTACTTATATACAGAATTAGGATTAGGGCTTAAAACATTACCTGGTTGTGATAACGCTACTTATATTCAGAATTAAGATAAGGGCTTAAGACATTACCTGGATGTGATATCGCTACTTATATACAGAATTAGGATAAGGGATTAAGACATTACCTGGTTGTGATATCGCTTGTTATATACATAATTAGGATTAGGGCTTTAAACATTACCTGGTTGTGATATCGCTTGTTATATACAGAAGTAGGATTAGGGCTTAAGACATTACCTGGTTGTGATATCGCTTGTTATATACAGAATTAGGATTAGGGCTTAAAACATTACCTGGTTGTGATATCGCTTGTTATATAAAGATTTAGGATTAAGGCTTAAAATATTATCTGGTTGTGATATCGCTAGTTATATACAGAATTAAGATAAGGGATTAAGACATTACCTGGTTGTGATATAGCTTGTTATATACAGAAATAGGATTAGGGCTTAAAATATTATCTGGTTGTGATATCGCTAGTTATATACAGAATTTAGATAAGGGATTAAGACATTACCTGGTTGTGATATAGCTTGTTATATACAGAAATAGGATTAGGGCTTAAAATATTACCTGGTTGTGATATCGCTAGGTATATACAGAATTAAGATAAGGGATTAGGATATTACCTGGTTGTGATATCGCTTGTTATATAAAGAATTAGGATTAGGGCTTAAAACATATCCTGGTTGTGATATCGCTTGTTATATACTGAATTAGGATTAGGGCTTAAAACATTACCTGGTTGTGATATCGCTAATTATATACAGAATTAGGATTAGGGCTTAAGACATTACCTGGTTGTGATATCGCTTGTTATATAAAGAATTAGGATTAGGGCTTAAAACATATCCTGGTTGTGATATCGCTTGTTATATACTGAATTAGGATTAGGGCTTAAAACATTACCTGGTTGTGATATCGCTAATTATATACAGAATTAGGATTAGGGCTTAAGACATTACCTGGTTGTGATATCGCTAATTATATACAGAATTAATATAAAGGCTTAAGACATTACCTAGTTGTGATATAGTTTGTTATATACAGAATTAGGATTAGGGCTTAAAACATTACCTGGTTGTAATATCGCTAATTATATACAGAATTAGGATTAGGGCTTAAGACATTACCTGGTTGTGATATCGCTTGTTATATACAGAATTAGGATTAGGGCTTAAGACATTACCTGGTTGTGATATCACTTGTTATACAAAGAATTAGGATTAGGGCTTAAAATATTACCTGGTTGTGATATCGCTAATTATATACAAAATTAAGATAAAGGCTTAAGACATTACCTGGTTGTGATATCGCTAGTTATATACAGAATTAAGATTAGGGCCTAAAACATTACCTGGTTGTGAAATCGCTTGTTAGATACAGAATTAGGATTAGGGCTTAAAATTTTACCTGGATGTGATATCGCTACTTATGTACAAAATTAAGATAAAGGCTTAAGACATTACCTGGTTGTGATATCGCTAGTTATATACAGAATTATTATTAGGGCTTAAAACATTACCTGGTTTTGATATCGCTTGTTATATACAGAATTAGGATTAGGGTTTAAAATATTACCTGGTTGTGATATCGCTAATTATATACAAAATTAAGATAAAGGCTTAAGACATTACCTGGTTGTGATATCGCTAGTTATATACAGAATTAAGATTAGGGCCTAAAACATTACCTGGTTGTGATATCGCTTGTTATATACAGAATTAGGATTAGGGCTTAAAAGCTTACCTGGTAGTGATATCGCTAATTATATACAGAAGTAGGATTAGGGCTTAAAATATTACCTGGTTGTGATATCGCTAATTATATACAGAATTAAGATAAGGGCTTAAGACATTACCTGGTTGTGATATCGCTAGTTAAATACAGAATTAGGAATAGGGCCTAAAATATTACCTGGTTGTGATATCGCTTGTTATATAGAGAATTAGGATTAGGGCTTAAAATATTACCTGGTTGTGATATGGCTAATTATATACATAATTAGGATTAGGGCATAAAATATTACCTGGTTGTGATATCGCTAATTATATACTGAAATAAGATAAGGGCTTAAAACATTGCCTGGTTGTGATATCGCTTGTTATATACAGAATTAAGATAAGGGATTAAGACATTTCCTGGTTGTGATATCGCTTTATATATACAGAATTACGATTAGGGCTAATCCATTACCTGGTTGTGATATCGCTTGTTATATACAGAATTAGGTTTAGGGCTTAAAACAATACCTGGTTGTGATATCGCTTTTTATATATATAATTAAGGTAAGGGTTTAAGACATTACCTGGTTGTGATATCGCTTGTTATATACAGTATTAGGATTGGGGTTTAAAACATTACCTGGTTGTTACATCGCTTGTTATATACAGAATAAATATAAGGGCTGAAGACATTACCTGGTTGTGATATCGCTTGTTATATACAGAATTAAGATAACCGCTTAAGACATTACCTGGTTGTGATATCGCTTGTTATATACAGAATTAGGATTAGGGCTTAAAACATTACCTGGTTGTGATATCGCTTGTTATATAAAGAATTAAGATAAGGGATTAAGACATTACCTGGTTGTGATATCGCTTGTTATATACAGAATTAGAATTAGGGCTTAAAACATTACCTGGTTGTGATATCGCTAGTTTTATACAGAATTAGGATTATGGCTTAAAACATTACCTGGTTGTGATATCGCTAGTTATATACAGAATTAGGAATATGGCTTAAAACATTACCTGGTTGTGATATCGCTTGTTATATATTCAGAATTACGATTGTGGCTTAAAACATTACCTGGTTGTGACATCGCTTATTATATATTCAAAATTACGATTAGGGCTTAAAACATTACCTGATTGTAATATCGCTAGTTATATACAGAATTAGGATTAGGGCTTAAAATATTACCTGGTTGTGATATCGCTAATTATATATAGATTTAGGACTAGGGCTTAAGACATTACCTGGTTGTGATATCGCTAGTTTTATATAGAATTAGGATTATGGCTTAAAACATTACCTGGTTGTGATATCGCTAGTTATATACAGAATTAGGAATATGGCTTAAAACATTACCTGGTTGTGATATCGCTTGTTATATATTCAGAATTACGATTATGGCTTAAAACATTACCTGGTTGTGACATAGCTTGTTATATATTCAAAATTAGGATTAGGGCTTAAAACATTACCTGGTTGTAATATCGCTAGTTATATACAGAATTAGGATTAGGGCTTAAAACATTCCCTGGTTGTGATATCGCTAAATATGTACAGATTTAGGATTAGGGCTTAAGACATTACCTGGTTGTGATATCGCTAATTATATACAGAATTAAGATAAAGACTTAAGACATTACCTGCTTGTGATATCGCTTGTTATATACAGAATTAAGATAAGGGATTAAGACATTACCTGGTTGTGATATCGCTTGTTATATACAGAATTAGAATTAGGGCTTAAAACATTACCTGGTTGTGATATCGCTAGTTTTATACAGAATTAGGATTATGGCTTAAAACATTACCTGGTTGTGATATCGCTAGTTATATACAGAATTAGGAATATGGCTTAAAACATTACCTGGTTGTGATATCGCTTGTTATATATTCAGAATTACGATTGTGGCTTAAAACATTACCTGGTTGTGACATCGCTAATTATATACAGAATTAAGATAAGGGCTTAAGACATTACCTGGTTGTGATATCGCTAGTTAAATACAGAATTAGGAATAGGGCCTAAAATATTACCTGGTTGTGATATCGCTTGTTATATAGAGAATTAGGATTAGGGCTTAAAATATTACCTGGTTATGATATGGCTAATTATATACATAATTAGGATTAGGGCATAAAATATTACCTGGTTGTGATATCGCTAATTATATACTGAAATAAGATAAGGGCTTAAAACATTGCCTGGTTGTGATATCGCTTGTTATATACAGAATTAAGATAAGGGATTAAGACATTTCCTGGTTGTGATATCGCTTTATATATACAGAATTACGATTAGGGCTAATCCATTACCTGGTTGTGATATCGCTTGTTATATACAGAATTAGGTTTAGGGCTTAAAACAATACCTGGTTGTGATATCGCTTTTTATATATATAATTAAGGTAAGGGTTTAAGACATTACCTGGTTGTGATATCGCTTGTTATATACAGTATTAGGATTGGGGTTTAAAACATTACCTGGTTGTTACATCGCTTGTTATATACAGAATAAATATAAGGGCTGAAGACATTACCTGGTTGTGATATCGCTTGTTATATACAGAATTAAGATAACCGCTTAAGACATTACCTGGTTGTGATATCGCTTGTTATATACAGAATTAGGATTAGGGCTTAAAACATTACCTGGTTGTGATATCGCTTGTTATATAAAGAATTAGGATTAAGGCTTAAAATATTATCTGGTTGTGATATCGCTAGTTATATACAGAATTAAGATAAGGGATTAAGACTTTACCTGGTTGTGATATCGCTTGTTATATACAGAAATTAGGATTAGGGCTTAAAACATTACCTGGTTGTGATATCGCTTGTTATATAAAGAATTAGGATTAGGGCTTAAAATATTACCTGATTGTGATATCGCTAGTTATATACAGAATTAAGATAAGGGATTAAGACATTACCTGGTTGTGATATCGCTTGTTATATACAGAATTAGAATTAGGGCTTAAAACATTACCTGGTTGTGATATCGCTAGTTTTATACAGAATTAGGATTATGGCTTAAAACATTACCTGGTTGTGATATCGCTAGTTATATACAGAATTAGGAATATGGCTTAAAACATTACCTGGTTGTGATATCGCTTGTTATATATTCAGAATTACGATTGTGGCTTAAAACATTACCTGGTTGTGACATCGCTTATTATATATTCAAAATTACGATTAGGGCTTAAAACATTACCTGATTGTAATATCGCTAGTTATATACAGAATTAGGATTAGGGCTTAAAATATTACCTGGTTGTGATATCGCTAATTATATATAGATTTAGGATTAGGGCTTAAGACATTACCTGGTTGTGATATCGCTAGTTTTATACAGAATTAGGATTATGGCTTAAAACATTACCTGGTTGTGATATCGCTAGTTATATACAGAATTAGGAATATGGCTTAAAACATTACCTGGTTGTGATATCGCTTGTTATATATTCAGAATTACGATTATGGCTTAAAACATTACCTGGTTGTGACATAGCTTGTTATATATTCAAAATTAGGATTAGGGCTTAAAACATTACCTGGTTGTAATATCGCTAGTTATATACAGAATTAGGATTAGGGCTTAAAACATTCCCTGGTTGTGATATCGCTAATTATATACAGATTTAGGATTAGGGCTTAAGACATTACCTGGTTGTGATATCGCTAATTATATACAGAATTAAGATAAAGACTTAAGACATTACCTGCTTGTGATATCGCTTGTTATATACAGAATTATGATTAGGGTTTAAAACATTACCTGGTGGTGATATATTTGGTTATAGACAGCATTGGGATAAAGGTTTAATCATCTGTTTATGATATCGCTATTTATAGACATAATTAAGATAAGGGCTTAAGACCTGGTTATGATATAATTGGTTACAGGCAGAATTTAAATAAAGGTTTAAGACATCACCTGGTTGTAATATAGTTAGTTATAGACAGAATGAAGCTTTACACCATATGATGTTTTGTTCAAATTTATGTACAGAGCTGCACAATATCCTTAGGACAGATATATTTCTTTAGAAATAGTTTACAACTATAAATTTTTTAAACTTATTATGCTGGAAAACTATAACATGTTCAAACTGATTTAATTTGTTGGTAATTCAAAGTCTATCTCAACTCTTTTAATAATGTTTTTAGAGATAACCATAATCCTATCTTTTTACTTCATGTATACAGCTAAAGTATCACATCTAGGTGAAATTATCAGATATAGCGGAATTCCTTCACCTTTATACACACAGTTGTTTTTTCACTTCGAATCACAAATTTTCCTTCCAAACAAGATTATGTAAAAACCTATGACTCCGATTTATTATAACTAAATCAAAATAAATGCGTTTGTTAAATCAAACAAGTCAACAACAAGTCAGTAACAGGTGCACTTTACAACCAGTAAAATACAACTGCTTATGAAAAATTATATTTTACTCGCTTTAACAGTGTAGTTTATAACTGATGATGTCTTTATAATGGAAAGGCGATAATTTAAATGAATCCGTGTCAATAGTTACCTTGACTTATGAGAAATGGCAAATCTGGTTTATAATTATTTCCCCCTTTATTATTCTTGTTTACTCAATAAATCCCCTCTTTAGTAACGTAGAAACCGTTATTACACGAACAATTTAATTTCACGTTTTCCAGTTCTGAGGTCTAACTGTCGTAGGTTATATGATATAGGCCCCATTTCCATTCAAAGGAATTTTCTTGTTTTCGAAGGACGCAAAAAAGAATCTGGTTATAAGTGACACAATTTCTAATACATAATAGGAAAAAATGAATAAATAAAACTGTCTAAGGCCTGCTACTGTAGATGGTAACTAGCGATAATTGGATGCCTGCCAGTCTGTAATGCCTATTGTTGGGAAATCTGTAAAAATATAAATTTCCTTACAAAAGGTTTCTGACTGTGCAGGAAGTTTAGAACGCAGTTGCACGAAGAGAACGGACGTCTGAGCTCGCGATATAATCTGTCCTTTCATCTTTTCATTGTTTTTGCACAATATTTCCTTTCATTCAAAATGACAGAGCAAATAAGGAAACAGTTAATTTATGTTACGCATAATGTACGACAGCTGATCTGTGAAATGAGTGGTAGTTTGCAAGATGAAAGAACACCTCGCATCCAATCTATGGGGACTATCATTTTACAATCGTAATACAGACTTGCCATCGTTCTGGAAAAATTCGATATGAAAATAATTCATTCGCTTGAGCCTTTACGAACTAATAGAACCGACGCAAATTATGAAAATATAGTGAAATCTTTTACAATAGAATTATTACACTACAGTAAATCACATAATGAGTTTTTGTTTTATTTTACTAATAAAACTTTCAGGAGTAAACTAGCAAACGTGCTCTAAAGAGAACATAAATGACTTTTTGCCTTCTTGCAAAGCGATAATCTCGCAGCGGTAAAGTATAACAATGTTAGTGGTTGACTGGTATTTGGGTGGGTTCTGTTTTAAAAATGGCAGGTATGTTCTTGCGTTTCTGTTCTGGGAGAGTACTCTCAGGATCTCACGGGCTTAAGTCCCGATTCTTAAGGTCCAGCCTTTAGGTAAGACTAAGCGAGAGTGGATCAAAGTTCGATTGCACTACCTGGAAAGAACTAATCAGACGGGGTGTTGAGGTACGGAAACCTGGTCTTTCAGAGGTTTCTACAGATCGCGGAGTAGTTCTGGAAAAGTGGTCGAACCGCAGTGTCTGGTTGCAGCTCTTCTCGTCCTATGGGCAGGCCTGTCTCTAGTCTAGACCTTACAGTAAGGTGGCAAGACTCTTGCATTCTGATACCACAGGTCATGGAAGTGATTTTATATGCTGGATGGGAAATTCGCACTTAAGGATCTATCTCTGTGCTCTTTGACAAGGAGGGGGAGTCGAAGGACAGGTACTTCTTGTCACCATTCTTTCTTCTTACACCGTTCCGCATAACACACTACCGAACGTTCTGGGGTAATGCTCTCTAGGTCAAACAGATTGGGTTTATGCCTGCTTGGGGGGGATTTATCCCTGTTTAGGGGGATTTATGCCTGTTTATGGGGGTGTTTGCCTGTTTAGGGGGTGGTGTATATCTGTTTAGGGGGGTTTATGCTTGTTTAGGGGGATTATTGGCTGTTTAGGGGGGTGTATGTCTGTTTAGGGAGGTTTATGCCTGTTTAGAGGGGTTTATGCCTGTTTAGGACCAAGTCCCAAACCTGAAAGCCCGGCCCATAGGTAAGGCCAACTGAGAGTGGTAAAGGTCCTATTGCACTACAGAGACCGAACCACTCTGATGGGGTATTGAAGGTGTGGAATATCTGGCCGTTCAGAAGGTTCTACTAGTCCTGAGTAGTTCTAACCTAGTCACTCGATCGGGAGTTACGTGTTTGAGTTTATATTCGTGGGGGGGCGTAATTTCACATGCTCGATAGTAAACATCCCAACATTCGCATTTAGTTACGTGATATATGACTCCAAGATTGAGTCAAAGCACAAGAACTCCGATTCACAACTCTTTTTTTACCACTTTTTTCTTTATAAATTTTTAAAAAAAATCAAATGGTAACCAGTATAGGCCTATATAGGGTAATAGTTTTAGACTAGTTACAATAAATGAAAACTAAACTTAAATACAACAAACTGAAAACTAAACTTAAATACAACAAACTGAAAACTAAACTTAAATACAACAAACTGAAAACTAAACTTAAATACAACAAACTGAAAACTAACAATGTAGCTCAGCAAACTAATTTCAAATTACTTGAGCCTAATAATTACACTTTACTTCAGAATATAAAGTGGCTCAAGAATAATCGCTCACAAAAAAGCTCTGAAGGACAGGTTCGGAGGAAAATTAAAGAGGGGTTAAGGGGCATCAGGAGTGACTTTCCGACGTGGTCTGAAAATGCATTTGTCTAAAGTTACGCTCAGGGGGTATTCAGTTGCTCAAAATACATTCTAGTTGAAGAATAGGAGACGTTTCATCAAACATAGGCAACAGCTTTCTATACTTTGATTTAAAGTAGAATAGGAATGGGTCTGTGGCAAGGTAGGGATGCGATGTTGTCAGTTCGAACGCATTGATAGTCAACCAGCCACTGACAGCGAAATAGCAGAACGAAGCAAGCTATAGCACTAGTAAATCACTCAACCACAGTTACGATGCCACCGAGCGACGATCGGATGTTCAACGTCGAATTGACAACAAGGCTCACCCACGCAGTGAAATGTGAATTTCCAATTAGCTCAGACGGCTGTAATCCCCACTTAGTCGATTTCACCTACGCAGAATCCTATTTTGTTTTAAATAAAACTATAGTATGGCATGAAGCATAATGGCTCACGCGCTTATTTGAGAGCGTAAAAAACTTGAAGTCAAATTTACCTTGGGATCAAAATCAAAATCACAAGCAATTTCAACTCATATCTGAGCCGAAACACCTTACGCCCTTTGCTCACAAGGAGGCTTTAGCTACAAAACCAATTTCGGTAAAACAAATTTTATAAAGTCTAGATTAAACAAATCAAGATTTCTTCTAAAGAGGTCGCATATAGTTTTATCATAGTGGAGGCGAACGTCTTGGCGAAACATTTAAACAGTGTAAAGTAGAAAGTTAGACTTAAACTGTTACATTTGAGAAGGTAAAAATAATTATAAAATAGTTCGTGGTAATTGTTTCCTTCCCAATAACAGAAGAAATTTATTCTATAGACAAAATAATATTTTTAAAAATTATACTATATAGTGTTCTATCTTCTGAATAAAAAATGTAAATAAAGTAAATAAAATTGAAAGAACGAATACTAATTTGATTCTCAAAGTGAATGTAAGAGTTGGAAAAATATATGAAAACAATATAGGACTACATACGCATTAGAAAATAAAGTTAAGGATATAGTACACTCTTTCGCAAGAGAAATTTCGTCAAATGAATCAATGTCAAATATTATTACATCAAACTTTTGTACTTATTTAATGGTAAAACTTTTGTTCCATTCACATGCGGTACTTGAAGCCTACTGAAAATGGATATTTTAGGTTAAGAAGTAAAGCATCCAGAAATTCCTTTGGGAAGGCGTCGACATTCCGGGGAGACTGGATGCTAATTCATACCTCAAGGCAAAATATTAAATTTAAATGTCATTTTAACTTGAAAATTAGACGCAAGTTGGCAAATAAGTTAATTAAATTTCTCTTAATACAATGCGTTACAAATTTAAAGAGTACTCAATGAATATTAAATTGAAGTACATTTACAGGGTGGTTATTTTCTAAGAAATAAGTTTGGAGGTTTGCAAGAAGTAACAAGATCAAAGTAATGTTAATTATTAACATACTCCGAATGTAGTTAAGTAGCCTACATTGAAGTTTTTACAGATATTGCATACTCATATATATATATATATATATTAACAGCTATGAGTTCATTCTGGACTCGTTTTGTATGATGTTTAGCTGTAGGCTCGTGAAAGTGACAGGGGTGCTGAGATTGGGTTTGGGGGTTGACCCCTTCACAAGGATCATAATGTTAATATCAGAAATTACTATTTAACCATAAACGAATACGTTGAACAACCTTGGATAATTCAGATAACAACACGTCGGTAGTATATAAAACTTTAAATTCCTAGCACCTCGTTTATAGTTCATCCGGTCTGAAAAAAATAAAGAATAAAGAAAAACAAAATAAAATAGAAAAACTGAAAGTGTTTTTATAAACATGGAAGATGTCAAAATGTCGATAATTTTCTTGTCTTATAAATGTAACAACTTTATTGTTTTCGAAATATTTAAATTTATAAAAATTGAAAATTTGTAATTCTAAGTTCAAAAAAAATTAACGATTACTTTTGATATTTTTGACTTCTTCAATTTACTCCGTGGAGAATAACTTAATACTTTTCTTTAACTTCTGTATCCGATGATATTTTGTTAGTATTTTTATCAGTTATTCAGTCATGGTTACTGATATTGCTTCGAAAAGTACCAACAATAAATTCACAAACTTTAAGCTCATAATTTCCGTTAATAATTTGAACGTACTTAGTATTTACCTTTCATTCATTCTTAGATAAATATATGAAATAAATTAATTACAAAATACATACATTCAAATAAAAACGCTCACATCCGTACACGTCATTGATTCTTTTAACAAGCTCATAATTCAACTCGATGTTAAAGCTACGCTTCAAAAGTTGTCCACAGCAAACTCTCACTAACACTTTTTTTAAGTAGCGCTGCATCGTGTTCGCAGTCGCTCAAGTTTGTGAAGCCATGTAAAGCTCACACTACCCACCAAAAGATCTGCGCAGCACAGCTCCTCTTCGAATGGTTGGCGCAGCTCAGATCTCTTGATATGGATCTGGTGGAACATATGATAAAGTTGTGGATAGGGTATTGCATTATGGTGAGGAGATTTGGAACTGTGACTATCTTAAAAGCTGGTGCGAAGATAATTTTGATTGTGCACTGAAAGTATTAGAGGAAGCTGTATTCAACATTTTTTTTAAATAAATTATTTTAAACTAAAAAGATTTTTAAATTAAAAAAAGAGTACAATAAATGAACATTTTGAGTTATAAAGTTAGTGATTTTTCAATTGAGGTATTACTTGGAATGAAACAGATTTTTGAGATATTTAACAGGATGAAAGTTAAAATAGTTCCATTAACAAAAACATAGGTCTACTCTCTTTCGCTCTCTTGTCACAAACGAACAAAAGCACTCTTAAAAGAGGAGCGAGAGAATTAAGATACAATTAATGTAATTGTTAACTCATGCCATTTCAGTTGTTTGTTATTTATTCAGTACAGGAAGGTGGTACGTACTGAAATTGGATTTATATGCTGACGTATATAAGCCTACTGGTCTAAATATGTTGGGGCTTGTAATAGTTTGCAAATTATCAGAAATAAATTGCAGTGAGTTATGTATTTCGACCATGTACTTAGTTGCTTTGCCTCAGTGTAATTCCAGTATAAAATTAATAGCGAGTTTTTAAGTGAATTGCTTTGGCAGCTATCCCTGGCATCACATTTTAATTTACCCAAAAACATTTATTAAATTTAAATTATAATTTGAGACGCTATAATGACGAAGCAGATTCTCTATTTCATTGGCAGGTGTGTTTTGTCTAACAATTATAACATGCATATTAATCGTATGATAATAAAATCACACTGTAGGATTTAATTGCCACTGAGTGGTGTCATTAGGAGAAAAATTAATTAAGACAATTTCCATTCTTATAATTTGTCATAATAATTATAGCTACTCGGGAATAATGACGGGAATATGAATAGTTGGAAATATGTAGTTAGCAGGCTAACATGATAGTTACATTACAAATACATTATGTATTGCATTAATTATATGTAAATAATAATTGATTCCGAGTGTTTGGAATTCCTAAGTAAATACGTGACCTGTGTATGTAAACGCAATCCGGTGTCTTATAACATTTATAAATAGCTTTGTTGATTGTTACAAAGATCTGTAGTTATGTTGAATTGCCAAAGTGACTTCATTCCATGCGCAAAAAAAAAACACACACACACACACACATACACCCTCTCTCTCTCTCTCACACACACACACGCCCTCTATCTCTATCTCATACACACCCTCACACACACACACACACACACACACACACACACACACACACACACACACACACACACACACACACACACACACACACACATTCTCTCTCTCTCTCTCTCTCAAAACCACCCTCTTTCTTCCTCCCTCTCTCTTTCTCTCCCTCTCTCTCAAAACCACCCTCTTTCTTCCTCCCTCTCTCTCTCTCTCTCTCTCTCACACACATACTCTATCTCTTCCTCTATCTCTCACATACATCTCTCTCTCTCTCTCTCTCTCTCTCTCTCTCTCATACGCACACACACACATACACAACCTCTATCTCTATCTCATACATACCCTCACACACACACTCTTTCTCTCTCTCACACACATCCTCTCTCTCTCACACATACACTCTTTTTCTCACACACACCCTCTCTCTCTTTCTGTCTCTCTCTCTCTCTCACACACACACACACACACACACACACACACACACACACACACAAACACACTTTCTATCACAAACACTTTCTCTCTTCCTCTCTGTCTCACATACACGCTCTCTCACACACACCCTCCATCTCTCTCTCTCACTCTCTCTCTCTCTCTCTCTCTCTCTCTCTCTCTCTCTCTCTCTCACACACACACACACACTTTCTCTGGGTGTGTGTATAGGGGATAGAGAGAGAGAGAGAGAAATTGAGAGTCTTTGGTTTCATGAGGATTCATTAATTCTTAAAATTTGTACGTTCTATTTTTGTACTTGCTATTATTTTACTAACTTTATTAACACTATAATTGATTGTTTGTTAAAATTATTGTTGTTGAAATAATTATTTTTCGAAGCCAGTTGGATCACTATTTTGTTTATGTATGTATAATTTGAAGAAATAAGTGTTCTTCTAAAATTATTTAATTATCTTTAGGTCTTTTATTTTGCAACTTTATTATTAAATATTATCTCTATGTCATTCCATCTTCGAACAACTAGTTTACACTTAACACTTTAATGTAAATTAATATTCTAACAGTTGCTAATAGTAGCTTTAATGTTTTTGAAAATGATGATAGAGTTTCGGGATGTGTCAACTCGAACCGTTCAATGTGTACAATACGGATAATAATACGAGTTAATAATGGAACATGTCTCCCGAAACAGCCGACCTTTCTAAAAAAAAAGATTAAGAGCTGCTATAGACTGGTATTTACAACTTTTATATATATATATATATATATATATATATATATATATATATATTTATAAATATTAGCCATTAAAAAAATGTTTCATTTATTATTTCACAGTTTTCGCGTTTTACTAATTCAGTATAATAATTATGCCGACATAGTGCATGATAAATGCTTTTTTCTGTGACCATTTTTTTTGTTAAACATTGCTGACATTATTAAAAAAATCATAAATATTTAATCACAAATGGTTGAATTTTACAATATGGTTAGTCTATTTAAGTGTAAATCTTCTAATAACTAACCATGGATGAGCTATAGCCGAACATGGTATCACATAACTTGTTTTAGACGAATCAGTCACTAAAAATCTTTCTATCAGTTTTCCGAAAAAAGGTCTTAATTAAATTATTTACTCACTATTTTTAGGACGTGGGTAGGAATTAATATGTAGCCAGCTGTGCTGCTGTCTGGCGGCAGATATCTTAATTAGCGCTCAGTTTGTTAATTTAAACAGATGTAAACTCGCTAATTACAACTAGGCTACAAATTTGGCTTTAGCCTTGTCCTCCAGTTCACGTCGTACTGGAATTTGTATCATTTAAAAATGGTTAATTATTAGATATACAATTTTATTATTACATTATAGGCCTACATACATGCTTTCATATTTTTTCTGTGATATTATTAAGGTTCCGCAATATAACACTTGTCTTTGTTTTATCAATGAATACAAATTTATTATTAACAAGGGTTTGTTAATAGCAATTAGTCTCTTGTTGTATGATAATACTTAATTATTTAGGTAGTATATGTCTTTAAAACTTGTTCCGTTATTTTCACATTATGTACTAACTAATGTTTCATAATTATAAAGATAACATTCTGGCCCAGTGTTATAACATATTAAAGATTTCCTATTGTTAATATGAATTCCTGGAGGTCCACAGGGGAGGAAGAGACAACTTTAGGCAGACAAACTACTTGAGGGATGATAAATAATTCCTTACATTGTTAGCAAAGATTGCAACATTGTTTGCACGCATAATTGCAAAGGTAAAGCTGTGATACCGATTGTGACATTTTCGTTTTGTGGAATGTGGCTACGAACAATGTAGTCCTTACTTTTATAAACATAATGCGGAAAACACAAATGCTTTTATAATATACAAAATATTATATGGAAGATTTTTACAGCTCTCGTTGTCTTTCCTCCTTCAAGCCCATCTGCTTCGGTTCTATTCTCCAGATTCAATCCTCGCCTCTCCTTAGCCTAGGGAACATCGTCCTTCCAAGATATTTTTAGACTTCCTCTCTTAATCCTTCCGAGTATCCTCCATTTTGTGGCTAAATACCTGTTCAAGCCTGTTGTTCCATGTAGATTCTTGTTTCTGTGAACGTTATTATACTTTCTTCTAACCTTGAACTACGTTTATGATATCCATCGTTATCAACTTACTACTTCTCCAGACGTCCATCACCATTATATGTATTTTTCTTTTATTATTTAATGTGTTTAAAGTTAATGACAGATCACAGACAAATTCATGTCATCTGTCAATTAATAGTTTTTAATAGACATTAAATAAAGTTTAAGTAAAGAATTGTTTATTATTCTTAGCTAATTGCCATTTTGCGTAACCATTATGTTGTTGACTTGTATATTATTTTTGTTAATAAGTCTACCTCAAAGAGTTTAATTGCATTACAGTGTTTATGTTTCTTTTAGTATACTCCTAACCATTTTATTTTATTGACATAGACACTTCTTCTTCAGTAACCCTGCCACTGTCATGATTATTACCTATTCCCATTATCAGGGGATACGTATGTCCTTCCCATGATTCTATTTAATTCCATCTGCCCTTCTTATAATGCCCCTAAATGATGGACAGTACTTTATGTCTCCGTCAGAGAGTTCTTCTATTTCAGCTCATGATCCTCCTTGCTCACGTTATATCAGGAATCTTCCTACATCCTCCAACAGGTATTATATCCCAAACTTAATCCTACCTACTTTAACAATCCTTTCCTGTTCTAGGCAATAATTGTCATCTTAGTTGATCGCCTTAATCTACAAAACATTTCGACATAAAAAATTCTCTATTTAATCTGCTAACTAAATCTCCTAACTAAATTTATCTCTGCTAACAATTATTTACTGTGTGTTAAGGTTAGTGACAGATCACAGACCAATTCATGCTAATACAAATAAACATTAATTTTTTATTTTCTATCCGAAAATCGTTTTCAAGAGATAAGGGTTTATTAATTTAATACCAACCCAATTTGACTAGTAGTACAGTTTGACTTGTAAATGTTAATATTTACTAAGACTTATGAAATATTTGATTTTAATGATGTTAAAAGTATGGTTTATGAATGTAAAAACTATATTATGGCCTAATATTAAATTAATAAACTTTTATCCATATCCCTTGAAAATGGTTTTTTGATAGACAATCTGATAGACGATCTGTCATTAACCTTAAACACATAAAAAACTGTTATGAAATAAGTATATTTAATTATTTCACTGTTCTGCTACAACAATTGATTGGACTATTAATACTTGCTATTACTAGACTGGTGAATTTACCCTAGAAAGGTTTTGGAAACCACTGAATAGAGTATTAATTATTAAATTAAGAACACTTTCAGTTACTATAGTCGTTTAATACCTGGTAAATTTTATAAATGGCAAAGCGTATGTTAATCACTTTCTTTAAATAACGTATTAAAATAACAATGTCGGTGAATACAAAGTTCAGTGTTTTATAATATATCTCAAGTTATCCCAATTTTATCTCAAGTTTCAGTTGAGATATTAAGGAAATACCTAAACTCCCAATGTTGTTATTATCTCAATTGCAATTGAAGATGGTGGCTATCATTCAAAACCTTAAATTTTTTATAATTATACTTCATACACGGTTAAATCGACCACTTACACCTCACAGTTTTAGGAAACAATGCGATTCCCAAAACTAGCGTTTTCGAAATGTTCAAGTAGCCAAAACGCCAAATATAGTTGCGATAACGAGAGATTTAATCGCGTGTTGTTTATTTATCCTTAATAAATAAGTAAAAGGTGAACATGACAATGGTTTTATATCTCGCATGATTAAACACTTCATAAATTCACCAAGCCTTGGAGACTTGTCAACAGTCTCGCTCTGCAATCCCAACCTACATTATTGCAAGTCTCCATTGTTAAGGATTTCAATTTGCAAATCTCTGTAATAAATGTCAATGTCTAACCAGGGAAATCTATTCATTATTTGTGTATAAATTAATGCACTTCTTATTTTGTCGTATTATATTGTTTGAATTTTGTTTATCATAATTAAAGAATGACGTTTTTAGTTTTAACACGTCACCTGTTCTATTCCTCGTGGTAGTTTCTGAGGGTATTTTTAAATAAAAAAATTTTCACACTTTTTATTCATTAAAGTAAGCTAATGATTTTGAATTTGATCACCCTTTGAAATAAGTAGGAGGCGTAAGGAGTAGGAAATAGTAAAAGTCGGCCAAAGAAGGAGATTTATGACCCCGTTTTTTTCGCAGAGCTTCTTCAACACTGCCTGCAGATACGATTAGGGCTGTTTTTAATTAGATAGGAAGAAGGAAAAGGGGTTTTTCATTTGAAAGGATGTTTATTTGGTCGGAACGGAGAGAAGGCTAAGCAGTAGGCTGATTTTATTTATTGATAAAAATCGAGAAGGCAATTCTATGTTGTTTAGTTTAGGCATTAAGATTAGTACAAATCGAAGAGAATTTATTTCCTTCTGAGACATGACGTCCTAAAAGCTAAAGTAAACATCTGAAATGTTCGGATTCTGTAATAGTGTTTAAGCTAATCGTATTTTATTAGGTGTAACATTATTAATTCAATAAACGATAAGTAACTGAACTTATTAAGTCAAAGAAGTAAGGGATTGGGTGACGCCAATGGATTTTACAGCGCCTGCCTTTTTTAACACCATAGGAAAGAGATCCTAATAGTATTTGACGGAAAAACGTAATTGGCTAAGTGTCTTTTTTTTGTTTTTTTTTATATGGTATGATAACACAGTCACACATTAGAGTGCTAAAGACTAGTTACAGAAATACACTTAACAACCAAATGATTTGAAAGTTAACAGCATAATTTAAACACGAATTACGATTCACTTAAGTGTATTTTCAAATTTACTTAGGCTAGGATACAAAGTGAATCAGCTAATTTCCTGGCCTAAACACGTGAAGTACAGAGAGCGGATGTGAGACTAAGAAACTGGGTGACTAGAAGCTTCTGGGACTCCTTCATTGACAACCAAACGACGTTTTTTAAAGGCATCTGAAGTTGGCCTAGTTGTTCATGGTCCGGGTGTCCATAGACAAAAGGGCATTGGAGTTCATCGAGGTCTACGTAAAACTCAGATGAGGACAAAAGGAGGTACAGTAGTATAAGGAGCTGGAGGAACAAGAGAGGCTTGTAGCTGAAGTAGTGGTGGAGGATTGACTTAAAGACGTTTTTTAAAGGCATCTGAAGTTGGCCTAGTTGTTCATGGTCCGGGTGTCCATAGACAAAAGGGCATTGCAGTTCATCGAGGTCTACGTAGAACTCAGATGAGGACAAAAGGGAGGTACAGTAGTATAAGGAGCTGGAGGAACAAGAGAGGCTTGTAGCTGAAGTAGTGGTGGAGGATTGACTTAAAGACGTTTTTTAAAGGCATCTGAAGTTGGCCTAGTTGTTCATGGTCCGGGTGTCCATAGACAAAAGGGCATTGGAGTTCATCGAGGTCTACGTAAAACTCAGATGAGGACAAAAGGAGGTACAATAGTATAAGGAGCTGGAGGAACAAGAGAGGCTTGTAGCTGAAGTAGTGGCGGAAGATTGACTTAATCCCTCTGACGTAAGCATTTTATTGTTTTAAATAAATGTTGAAAACGTCACATTTATTATCAATTATTGATGTTTCTTTTAACATTTTCTCAGTAAATGGCTTAAAACGTTGTGCACAAGTATCATTATAAGCGTAAAAGGATATTTATGAATGCTATAGATAGATAAAATACTATTTATTGGAATTTAGTGTAACAGAAAATAGAATATGACAAAAGATTTTAATAGGCGCGGCCGTAAAATGATTATTGGTTAAACATAATTACTAGGTTAGAATTACATTGCAATCAATCTCAAATAAAACTGTAACAGCGACGTAGTCCGTGACTAGTATTAGTTGACTAACTAATAGGAAAAATGGCAATATATTACATATAAATGAGGACGCGTTCTTGTTTATCTAACCAATCCATAAATCATTCGGTAATATACTACCTTATGAAGAATACGTTAATGTTCTGACGGAATAAAATTGCTAATTGTGTAAATCAAGTTATTTGACTGCATTTTCTTTCATGATTTGGTATTTACCCCAAAACAGTTTCAAACAGCGGCAGTTGGTCAATTATTTTAAAATGGAGTAACAACTTGAGTTTAAACATTCGCAAAAGATTTTTCCACTTGGCAGCAGCCTATTATTACGTCACGTCAAGACGAATCATGTGAAGAAGTATTACGTCAGTATTTAAAAGGTGTAAATATTTGGAATAACCTTGATAGAAGTCAAAGGCATTTCATTGATTTATCAAGGTCTTTTACCAAATACAGCTCGAGGTTTTTTATGTCTTAACCTCACAGTTTTGTTACCAATGGCAATTGAAGCATCTTAGTGTGGCTGTGTAACAATATTGGTGTTATTTTAAATAGGTACAGGACGATACCTAAAATTTTCGATTCCGATTTCGACTCTCCAATTTTTCTTTCGATTTTCGATTCATAACTCTATTCTTGATTCTTTTAATTTATATAGGTCTACATGATATTCTCTAATAATGAATTTAGTCATGTTTAACATCTTGGTCATGTAGTGAAGCCTTTTCAAAGTTCCGTTTTATGGTAATAGGCTACAAAAAACTTTCATCCTTGATTTATGAATAAGAATTTTTATTCTAAAATGGTGACAGATGTAGTGGATAAAAGTAATGAACTATTTGATATTACAAATGTGAACTTCAGTAATAGCGTTTTCAGTTTGTATAACTGGAGAAATTTAATCTACAATTCCTTTGTGTTTTGTTTGGACATCTATGGAAGCGATGGCTAGTAGTGGCGGTCAGAGACGGGAGGCGAGAGAAAGAGAGAGAGAGAGTCGAGCTCGCCCGAGAGAGAGTGAGACAGCAGAGTGAAAAAAGCTGTGACAAACAAACGGACTAGAAAAGCTCTAGTGGTGGTCGGAGATTTTGTGAGAGAGAGAGAGAGAGAGAGAGAGAGAGAGAGAGAGAGAGAGAGAGAGAGAGGAGAGAGAGAGAGAGGAAGAGAGGGGAGGGAGAGATTCGAGCTCGCCCGAGTGAGAGTGAGACAGCAGAGTGAAAAAAGCTGTGACAAACAAACGGACTAGAAAAACTCTAGTGGCGGTCGGAGATTTTGAGATTTTGAGAGAGAGAGAGAGAGTCGAGCTCGCCCGAGTGAGAGTGAGACAGTAGAGTGAAAAAAGCTGTGACAAACAAACGGACTAGAAAATCTCTAGTGGCGGTCGGGGATTTTGAGAGAGAGAGAGAGAGAGAGAGAGTCAGAGAGATAGATAGAGAGAGAGAGAGAGAGAGTCAGAGAGAGAGAGAGAGAGAGAGAGAGAGAGAGAGAGAGAGAGAGAGAGAGGAGAGCTCGCCCGAGTGAGAGTGAGACAGCAGAGTGAAAAAAGCTGTGACAAACAAACGGACTAGAAAAGCTCTAGTGGTGGTCGGAGATTTTGAGAGAGAGAGAGAGAGAGAGAGGAAGAGAGGAGAGGGAGAGATTCGAGCTCGCCCGAGTGAGAGTGAGACAGCAGAGTGAAAAAAGCTGTGACAAACAAACGGACTAGAAAAACTCTAGTGGCGGTCGGAGATTTTGAGATTTTGAGAGAGAGAGAGAGAAAGAGAGAGAGAGAGTCGAGCTCGCCCGAATGAGAGGGAGACAGTAGAGTGAGAAAAGCTGTGACAAACAAACGGACTAGAAAATCTCTAGTGGCGGTCGGGGATTTTGAGATTTTGAGAGAGAGAGAGAGAGAGAGAGAGAGTCAGAGAGATAGATAGAGAGAGAGAGTCAGAGAGATATATAGATAGATAGAGAGAGAGAGAGAGAGAGAGAGAGAGAGAGAGAGAGAGAGAGAGAGAGAGCCCGAGTGAGAGTGAGACAGCAGAGTGAAAAAAGCTGTGACAAACAAACGGACTAGGAAAGCTCTAGTGGTGGTCGGAGATTTTGAGAGAGAGAGAAACAGAGGGGAAGAGAGGAGAGGGAGAGATTCGAGCTCGCCCGAGTGAGAGTGAGACAGCAGAGTGAAAAACGCTGTGACAAACAAACGGACTAGAAAAGCTCTAGTGGCGGTCGGAGATTTTGAGAGAGAGAGAGAGAGAGAGTCGAGCTCGCCCGAGTGAGAGTGAGACAGCAGAGTGAAAAGAGCTGTGACAAACAAACGGACTAGGAAAGCTCTAGTGGCGGTCGGAGATTTTGAGAGAGAGAGAGAGAGAGAGAGCGAGCGAGAGAGAGAAAGAGAGTCTGAGTGAGAGTGAGACAGCAGAGCGAAAAAAGCGGTCGGTGACAAACAGACTAGAAATGCTCCAGTCATCTTTGTTGTTGCGTAGTAAATAATGATCTCAATGGCTTATTCACTGAGGGCTTGAAACTAAAACAATACGAAAAGGAATTGCATTTGGATAGTGCTTGACAAAAAAACTGGATCAACTATGATAATTTTTTTTATATATGTGTTACTGAAACACATTAGAAGTAAAGCAAGTTGTTTTAAATGTCTCAAACTATAAACAGAGGCTAAAATTTACATTATGCCTATAAAACATAATCTCTCTTTACAAAGCTCTCTTATGTGAATTAATTCCTCGCATTATAATTCTTCACTATATAGCTATATTAAAGTGAAGCTACAAAGTGTTGGGTACGATAGTTTGCTTATAGAAAAGAAGCAAGTAATATAATTTTAAAAAACATTCAATACCTACTTAAATCAACAAAGGCAAATAGTATTTTATTTTATAATTACAAATAATATAAACATGTATATACATATGTCAGAATAGCAATATTTCGAATGAGTTACAAACTCATCATTCTAGTTTGTAACTTCTTGTGTGCTAGATTGTATTTTGTAACAAGTCCCTCTGATGATGATGATATGGTCATCGAAATGTACATAAGGGTTAAATCTTAAGTAACTTGTTTTATTTGTTATTTTTGATTATTTTTGTGGTATTGGGGTTCTTTCCAATATTTTCATTGTAATATATTGTACCACTTGATGTTGTGTATTGAAAATGTGTACCAAATATATATATATATATATATATATATATATATATATATATATATATATATATATATTTAGGAGATTGTGAGCTATTAGAAGGAATAAATTAAAACTATATAGCTTTATTAAAGTGACGATACAAAGTATCCGGGTAGGTTAGAAATAAATATATAAAAAATAGTTAAATTTCCTACTTAAACTAATTGCCGAATAGAATGAGTGATCGTTTAACAATATTTTTACATTCAGTACACGATTGGCTGTAGTTATTGTTTTTTTTCTTTTTTCTTAATAAACCTATTTGTAAGGATACCTGTTAGCTTTATTGTAATAAACCTGTTAAATAGTGTAGCTTAACAGAGGCGGTCGCAAGAGGGAGGGCAAGTGGAGCGACCGCCCAGGGTAAGGGCAGTCGTTATTGAAAACTAAACACAATGATAAAATCCCGGGCCCTCGGGCCACATCCGGCCCGCGAAAAGCTAGCATACTGAAAAAGATTTATTTGGCAATATATTTCTTTTTTAGCATTTTTACCATTAAATATGAGTACAGTACTCGTCTCTCACTTGCCCCTTGTTTTCTCAATAAGTGTAAAACTAGCTGTAAGCAAGTAAAAAAGTTGCCGGCCCGCCTTTCCTCCAAAAGGTTTCGATGTGGCCCTTGAGTAAAAAAGGTTAGAGACGCTTGATATAAACCATCGACTCGCTGAAGAATTTTGAGTTGGTATTTAATTTAATTCAAGTAGACGAGTCAGACTTATGAAATAAAGTCAACACGTCGCTCATCTGATCCTGAGGGAGGGTTACAAGAACGGCGAGCTCGGGGCCCCATCCTGGATAGCGATGTCAACCCAAAATCAAAACTACGGTTTTATTTTTTTCAAATAAAATAATACTTCGTAAAATGGTCTTTAGTTTGGCTTAGGGCATTAAATATATGCTAAATATTTTAAATTTATATGAAAAGGCCCAACTAACTGTAACTATTTGCCAACAGAGTCGCCTACGGGAACAGTGACATAGCTCGACATGAGCCAAACTGTCTGCAATATAATGGATGTAATATCCATAATAAACGGTGTATTGATATTAGATTTTTTATTTTACATATTTTGTTTACTTTGTTTTTTAAGAGTGCTTGCTTTAAAAATATGCCACAAGAAACAGAAACTTATAAAGGCCCCATATTAACACGAATTTTATGTTTAAGATCTAGTACATTAATTTCGAGAATTTACGAAAATCCAAATTGTCTTTGAGGAATCTCATACTATCAGAGTACCCCCGATAACAAATCGCCCAGGGCCCGCGTGTCTAGAGCCACTACTGTAGCATAATATAGTGCTGGATTTATTAAAAAACCTTAAAACCGTTTATAGGCTTCGAGTCTATTTATTTATTGAAATGATATTTGTATTTTCTTCGAATTTTAGCCATTATTTATTTTTGCGACATTTAAATTATTTTTTATTGTTAAAAACGTATTTAAAAAAAAATTGTGTACAAATTTTTAAAAAAATGTAATATAATCGTATCTTTGTCCAGTACTACCAAACTTTTGTCGAAAAATCTAAAATTCTTCTATTTAAGTCGCATACATCCAACTTTTAATTAATAGAGCATTACATTATAATGCATTAATGCTCTATATATTTCCCTCAAAGCATTAGTTATTTCTATAAATTCTGTAATTATTATTAACTAGGTGCTTGTATGGGCAAATGCCCCTATTCATATTGAAACAAGTTTTAAACTTTTGTATGGTAATTTTATTTTTTATTACAAATTAATTTAATATAATTCAAAATTTTCATAATAAAATTTCCGCATAAAATATATTTTTTTGGGCGCGTTTTCAATTTGTTTTTTTTCACCAATCGTATTTTCAATACGTACCTTTATTCCATCTCGAGATTTTACTCGATTTAATGCAACATAAAGTTGATTATGTGTAAAAACAGGTTTTGTTGATTGAAGCCCTACTCATAGTTATTGAAAATATAAGTCTTAAAAAAATTGGTTCCTTTTCGTTTGAAATAATGTGTTAGGATCTGTTGATAATAATTTAATTATTGGTAAAAATATGATGTTTCCTTTTTTAGAACCAGTGATTATTTCTAATTTAATACACTTGTCAAACATACTTTACGATAAGACGAACTCTATTAACTAAACCTGATCCCAAGCTCATATCTCTAATTAACCTTTAATACTGTTGAAATATTTGTACTCAGCTGTTTTTCATTGCAATGTATTTCTTATGGAGATTTTGGGTATTTTAAGTTCCTCAAAACCCTATAAATGTTGTAAGTTGAGACAAATCTACATTTTCCCGCTCCTTCGTGTCAATACCTTTAATTTGAGCCATCTCCCAGCTCTGTACAAGCTTCCAAGCTCCCACAATTTTTTTCTCAAAATTCGGCTTACGGAAATATATATATGGAAGATGTAGGTAAGAAAACTGGGTTTTTATGGGTTATTAATTGGTTTAGGCTAAATACCATTACTGGTTAGGCTACTCTCGAATCGCTTGAACTGTATTTAGCTAAATGAACATTTTAATAGCCAAGCAATCAAATATCTTTATATTAAAAACACTTTTCATTGCATTTTCATCAACAACAGAAATAGAGAGTATCTTCGCACCCTACTCGCCATGATCTTCCTAAGTCATCTCTCGATCTTCATCGGAGCTCGAGATGTTATCCCAAGTTTGTGCAGTGTTGTGTCTTGGAACCAATGTACAACCCATTGACAAACATAATTCATCAGGGACACTATATTGGGAAGTACGAGAAGAGTGGCTTCGTGCCAAAGGTCTGGCCATTAAAATAACTATTGAAGTGTTGAAAAATGTTTGTTAATGCCAAAATCTGTGTTCTGAATGAGTTCGCGGTGAATTATAAATTATTCAAATTGTTTTGGTACTACTAAAATGTCAGGTATTATTCTGGTTAAAAACTTATATATTTTACCTATAGTAAAATTACTTTTATAAACCTATCATAGTACGACTTTTACATTAGATCTTATATCGTTTTAAAAATAATTCTTTAATGCAAAAAATAAATCTAAACATACGAATGTATCATATAAATATCAAGGAATATATAAGTAAAAATGTACCATCACTATTAAAATTATTTCAAAAATTTTAGCTATTTGATTATCATTTCTTTAACACAATTCCAATATCATACAAATTGTGAGATTCAGGGTATTCAGGGTATACTTGGATGAACAAGTAGAATTCATATATATAGAGAGAGAGAGGGAGAAAGAGAGAGAGTGAGAGAGAGAGAGAGGGGGAGAGAGAGCCGTGGGAGGTAGAAAGGTACAGAGAGAGAGAGAGAGTGAGAGAGAGGGGGAGGGAGGGAGGGAGAGATGGAGAGAGAGAGAGATTTGGTAGAGAGAGAGAGAGAGGGAGGGAGGGGGAGAGTGAGAGAGAGAGAGAGAGTCCTTGCTAACGAAAAGGGAATGAGTGTTGCGTCCGATCCTAGCTGGTAAATAATCTGTTCAAACCTTATCCCCGCCTACATTTACAAGCTTTTTTTAGGTTTCTTTATACGCATCGTCGTAATTTTTCCCCATCCCCAGTGACAGAGAATCTTTATGTTATTTCCTTAGGTCTGATTCAATCCCTTTACAGCTCCTTATCCATCTTCTTCCAAGGAGGTGCAACAGGTAGACTTCTCTACAGAGAACAGGTGTACTTTAGATATGCGTAGGAAGACGCTAAGAAGGGTTATTAAAGTGATGGGTGATCTGCAGCCCGGCAGATTCACAGAGAGGCGTCATCAGTCACTGGCTTTCAGCGTGTTGACACTGTTGTGCAACGTCAAGGAAGCAGGAGGTGAGGCTAAACTCTGAAATGACGCCAAAAGCAGTTTCGTTAAAAAATGTAAAAATGAAAACTACACGTCGTTCAATTGAGCAGCGCAAAGGTCATGGACATTACCTTAAATTCAAACAGGAAATAACTGCGAGTAGAAGAAGTATTCTATGAACCAGATGTTAGATAACATTAAGATAAATTGGTTTGGTTTTTAATGAAATCGGAACTCCGTTATGCCTCATAAAGAGGCATGAAGAACAAGTTAAATTGAATAATTAAAGAAGGAAAAAATAACAAGGGAATGAGTGTTTAATACTAATTCTTCAAACTCTTTTATGCTGAAACTTTGTTAAAGAGTAATTTTTCAAAACAAATATGAAAATATCATTATAGTGATTCATACAAAAATATGCAATTGTTTATCATTAAAATTACTGTACATTCACAATCCGCCTACTTAGATAAAAAGAGAATCTTGTGTGGATTTATTGTTACATTTGTAAAGTTGGCAACAATCGAAGTGACAGTGACAAATGTAAAGAGCAAGCCTGCATTAGTGCGAAAACCATTATTCTGAACGCAATTACATACTCGTTAAACGACAGTTCTGCATCGAATGACAAATACTGTGAACACAGGGTGTTACACAAATACACACAACAAAACATAACTTATCGCCTGTATTATGGAAACATTCTTCGAAAGGTTGTCGAGAGATGTCTAGCCTATTAAGCTAGAAGTCTAAGAGCCTTGAACATCCCACCCGAAAAGCCCGTAAAAGGCTTAGATGCTACGTAAATTTATGTCACACTTTCTTGAAAATAAAATCAATCCCTAATAGATTTGATATATTATAAAAACGTTTCAAAATAATTAAAAAATTCAAATAATCAATCTAATGTCTGACTGATTTCTACTGTTTCCTCCGGTTTCATATTCAACCGCACCTTGCAAATGCAGTAAAAAATAAAAATACAAAACATTCCTACATGTTCCATTTAAACGGTGATCATAATTATGTTTAGAAACACATAAGACATCCGTGTAACCACACGCACGCGCACGCGCACGCACACACGCTCGCGTCAGCGTTGGATATTATTATAAGTTTATTATTATTTTACACCGAAATATAATGAAATTATTATTATCATTTATTAGCAATGTTCCTGAAAAAGCTCTTTAATCTCCACAGTAAATAGTAAAATTTTTATTACAAGTATTAAAATAATGTTTAATAATATAGAAAACGAGTGACGTAATTTTAATTAAATTTACAACTTATTGTAGAAGTCATAACTGTTTGAATTATTTAGAAATACAGTTAATTACAGATAATAGTATTTTCAATAAAGCTAATTGTTACCACAAGAAAACTTTCAGTGTTTGCATCATACATTTTTTCTAATCCCCCGTCTAGACTAAATGGATAATATATAGCCTACAGGTTAGTAGATAGAACAATGAAATTGTCACATCGAGACTTTCATAATCAAAATGTATTCTAAGCAGATAGTATGGAATAATGATTACCCGGTTGATTTTATTGATAGACTTGTAAGGAAAAGAAGTTTTACTACAATGAACGGCAGCAATTGTGACAGGAAATGCGCTTGCTTTGGGACCCTCATATTACTAACGCCTTAAAAAAGCAACAGTTAGATTAACACAACTGTATCCAATACTTAATAGAACAAGCCCGCCACAACGATTTACGTATCAATGTTGCGCAGTATAGAGCGCTTTGCCCGCCTGGGGACCATGCAGGTAGTTCACGAGCAAATTCGAGTTATTCCAAAATAAGGTTTTGGGAATAATCACGAAGGCTCATAGATAGGGATGGGCCGATATCTAAAATTTTCGATTCTGATTTCGATTTTCGAAATTTTTTTCGATTTTCTATTTTTAAGTCGATAAACGATTGTTTTAAAGTTATATAGGCCTACATGATATTCAATAATAATGAATTTAGACCATCTTGGTCATATGATGAAGCCTTTTAAAAGATTTAATTTAATTGGCTACGCAAAACGTTTGACCTTGATTTACGAATAGAAATTTCTAAAAGGGTGAGAAACATATTGAATAAATTTAATTTATTTAAAATTACAAATATGAACTTCAGTTAACAAATACAATATAACTTCAGTAATAGTCATTTCGGTTTGTATAACTGAAGAAATTGGAAGTACCTTTTCTTTCTGGTTTGTTTCGATATTTATGACGCCAGAGACAGGAGGGGGTAGAAAGAGAGAGTGTATTGAGCCCTCCCGGGCGAGAGTGAGACAGCAGAGCAAAAAAAGCTGTGACAAAACGGACCTGAAATGCTTCCATCGGTTTCGTTGTTGTGTCATAAATAATAATAATATTTTCGTGATCTCAAATACATATTTGCTTTATTCGTTAAGTTTAATTCATTCAAAGGAACTAATATTTGAATAAGACAGAGTTGATAATTATTTATATTTCCTATCACACCTATTTTAACAGTTACAAAACAAGATTCGGAATCGACACTTTAATCAATAGAGAATCGAGTATCTGGAATCGAGAATCGGAATCGTCCCATCCCTACTCCTAGATACACAAGATTAACACTACTTCATGTCACTTGCAAGTGTCTTTCATCAAACAACATCTCCGTCACTTTCTACAAACAGGCCCACACATACATGCATCTTCACTGTGTAGATACGTCCCAACACATGACAAGCACAGACGGCCGCTATCCCTTCTGGAGTACAGCTCGCGCCATAAACACTACACCGGCATAATACTAACGGCCTGCTTTGCAGCTTTGTCTCGGGTGAAGATGGCACATCCCGAGGGGCGCAACTTAGCCACAACGGAAGTACTAATTTTGCTTTGCATATCCCAATTCAATTTCGAGTAGGCTGCAGAAAAAGAAGAGAATCTCCCTCTTACCATAGCCTTCCTAACAAAGTGTTTATAACATCCCTTAGGTTAAGCAAGATTACCTCTCCTTATATCCTAGCAGTCAGAGTTTACGGCAGTTTTGTTTTCAGCTCAACATTTACCATACTGTTTCATTTCACAATCTTCTGATTTTCCATGGAAAGAACTTATCAGCTTGGTACATGAGAAAAACTATCCCCATTTCTTTACTCACGGTAAGGATACAAACCCCATGTTCGTGTGTAAACGCAGGCAGCTTTCTAGAGGATGGCTGTTACGAAACCTGCCTCTATAGGATGGCTGGACAGGTTTTGGTGATCCAACGGGTCATAAAAAAACCTTGCTGGATCTGAAGGTTTGTTATATAAGGTTTTGTTAATCAATATCGTAGTAGGCTACTAGTATAGGCCAGTACTAATACTCGCCACTAATGTTTGTATGAATTGTTGCAAACTCAAACACACTACTAATTACTATTTCTTCAAGTAAGCGATCTATAAAGAATAAATATTCACCTTAATTTAAAATGATAACTTCGTTATAAAAACTAAGAGTTAACACACAACCAGTGTTATCTGTTGTGGCCAAACTCGGAACTAAAACTACGATAGTTTTCCGATAGGTAGTAGCACTAGCCTTGTTTTATTTTTCACTAACCGAACTAACAAGGTATTTGCAAGGTAATACCTCTCCTTATTCCTTAGCATAAGGTGATCCAAGCCCCCAGGGTTCCTGCATGATCTGTCGCGGGATTTTTCCTGGCAGGGTTTCTTTCTTGCCAGGTTTTTTCATCCCGCTCTTAGCGCGACACTTTCCGTACTGTTTCATTTCACTATCTCCTGATTATCCATGGAAAGAGCTTATGAGCTTGGTACATGGGCAATCAATCCCGTTTCTTTCACTCGCGGTAGGGATACTAACCGCATGCGCATGTGAGACGGAGGTAGCTCGCTAGAGGATGGCTGCCACGAGGGCTGGTAGGGTTTTGGGGGCTCAGACCCGGGTTATTACGATGTCCTAGATGTACAAGATTAACACTGCTTCACACTGACTTGAAAGTGCCTTTCATCAAACAACACCTCCGACACTTAGCAACAAAGTTCTACAAACAGGCTCACGCACATTCAACATCCACACTCATTTCCTCACTGGGTAGATATGACCCCACCCACGACACACACAGACGGCCGCTGTCCTTACTGACCGCCTGGCTCACACCATAACTCCAAATATAAAATATACATACTAATAAATTCTGCTTCACAGTTATGTTCCAGGTGACGCAGGGGCACATGTCCAGGGTCGCAGCTTAGCCCCAACGGAAGTACTAATTTGATGCTTGCCTTTTCAGTTTCGAGTAGGCAGCAGAAGAAGGGGTGCATGTCATTCCTGCCATAGACTCACTAAAAAGGTATTTGCAAGGTAATACCTATCCATATTCCTTAGCATAAGGTGATCCAAGTTCCAGGGTTCCTGCATTATCTTTCGCGGGATTTTTCCTGGCAGAGTTTCTTTCTTGCCAGGTTTTTTCATCCCGCTCTTAGCGCGACACTTACCGCACTGTTTCATTTCACTATCTCCTGATTCTCCATGGAAAGAGCTTATGAGCTTAAGAGCAATCAATCACGTTTCCTTCACTCGCGGTAGGGATACTAACCGCATGCGCATGTGAGACGGAGGTAGCTCGCTAGAGGTTGGCTGCCACGAGGGCTGGGCGGGTTTTGGTGGCTCAGACCCGGGTTAAAAAAAATCATTACGATGTTTTTATTTTATACAAAATATGTACGATCAAATTGAGGTTATGAATATGTTTACAAAATTTATAGATAGTTATATATCTGTAACATTTCCCTCCGATCCCAAGTAATTTGTTAATAATGAATTTACTAAGCTAAAATTTAAGGTCGTATTTAACTTCAATTTTCTCACACCATGAATTAATTGGCCAGAACTATCGTTGTGATCAACTCTTGTTATGTTATTTGGCGCGAAAGAAGAAATCAGAAAGACACTTATCTTGTTTATATGTTTACCAATGAATTGCTTTCTGCAAAAAGTCAGAATTAATTTGTTATTTTAATACTGCGTAACTGCTTGATCGTTTCCTCAAACATCAAAAACCAGACACTTTACTATTGCCAATATAAACACATTCATCATGTAAGTTAGTTACAAAGACTTGCTCATTAATGCACGATTTGAAATTGTAAAACGATTAGGTCATGATCTCTTGAATTTATCTTTGTACGGAGATTGTCAGTGACTTTAAAACTGTCCAGGTTTGAAATTAGGAACTGAAAGCTTTTAGGCTGCCATTTGATCATCATCAGCACAACAAAACAGATGAAAAAACGAAAAAGTGCTAAACATGAACAATATTGCAAAGAAACATAATTTGTTGGAGCCAGTAGGTGTGTAAAACAAAACAAATAAGAAAGAAAACGCTTGGTCAATGAATGAGAAAACAGAAAATTAAAACTATTATTAATGAATTTAAAAAGTTAATTCAAAAATTAAAATTATTTAAAGTTCGTAAAAACTATAGGCCTACTTTTTTAAAAAAACCTTTTTTAAGTGCGATTACATATATTTGAGCTAAGAAACTCTTGTGAGATCGAACCTATAAAACAACATATAAATAACAATAACTTACATAAAACAACTCCTTCAAAATAGTCACACACGTTTCGACAACAAAGCTGTCATCATCAGAGAGTATTTTACACTGTATACAATAATTCGTTCTCGCACAATAATCACTGATTAAGACGTTTTTACCAAAACATGTTTGACTAATAATAAAATCTTTAGCGTTGGTTGTTATCATCTCGATTCACTGATTAAATCACAAGTAGACTAATTATTTAAAGAACTGACACGTTTCGAAACCTTTTCGGTCGTTTCAATGAGGAAGCCTAGCTTGCCCCTTACACACAAAATCTTTGTGTTGCGAATATTGAGTGTTGTATTTATAGGCATTGCATTCTAAGTTGTAAGTATAACCGTACTAACTCTTTTTGTTTATATTTTCAAATTTATCTTGTATTATTCCTTGAATTCAAGAGCAATTGAATTGTGAAAATTATTATTAGTTAATCGCAAGTTCGTGTAAACATGCTCAAAAACAGACCTTCGACACTCAAGATATGTGTCAGAGTGCATTTAATATTTATCTACATCTAAATAAATAAATAATACGAAGGTTATGGAAGGATAAAGATTTTTTTTAAACACGGCAGTTGTAGGGGTACTGACAGCAGTTTAGGCATAACTTTAAATAATTGGGGTTTGAGAATAAAACCATGGAACTCATCAAGACGTCAATACGAAAGTAACATAATCTTTAAAAAATTTTAGTAGTACAATTTTGCTTACAATTATTTATTATAATGTCTATATAAAAGGCACAAAATTCAATACAGATCGTCTTTAGGGCTATTATAACTTTACATTTTTAAATTTAAATAGTACATTTCATCACTTACATTAAAAATAAATTGATTTCAAATTTATTAAATAGTTTTTAGTAAATGAATCTAATAAAAATATATAATTCAAGTAATTAAGAAGTCAGTGTTTTGAATTTTAAATAAATAAATATCGTTAATGTTAAGATATGTTATATTCAATAATATTAGGCATTACATGCATTACAATTTACTGCTAACGTAAGTTACAATACAGAAACTAACATAACCTTCGATTAAAGAAAACAGCTGTTGCATGAAATCATATGTTATCGCATAATTTAATCAAATATACGTCATCGGCAATTTCCGTCGCGTCTTCGCCAGCAAACTGTAAGTAGAAAATGAAAACTATGAATAATACCATATTGGTGAATTGTGTTTAACGGAAATTTCTCGAATGTGCACTAATGTTTAGTTTTATACATGATTACCTCTTGTTTTCTATCTACTTTAAACGAATAAAATGTAGAATGAAAAAATGTCAGTAAAAATAACCTTAATCTAACAGTTTGGAAAAATTTAGTTTTGTAGACCAAAGCCTAGTAAGCTACTTATGATAAAACGTTAGTGGCAGGTAAGCAGGCCAGCGCGTATGAGTGTGTATGTGCGTGAAGGTGCGAGAGAGGCTTACTGGATAGACTATAACTTTGTGAAAATTCAAAGTTTACTTTAACAGAAAAATGTTTAATATTCTGAACTTGAAATACTTTTTATTTACACAACTTAATAGAAAACTAGAATTGTAAAAAATAAGATTCTCATTGGTTTCAAACGATAATTTTGTTTGGATGTATCTGACGAATTGAAAGAAGAGTTTTCTTTCTATGCGATTTTCATCAGTTTAACAGCTTTGACGATGTAAAACAAACTTATTACTTTATTTAAGTACATTTATTCAGTAATTGATGTTTTTAGCAAGACAAATCTGATTCGTATAGTAAAAAGTTAAAAAAAGGGAAACTTATGTATAATTTGCAAGTTTGTTGCCTCAGATAGGCCTATATCAATCAAAAAAAAATTTAATCTGTTACTCAAAAACATAAAGATATCGTTAAGTTAATTAGAGCTTAGCTAGTGAGAGCAATTCACAGCGGTAAAAACTAAACAGTTAATTCTAAATCTCACTAGACATTAGCTTATTAAAACAAACACACTGATGAAGGTAACATCGTCGTCGAAACTAGTGTGTTTGTTTTCATAAACTATTGTGTAGTGAGATTAAGAGTTACCTGTTTTAATTTTCAGGTAGAGATAAAGATATAATTTAACTATTTTGAGCTCTGAACCAAACATTTCACCCTGTTTAAAATTTCTGCTTAAGGACAAGAATAGAAATGATATTAATCACATCTAATTACACATCTCTAATTACACATCTAATTACACATCTAATTACACATCTCTGATTACACATCTAATTACACATCTAATTACACATCTCTAATTACACATCTAATTACACATCTAATTACACATCTCTGATTACACATCTAATTACACATCTAATTACACCTCTCTAATTACACATCTAATTACACCTCTCTAATTACACATCTAATTACACATCTCTGATTACACATCTAATTACACATCCAATTACACATCTCTAATTACAGATGTACGAATAATCTGTTATTACAAATGTCCAAAATAGTCTCATATCTGAGAGGCTGGTCAGAACTCTATTTGGCCCCCACTACTTTAAACGATGGAAGGTTTTGGATGTCGGCTTCAAAAAATTCGTAAGAAGCTTACAATTATAAAAAAAAAATAAGTTGGTTTAGCGGACTAGATGTTTAGATCGCAAAATTAATATTAATCTAGTATTTGGCTCTCTAATAAGCCTAATGGCTTTAAAAATATATTAGCGTGTATACACCCTAAACACTATTTTGTCTTAAAAGTTTAAATAAATCAATAACTATAAATAATAAGTAATTATTTGAAGAACCAATTGCAAACTACTAACCCTTTCGTTGACGCGTCACGTAAACGTCGTTTCATTCAAGAGTCTAACCATCTACTTCAACAATCTAGATGATTACAACAACCAATTTACATAGCTATGTCGAGGGAGTCTCGACAGAAGTAATAACAAAATAGAGCTAACAGTGTCGCGAAAGTTTTAACGGTAATTCCCGAAAAAATTAATCTAAACCATTTCATTCAATTCTTACATTTTTTTAAAGGAATTTATTTAATAAAAAACTAATATTTATTGTAATTAATAATATAGCATGTGGGTAACAAAAAAAAAAATAATAATAAATAATTAGATGTTTAATGAATACACATTTTTTAAACAATAATTCAAATCAGTTCTTTAAAAAGTATAAGAGTCGAATAAAATAATTTCTTTTCAAAAATTGGATTAAAAATACATAACTTATTTTTATAGTAATATTAAATTATTTGTATTGAGTTTTATCAAAATTTAAATAAATTAATATATTTATTTACTGATAAAAAGTATTTAATAATAATCTACGTGCAAGACGATTGTCCTACAACATAACCTATAACACAAAATCAGCTGTTACATGAAATCATATGCTGTAAGGTATGCGTTTCAGAAAAGGCATGACGCGAAAGCAATGATTTAACTTCATGTTTTGTTCACGGGCGTAAAGAAGTTATCACTTCAAAAATCATAAAAGTAGAAAGGTTTTTACAAGTGAAACTCTTTTGTAGGACCGCAAAAAAATACAGAAGTTTTTTCTAAATTCTTCAAGGCGTATAAAAATACAAAATATTCCTATTCCAGAATAACATTAGACATATATACTCTGCTATCGCTAAAACTTTAAAATAACACCGTTGGCGGAGTCTTGCATTATATATTATGGCACAAAAGTCAGGCCAAGATGACCTTTGTACCTCGAGGATGGCGCCAAGCCGCCTTCGTAATGCAACTCTGAGCCGATGCCACGCCTCGGCTCCATTCATGAAGTTGTACCCGTTTTGCAAAGCACACTTTTCTTGTTTTTTTTCAAGTTTCACTTCATTTCTATTTATAGATGCGCCGTAACATAAATTATTAATGGATTTCTTTCTGCATAATATGTTTTTTAAAAGAGTTTTTTTTGTAAAAAATATTTTTTTTAACTTGTTGATGAATGCATGATATATAATGTATGGTTTATAATTAATTAGTATAACAAGATCGATCTCTTGTGCAGGCAGCATTGGTTTGTGTGCGTGTAAGTAGATTATGATTGATTGGTTGTTGAATTTGTTGAAGGTTTTATCTGATTTGTTGGTCGATACTTTGCAAAAGGCAAGTTCAATCATTAACTTTAAACCGATGACGCGATAGGATTGTTACTATAAGTACAACAATCATAACGGTGGCATTGTTACAGAAACGAGTTCGTTTAGTAAATTAATATTTAGTGAGTAGGGCGTACTAAGTCTTAGTTCTTCAAGTGTTTTTATATTTTTAAGTTCGTCTAAACTCTAAATTGTAAAACGTAACTATTTAGCCATTATTTTCTAATGCCGACAGCTTGTCAAATAAGAAGTAAAGTAGCATCCACACAGTACTAATTTTTTTATTTAGTATAAACATGGGATAATGAGACATGCTGAAGTCAAAATTCTTGAAAATTCCCTTTTGAAATATAGGCCTACATACCGTTATGAAAAACTCATCTAAAAGTAATAGTAAAATATCACGTGGTACAAAATTTATCTTGAATCAGTGACTTGACCTTTAAACCAGCGAGGGAATTACCGCCATTGTTCTTGACAAAATATTATTTAGACCTGTGTTTTATTTTAATAAACAAAAATATATACAGTCTATATATTTTTTGAAACATACAGATTTAATAAGGAATATATATATAATAAGTTGATATAACCAATTCTAGAAACTTAAATAAAATAGTTTATAGAACGTTTTTTATTTTAAATGGACTTTGAAAGATTCAAGATGCCTGTAAGATCGTTTCATGGGACATGAACACCTTTGGGTTAACCACTAGGCCAAAGTATCAATACCCTAAAGTTTTGTATTACTTTGATTGTTTTTAAAATTAGTAAATTACGTTTTACAGGAGAGTTACAAAAATAGATTAGCTTACGTTGAAAATAATGATTTATATATATGTTTACTGATAGAATTTCATACAACTAGGACATGATATCCTTAACGACCGTCATGTTGTCGGAGCAAATTGGACTTAAGGGTCTAAGAGAAGGTATGTTTGTAAGTAAACTCTTAACAGCCACAGTGCAATCTGGAAGTAGCGTCCATCGCAATCAGAGGCCTTACGACAATATTTAGAACAAATACCGCAGATTGTATAAAATTTGTTAATTTCTTTAAAGAAAATCTGATGGAAGTATAAATTACATTAGTTTAGTTACAACACTTTAAGTGCCAATATCCAAATTTTAATATCACTATTCGTCATTTTGTTTTTAATAAATCTTTGAAAATTAATAAATTAGGACTAACAATCATAAAGTAATTAGCGTTAATATAATTACATCCTTACAAAATTACTCTTTAAATTAAATAATATAACTACAAATTACTAATAATTGCGTAACTTAGTCTACAGACTCTATTACGGACGTTACTACTTCTGTTTAGTAAATCACGGATTAAATCTTTCACATAAAGAGTTTAAGGTATTTCAAGACTTTTCTGACGTAGAAAGTATGATAGATTTATTTGTGTCTCAATCAATCTCACTGTTTCTAACTAAACCTACTCATGTGTGTAAATTTCAATAATAGGCTTCTCTATATGCTGTGTGCTTAAACATGTCATGAATGTAAAGTATATAAAGTATTTTCTGCAGAAGGAAAAGGAATCCGAACTGTTTCAGAGGTAGACCTCATCTCTTGATCCCAATAAGAATTAGGCTTCTGCAACTTCTTCTTCACCAGAAGGGACAACAAACCACAAAAATCATTAACTAGGGGCTTTGAATCGCCACCTTAATCCTGCTTATATCCACATTCACTTCCTTCCATTCATTGGGGTACTATGTCATACTACTTAAACTAGTCATACTGCTTAATCGCATTGAAAGTATAAGAACAGCACGAACTCAATATACTACTCTCATGATAAAAAATGTTGTACTGCATTTAAATATTTTTTGCTGATAAATTTGAAAAGAAAAAAACAATAAAATATACAAGTTTTATAAAAAATTGATGAAAATTTCTGTAAAAAATCCTTTTTAGTAATTATTAGGATGAAAAATATAATCATTTTCTGCTCCCTCCAATTGTTGGTTTTTGCTATGCAACCCCGCTTGCCACCTCTGCTCAATAATTACATGCCTAAACATGTAGTAATTAGCCTATTCGTACGCCTTTTTAAAATTCATATAACACCCTAAAACTCCACTGTACTGGTTTGATCTTGAACCTTCATCAGTTTTACTAGCTTCTCAATCTAATTAAATTCTCAAACGCCTGCTCTATAATACGAAATGTACACTCTGAATACTGAAAAGTGAAAGTTTCGCGAACGCAGTAAACAGGAGTATTGGGCTTCATAAAACTGAGGTGGAAAAGTTTAATATATTAGGTCACTATTTTCTCACTATTTTATCTCTTAATTATGAACTTCATTTTGATAACTTCAAATTTGGGATACTTTCTCACTATTTTATTTTTTTGTGATCTTTATCCGGATTTTAAATCCTAACTTTAAGTTACTAGATGTACAGTCTGGATAACTGAAATTTCCCTGCAATCAGAATGGCACTTATTCCTATGGATAGAAGTGACTGTATGAAGGTCGTATTAAACCTTGTCGCATTTACAGTTCATTAGCTCTGGCAACGTCGATCCAAACGCACCCTATATTTACATTACCGAACTACAGTTTGAGCGCTAACCGAGTGAAGTTTTGCTGATTGCGGTATCCACGTCTCCCCCATATAAGGCGTTTACTGCAGCAGGAAGAGGAGTGGCTGTAGTGGGTTGATGTTGATCCTGCCTTACTAACTACACTATCTCTGTAACCATTCACCGCCGAACTGCAACTCTTGGCACTTGGCACGAATCTGAAATAATTGTGTCGTAAGACAAGTTCTCTTCCACGTCTTGTTTTTCTTGAAAATAACTTTCTATAACTTGAACATTTATTTTATAACATAATTCCACTTTAGAAAATAAACGTCATATCCCGGCTCGGATGAGCTCGCGCGTGCATAAGCAGTCAGAAAGAGAGACCTTATATAAAATTTAGGATTTGAATTTTAATTTAACTATATATAGTTAGTCCTAGCGGATTTACATTGTACCATAGTTACTCGTATAAGCTCATTCAAGTTTATTTACGCTTTAGTTTGTGTGTGCACTCCACGGGAGGTTAACTTCAAGTTATTTTATTTTAGTTTCTTAGTAAACTGAAAAACCAGCTTTAACCCCAATTTTCGCTATGTTTAGGCTTATAGTATCACTTACCGATAAAGTTATTCATCCTGATAATTTTGTTTTAAGAAAATGTTTTTTTTTGTTATAAATAAATATTTTTAATATTTATAACATTGACAAAAAAATTAATAAAAAAAAAATACGGTTACAAAATTCCTTTCTTATTCCCTGCCTATTTCAACAATATAACTGCACTGAGTGTATAACAGCAGAATATAATCCTATAGTAGAGAGAGAATTGGAGACCCAATGTAACGAAGATTACAAAAGTCTGGAGGTATCTTATTTTAAAAATATAACATCTTCAAAACTTTAAGAACATTCAGAATTTTTGTACAGTTTTTATGTATGTGAGTATGGAAAACCTAATAACACCCCGTTTTTATTAGAGGAATTAACTTCTTGCTGAAGCGAGACAAAAGGCTTTCGATTTCACGAGACTACCTTCGTCCGTGTCTTATGACGTGATTTGGTACCTTCGTGAGACTACCTTCGATAGACTACCTTCGTATATTTGGTAATTAGTTTGATAAAAACGCTAACGTTTTGCTGATCGTCAAGGATAGAAATCTTTATGATAATAACCTCATTAATTGGACGTGGACTGTATTATTTGTATAAATATCCTTAACATATTTAAGGAAAGTAGTGTCAACCAGTGATACCAAAATAAACACTTTTGATGGATGTAAACTTTGAAAGTCATAATAGTAAGGCATGTTAACAGTTAGCTAAATACCTTTAAAATCATTATTTTATGAGAGCAAGGGCGGCTCCAGGATAGACTTTCACAATGGCGGAAAACTTTCAATATAAAAGGCCTGGAAATGAAATTATAAGCTATTCTTGTTGCCACAAATCACAGGATATTTGGCATTTTTCACCACATCATGCATTTTACCTGAATGTACATAGATACAAGTCTACAGATGGCGCCAGCAGCACTGACTATTTATCATTCATTAACACATATAATGAACCAGCAGAGTACCTGCCCTTCGTACGGGGTTGACGTATAATTCTATTGATTTAATTTGTATTTGTATTTGGGTTGAATTTAATTTACTGAAATTAAATCCGGATAAATATATCAAACTATAGTTTATAAACCGTTAAGGTAGTTTCCAAGGCCAGTGGGGCGGTGCCCTGACGGAATTTCTAAATAAAAATAGGCCTATGTGAAAACCATGGAGCCTAAGAGTGTACATGTAAAATTTCAGGTATTTATTTCCCAGTCCCGGTACGATAGAGATAAGAATTGTACCGGGCGACAAGAAAGTCATCAGGGACACGAAAAAATAATGAAAACTCTCGCTTAGGGAAATAAATAGAATATTTATCAAATTAAACTTGGGTAAAAAATTCATTGCGGAATAAAAAGAAATACTACATCCCCTAATCAACGACGCGCCGTACTACGTATACATATATTTAAAATATAGGCCTACCTATAAAGTATCCAGTTACGAGATTTGGTTGTAATTTTATACAATACTATATACCTATATTATAATATATATGTAAAGTGTCCATTCAGAATATTTAGTTGTAATTGTATACAACATTATCTAATTAAACGTCTACTTTCGCGGAGTAATACTTCGTCACGTGATATCTATTCTAGCCTAACGAGTGTACATTTGGTTAAACGTATAAAATTACGACCAAATCTATCCTGACTGGTTACTTCATAGGTATATTAAATTAACCTTCCGTGGCAATAACAAACAATTACTGTCAATATAACTTTAGGACATGTTTTTTATTCATTTTATATACATTGTATTGGGGATGGGTAATGTGCATTTTTACCAGCACTATTAGCACCACGTTTGGAGGGAATTACATGTCCCCCAAAGTTTAAACTTTTGGGCCGTGAGCGAGAGTTTTCATAGTTTCTTTTGTATCTCTGATGACTTTTTTCTGTGCCCGGTATAATTTTTTTCGTTAAAATCGAACACGTGTAAACTGGAAATAAATACCAAATTTCATCTAAATGGGTCCAGTATGTTTTACGTGATTGAGTAATACACACTGACAGAAACCATTAGATTTTTATATACAGTATAGATTAGTTCCCAATAAATATATCTAACTATAAATTTACTGATTATTGTCTTGAAAACCAAGAGAAGGAAAAACAATGTAACACAACATTTGTAAAGTAACTTCTAACTAAACTCGAAACCTAAATAACAAACAATTACAATAATTACTATCAGCTGTTTAAATGTTTTTAAAAGTGATTGCATCAGGTGATTACCAGCTGATGAAGTCAAGTTAAGTATTAAATGGAGTATAGAAAATTTAGTGTTAAGGGGTTTTCAAGGCCCGTGGGGCGGAGCCCTGACGGAATTTCTAAATAAAAATAGGCCTATATGTTAACCAGGGACCCTAAGAATGGCCATGTAAAATTTCATCTCAATGGGTAAAGTAATTTTTACGTGATTGAGTAACAAACACACACACACACACACACACACACACACAAATATAGTGAGCAACTAACTTACTATATGTACATGACTTACCGTATAAAAATTCAAAATATTTAAGTAGTTTAGGTACTAAGTTGTAATATGAAAAATATTTAAAAAAACAATGCACAAATTTTCGGGGGATGGGGTCAATTGCCCCTACTGTCGCTCCCCTGGAGCCGCCTTTGTATAAGGGTGTAATATATATATTACCGTAGAATTTACAAAGCTATTTCTAATAAAGCTTTTTGTTTATAAAACTAGTAACCATATACTTGTACCTCATTTTATTATTAATAATTTAATTTATGGAATCTAAGAAAATATTCGTGCACTGTAAACCTTGCTTTACAAATGGAAAATGCGAAAGGAAATCGAAAAGAAATTACAACATAATGCAAGCGACGAAAAAAAGAAAGCATATAAATAGTAACAAACAATAATAGTACTCCAATACCATAGATAGAAAAGGAAAATGGAAAATTGCTAGGATATTCGTTTTCTATTTTGCCACTTAGGCTAATGTTGTTATTCTGACATATGTATATACATAATCTATTTATATTGATTGTAATTATAAAATTTTAAAAAAAAACTAAAATAAAATGTTTTATTGTTGATTTAAGTAGGAATTGACTTTTAAAAAAATTATATTACTTGTTTAAAAAAAATTAAAAGTAACAAATACTTCCATAGTGTGGTATTCTATTTATATTTAAACTAATAATAACATTGATTGGGATTTTGGCAACTTTTTATTTGTATTTATTAATCACATAGAGGTTATTAATTATTTATAGAAACCATTTTAAGTTCTCATTTTCATAAACTTCAACCATAACAAGAAAAACTTTACTGTTAAATAGTTGCTTTTTAAGCAACAGATCTTTAAATTTTAAAAAATTACCGTCTGCAGAGAGGCCTAAATCTAGAATCGGGTGTGACTATTATATTTTTGTAGCTTCACTGGAAAACAATTATAATATTGTTTTCGAGACATAACATTTTGTTTATTTTATTTATTTCATTTATCTACGGAAATGTCGTATGATCTATTTTGATAAACGATTTTCCAACTAAAACCGACCGAAGATTTGCAAGAACAGCGCACTGCCGATTGTTTTACCGAAATGCTTGGAATGGGACGGGACTATATTGTATAATCTGCCCACCAGAGTAGTGTAGGTGACAACCAGTCAACAGGAAATCTCGGATACATCTTCCTACGTTGCTTGCAACAGGTTCAACTGAGCAGACGCACCGGAAATCCTCTCTCCTCGTCTTCGCATCTCCCCTCTATATTTGTTTACAAGTGTTATTAGTGAAGACTGGTTTAAACTGATTTCAGTAAAGGTGAACACAAATATAAAATGTATTTTTTTTTGAAAGTTTTAAGTAAAATAAACCCAGGGCAAAATTAGCTGATTTTGCTGTTAAATTTTTTAAGAAATCAAAAGTTCTAAGAATATGAATTTCTTCTGTTTTAAGAATTAAAATTAGTAGGCTATAGTTCTTCAAAAAAGATTTCTTCGAGTCTTAAAATGTTTTTTAGTGACGAAATTAAAGAGCTTCAAAACAATAACGGCACTGTAAATTAACGGAAGATATTGTAGGGATAACGAAAAAGAAATGATTTATGGCCTAGTCACGAATTTTTACAAAACTCAAATTACGAATAAAGACTTAGTATAAGAAACTACTAGTTTTATTCAAACCTTGTTCCATTCACCTCACGATAGTAATTAATGGATAGGTTTTTCGACTTCTATTTTTTTACAAACAAAAAGGAGTTAATATTTTTTTTATTAAGATTAAATTTGCGTATACGATAATTTTCTTGGTGATATTGAAATACAATTTCTAAACCATATACAATTTTAAGAGCTTTATAGAATAATTTATAATAGATGTTCAATAAAATTTTAAATTAATGTTTTTCATAAACAAATTAAGGTTTTCCCGAACTTGTAAATTTAATAAGTTCATAAAAAAACGTACTGAGACAAAACGTTTGTGATTGTACTAAACTATCTTCGACAGTGTCTGAAATATTTTTTTTATTAAAAAAGTTATATCCATTAATAAAGTTAAAGTTAAATCTATAAAACAGTATTTTCATTCTTTATTTAGTGCAAAACACAGGAAAGGACGTATTTTCTTTTTTGTTGTTTATAAACTATATGTGATATATTGTGTAAACAAAGAATATTTTAGTTTGTATAATTTTTAGTTTTCATTCTCTTTTTTTATTCATTTATGTAGAAAAATATATATCCAAACAATGTTTAAACTTTATTATTATCTGTAAAAACAATCACTCTGTATTATTAAGTTCTTACAGGAGTTCAATAAAT
This sequence comes from Prosapia bicincta, assembly GCA_036971475.1. Classification (NCBI taxonomy): domain Eukaryota; kingdom Metazoa; phylum Arthropoda; class Insecta; order Hemiptera; family Cercopidae; genus Prosapia; species Prosapia bicincta. Next base: position 110,245,278 of record JBAIZL010000005.1, read on the forward strand.
TAAATGGAAATTTTAGACTAAATAACTATTAAAATTAATTCACACTATTTATTAATTTATTGCTACTAATTTTTACACACTTAACGTTTATTAAAGCGTCTAAATACTGTTTTAATCAGGTTTATTATTAATACGGAGTTTGCTAATAGTCAGTTTACACTGCCCAGCACTGAATCTGTCACTAAAGCTTTACTCTCTCACTACATTACAAATCACTAATCTGTATTCAAACCTCGATTTGCCGCTTCTAGCAATATCTCGTGCTTTCTAGCCGCTTCACTTCTTCGATAGTTCTAGAAGTTCTTCACAAGAACGATAGGTGTTGTGTCCGCTAAAGCGTGAAAGGCCTTGAAAACTTGTCAAGCCGTGCCCCATGAATCACCGGCGGGACTTTGGCGGTTGCACTATATGTATGGTAACTTTAATTTTTGGGGGATTTTACTTGTAACTTATGGTAAGAAGGGAAACGCATATTAATACCATTTTGTTTTTATTCCTTTTCTGATGTCATAATCTATAGGCTACTCGGACTGGTATGGACTTCTAAATTAAATTTTTATTTACGATTTCTTCCTTACGATTTCTACCTAACGATTTCCTTTAGTTTTTCACAATGTTTTTGCATAAAATTGTTTCATTTAAAGTAAATTTTTGCACAACTATTTGCACTGCCTGTTTCGCATTGTTCTGATAAATAACTTAAAGATAAACAGCTTAACATCTCCCATCTTAACAATGTATATCTTCAATAAGAAAAAATAAGTTTGTATGAAATGGTATTAGTAATCAAAGTAAAATGCACTACTCGAAAAGAAATAAAATGTGTTAATGAAAAAACGATTGGAAAATAGAAACTGACAATGCTGAGAATTTTTTTAGTTGTACTCACACACACACACACACACACACACACGCGCGCGCGCGCGCACGGGCGCGCGCAAGCAAGCAAACAAACACACACACAAATACATTCATACACACACGCACTCTTTCTCTCACATACCCTCCCACGTTCACACATATCCGTCTCTCTCTATCTCTCTTTCTCTCTCTCATACACATACACACACACACACACACACACACACACACACACACACACACACACACACACACACACACACACACACACACACACACACACACATACACACACACACACACACACAATTCATTTTTCATCTTCCGTCAATGTTAAATTTATTTTAAGATTATTTTTATGTTAAAAAAGCTGAAACCTAAAAGTTGATTTTTATCTTCTAAGGCCGGCCGCACACCTGATAAGATACGGCGCGTCGCGGCGATTTTGCCTTAAGGCACCTTATACGACATGGATTATATGGGTTTAAATGGAGGTGCCACACTCTGGATCAGGTACGTCAAGGCGAGGCCGTGGCTTAAGGCGCTTTGTACTCCTTCGTCAATTTTCGTCCGTCGGGCAAAAGGCAAAACACAAATCGTTCTGCGCATGCGCGGGTAACAGTTTACCTATTTTACGTTATGTATTCTCGATAAAAGTTAATAATCCTAACATTACCTAACATAATACCTAACATTACCTTAACGTTATCAGGACTCATTCTTCTGGAGTTATACATTGCCTATAGTTTGTCTTCCTTTTATGGATTGTTGGAGTTAACTCAAGAATAAAATCAACTGTCGTTGGTTTTATACGACAGTAATATTTCCAGCGTCTGCTCTTAATTCGGCAAAAAACGATTTAGGTTTCGTTTATGGGGTACACCCACATTTGTCTGTTTGGGCCATCATCGATAAACTTGACGAGGTTCCACATTACTATAAACAGTTGCTTCTTCTGCTTTCATTTTGACGAAATATGTAACATACAAACTACACACACTACTTCACTTTGTCACCATCGGGCAAGGCGCGTCTCACCTCGTCGCCCTGAAGTACCCCATGTGCGGCCACCCTAAGAAGACGGATTTTGTTGTATGTAGTTGTATATGAAGGCAGTCGAATTTCTCTTATGAAACTTTGTTCTTAAAGTTAAAAAAAAAAAAATTAATATTGAAAGTATTTTAAGGAAGTCTCAACAGTCCTAAAGTTTGTTTGATAGAGATGTATCAGGAAATTCGATAAAGTTCTGTCTGCATGCAACATGTTACTGAGCGAATCTAACCGTAACAGCTAAAGAGCAGATACAGAGAGGTCACGCTGTCCAAGACTACTAGTACTGCTTGACCTTCAAACATGATCACTTGTGCAGAAGTTAACACAACACCGAAGTGCAGAAAGGCAACTATTTGAGAAACTCTTCAGCGGATAATGCAATTACTATTCTCTTCATTAAATAAAAACATTTATATGTCTCCCCATCACTCTTATACCTCTTGATCTGTGAGTGTGTGTGTGTGTGTGTGTGTGTGTGTGTGTGAGTGAGTGTGTGTGTGTATGTGTGTTTGTGTGTGTGTGTGTGTGTGTGTGTGTGTGTGTGTGTGTGTGTATGTGTGTGTGTGTGTGTGTGTGTGTGTGTGTGTGTGAGTGTGTGTGTGTGTATGTGTGTGTTTGTGTGTATGTGTGTGTGTGTGTGTGTGTGTGTGTGTGTTTGTGTGTGTATGTATTTGTGTGTGTTTGTGTGTGTGTGTGTGTTTGTGTGTGTGTGTGTGTTTGTGTGTGTGTGTGTGTGTGTTTGTGTGTGTGTGTGTTTGTGTGTGTGTGTGTGTGTGTTTTATGTGTGTGTCTGTATGTGTGTGTGTGCGTGTGTATGTATGTGTGTGTTTGTATTCACGCAAGTCCGTAATATTTCATTACTGACTTATCATTATTATTTAGCAGCTTCGCAATGTATGAACAATCGATACACAGAGACTATACTAAGGTATAATTAAGCCAGCATCTGTCAGCGATGCTATCGAGATGGCAACGCGGCCTACGGCTTCCGTAACGGCCTCCACAGATCGCTCCCACTCTGGCTCAATTCAGGACTCTTTTAGTTGTCGTATTATTTGATGAAACCAAATTTAAGCTTATTTGTAGGAGATACAGGAATTTCATATAATATTTCTCCTATAAATTTTTTAAAATTTCTGTAACCTTCACTACTGTAAAAACAGGCGTATTAGGAATTATATTTCATGCAACACTATGCCACCATTTAAACCTAATTTTACCTGAAATTATTTCCTATTTCATTAATAGTATAAGCCTTTTAGCCTATTCTTTTATATGCAATTGTAACAATACAAAAATTAACTTGTACATAATTCAATACTTTGGAAGGAGTTAACGATAAAATAATGAAGACATTTGTTGTTTGGTTTTTTTCATTTTGATCAAAAGAGGGGAGTTATTGTTCACACATCCTGGAGTAACCTGCTTAGTTTCATGGTTGTATCACTGTCTGAAACATACTTCCCTACTTTAAGGTTCTTGAGATTTTATATTCTATCCATAGTCAAAGTAGGGTCCATATATTTTGTCAAAGTTAAATTACTTTTTTATTGATGGGTAAGTACTATAATGATCAGAGCAATCAAAGCACGTGAGTTTGCCCTTGCACAAACTGCATAAGTTTTTGCTATTGGCTAAGAAAAAAATAGGAGTCGTTTATAACGTATTATTTATTTTGTAATATGAAAACTTTTGATAATTTTGTAAAGAAATATGGAAATTATTGAAGCATTTGTGAGACTTGTAGCATGTTTAACTTCAGGGTTAATGTTCAGGCTAGCCTAATGGCACGCCAGATTTAATTTGCTGAACTCTGGCACGATCACGCGCTACAATGCTGCGAAGTACACCTAAGCTGAATAATGGGTTAGGGCTTCGTTCTGCTCTGTTTTCTTGGCCCTCTTCACAGGTAGCCAACGTAACAGCTGCTAGAAGAAGCAAGATGGCGATGTATTTCTTCATCTTTGATATCTGGAAAGACAGGGATTTTGTAAAAATTAATAAACAATAATACATTCAGGTTTTTCTTCAAGTATTTGAAAGTTGTCTCTAAATATATAAAACAATAATTTCTATTACAAGTTCTAATAAACGAGATGGATCTCTGCTAAAGTATTTAATAAAATATTTGTTTAAACATCCAGGAAGACTATGTGTTGAACGATTAATTCGTACTCTAAGAAAATTAAATACTAGCGTTTAACATTTAGTTCAAAGATTTTCCGTACTTCACTAAGAAGTGATAACTCATTACACTTAAGCAAATGTCTTCTTTATGGCCAAAGAACAAGATACACAATTTATTGAACAACATAATAATTAAATTCACTCATATTAGCCCTACAATATATCATATTATTTGTATACGTTTACAAATAGTTTTATTTAGTTTCGATTATTATTTATTTATAAAACAAAATTCAATACTACTGGCGAAGCTGAAAACAACTCTACTACCGCTTTCGTATTCTTAGCTTTGAAATCGGTAGCCTCGACAAGCAGTTCTGAACAGAAGGATAATACTAATTTCACTTTGTGATACAAGCTTGGTATGAAGCCATTACTGTACTTTTAGTCAAGGGTGTCCTGGAGTCAATCCCATTCGCTTGTATTAAGGAAACACAGAACGTAATGGTCGAACATATAAGGGGCTAGTTGTAGGCCTACTTAGTACAATTAAGCGACATTATCAGACTGAGATATTGACCCCCATCTAAACAAAATCTCTCGTGCACCACTGAGCATAGTCCTGTCCGAAGTGGCTTACAGCATAAGCTTTACAGAATTCAAGAGAGCTTTTGCTTCAACCACCGAATAGTACGATATACTATTACTCATATTCACTGGCTGAGCATTCTGGTGACTGAAATGCACTTAAAAATCCATTGGCGCTAATAGGAATCGAACACGGACAGGAGCCTTATTTTAGCAAAGGTTTAGAAGGCCACTAAACCAGTCAACTGTCATGTTTTTACTAAATGTTGAAGAATTACAATATAATATGGCATTATACATTCTACTTGTGGTTTTAAAAATTTTACTATATGAGCAATCTATAATGGTAATCATAATTACTCAACATTTACTGTTATAATTTCTATAATAAATAGTTTATATTCTGAGATCCACCAAGAGCATCAATCTGCAAGTTATCGAGCGCTTCCAAGATAAAGTTTTAAGAGCCCCACGGTACGGCTGAAACTTTGCCACACATAGAGACCTCAAGTTGGAGAGCGTGAGGGAGGAGGCAGCATAGAATCTCTTCGAGTGTCTCCAGCAACACAAGAACCCCAGAGCTCTACGGCTGGCTCACAGGGTATCAGTGCGCAGACCTAGGCTCACTAAACCTTTGGACCTGGTTCCAAAGTAAAATTAACTGCACATCATCAGCAGTACTAGAATATTATGTATTTGTCATACACTAGAACAAGCCTGACCTTTTTCAACTGCTCTCAGAAAGCAAGGAGCTAGATAGGAATCGTTTTTAGTTGCAGCATATATACACATATATGCTATACTATATAACTATATATGTATATATATATATATATATATATGTTGTGTGTGTGTGTGTGTGTGTGTGTGTGTGTGTGTGTGTGTGTGTGTGTGTGTGTGTGTGTGTATCACTTTCACTATATGTACTTAAACAAGAATCTTACTTGGTATTTATGCGAATTAACTTTCAAAGATTGGTAGTACCTCCATCATCAAGCCGTTATAAGTTTCATATTTTCATGTTTTAATTTATTTAATATTTTGACCAAAACGAAATCATACAATTAGCAAAAAACAATGACAATTTATACAGCCAAAAACCCCTACCAATACACAAAAGACAATCCAAAGCCCACCAAAATGAACGCCCTCAACAAAATACATAAAATCAACAATCCAATAAGACCCCTAATAAATTTTAAAAATGTACCTGCCTAAAAAATATCACAAATAATCGCCAATAACCTAAAACACGAATTTAAATTGGAAAATAAATACACCATAAAAACCCCAATTAAATTAACTGAAATACTAAAACCAATAAACAACAAAAACACCAAATTTATATCATTTGATATCACAAACACGTACTCTAATATACCAATAAACGAAACCATCCAAATAATAAAAAACAAATTAACTAATCTTAAAACCAACCCCAAATACACAAACCAAATTACAAAATGCCTAAAGACCATACTTAACCAAAACTATTTCGTATTTAATAATAAGATATATAAACAAAAAGATGGTTTAGCTATGGGATCACCCCTCTCAAGTATATCAAAAATTTACCTCCAAAACCTTGACGAATTAATCACACAAACCATAAAAACACATAACCCTAACGGACATTGGATACGATATGTTGACGATGGATTATACATCTCAGAAAATAAAGCAATAAATAAGAATATCATCCTAAATGAAATCAACAACTTATACCCTAACATAAAATTCACCATGGAGGAAGAAATAAACAATAAAATAAACTATCTAGACCTAACAATAACCAGAAATACAAGTAACATCGAATACTCAATTTATAGGAAACCCACACAAACCATTAATACAATACCAAACTACTCTATCCATCCGCCACAACATAAAATGGCTGCATACAACCCACTATTATACAGAATGCTAAAACTGCACTTAAAAAAATGAAGAAAAAGTCAAAGAAAAACAAATAATATATCACATAGCCCAAAAGAATGGGTACAATAAAAAACTATAGGTAAATTCGAATTTAAAATATTAAATAAATTAAAACAACCTAATATCGAACTACAAACAACAACAAAATGGGCCACATTCACATACACAGGGTACAACATAAAAGGAATAACTAAAACACTAAAAAATAATAATAATTACATAGCTAAAAAAAAACACAGGAAACATATTTAATAAAATAAACCAACCGGAAAAAATATGTCCCACACTTAATAACGGAATATACAAAATCGAATGCCCAGATTGTAATAAAATATACATAGGCCAAACAAAAAAGAAATTAAAAGACAGACATCAAGAACACCTCAATGCAGACATCAAACCTGAAACTTATAATTCAAACTTAACTACACACGCCATCAAAAACAAACACACATTCCCCACATTAAAAAACGTACACCTAATAAAAAAAGTACAAAAATGCCTCAAAAAGACAATCTGGGATAAACTACAAATTTATAAACATAAAAATAATATCATAAACGAACAAATACAAATAAAATTTTAAACGATAATTTTCCAACCTAATAGACAGAATTAACCTCAAGACAAACTTAAAAGACTCCCACAGTGCAGTGAATCCAAAAATAGAACAATAACACCTTGTGACAACGGAAATTCCTCACAAATTGCAGTCCACTACAACCCCCGGTCAGTGATGCTTGATGATGGAGATACTACCAATATTTGAAAGTTAACTCGCATAAATACCAAGTAAGATTCTTCTTTAAGTACATATAGTGAAAGTAATAAGTAAATACAAGAAAACCGTGTTGCAAAACTAAATATATATATTTGACTCGTAAAAGACCTTGATGTAGATTATTTAAATAAAAAAAAAACTTTATTATTAACTTAAATTTTGTTGGCAAACCCAACTTATTTGACAAAAGTAAACACCTAATAGTAGTTTAAGTATTTTCCATTAAACAAAATGCAAGTATGTATGAAATTCTCACTTGATACCTATAGCCTAAGAGTTATCGATATTCCTTTCCCTAATAAACTTGGAATAGCTCACCCAATGTCTGTTTATTCTGGTTAAAAAGTGAATAATATTTGTGAAAAATCTAGTAAAATTATATTATAGGAAGACATGAGATTACTTTCTAATTACCATAAATATAAAATAAATGTTATATTCGTATAATGTAAGTAGCGGCCTACATACCTATGAGTTTTGTTAGTCGTATTAGATACTGGCTAGGCTACAGTTACGTTCAGTATTTATACTAAATTTCGCCAGGTTTTTACAACTGTTTATTAATTACTCAATTAATGAACTTGATGTAAACAAGTTGCTTCTAATTTTATTTTTTATTTCTTGTTATTTCTAAACAAATGTAAATTGTTTATTATAAATTAGGTTTAAATTACTCTATAGGAAACAGATGTTTCTCTTTTTCTAACTTCCGGGAGGAAATTTCCTAGTTCACGTTATTATTTTATTAGAATTTTGAACATCAGATAGCAGAATATTATTTTGAATATTAGATTACTAGAATACCACCTAGTTCTTATATTAAATATTGGATAGCAGCATATTATTTTGCATAGTAAAATATCAGAATATCCACTGGTTTTTATTGACATTTTAAATATTAAATAACAGAATATTATTTTGAGGGTAATTATTCCGACGTGCGACTACCGCTATTTTTAGTTTTCCTATGTATTTTTACGTCCTAAACACGAATCCAACATTATTTTTTGTCGCTGACAACGTTTTTTTAAAAATATACTTTAAAAACATAACCTAAACTAACCTTTATTGACGTACGACTAACGCTATTTTCGTGAATTTGTTTTTACTTTTCTTATGTATTTTCACGTTTTTACACGTGCGGTAGTAGCACGTCTGAACTTACGTCAATAAAGGTTATGTTTTTTAAGTATATTTTGAAAAAAACGGCATCAGCGACAATTATTAATGTTGGATTCGTGTTTAGGACGTAAAAATACATAAGAAAAGTAAAAACAATTCACGAAAATAGCGGTAGTCGCACGTCGGAATAGCGGTAGTAGCACGTCTGAACTTACGTCAATAAAGGTTATGTTTTTTAAGTATATTTAAAAAAAACGGCGTCAGCGGAAATTATTAATTTTGGATTCGTGTTTAGGACGTAAAAATACATAAGAAAAGTAAAAAAAATTCACGAAAATAGCGGTAGTCGCACGTCGGAACAATTACCATTTTGAGTATTAGAATAATAGAATATCATCTGGTTTTTTATTAAAATTTTGAAAATTAGATAGCAGAACATTATTTTGAATATTAGAATATCATCTGGTTTTATTGACATTTTGAATATTAGATAGAAGAATAATATTTTGAATATTAAAATACTAGAATATCGTGTAGTTTTTATTAAAACTTTAAATATTAGCTAGCAGAAAACTATTTTGAATATTAAAATATCAGAATACCATCTGGTCGTTATTAAAATTTTGAATATTAGAGAACAGAATATTATTTTGAACATTTTATTATTAGAATATTACTTGGTTCTTTAAATTTTGAACATTAGATAGGAGAATATTATTTTGAATATTAAATGTGTCTGTAAATTGAATATCATATGTGTCTGTACTTTATTAAAATTTTGAATATTAGCAGAATATTATTTTAATTAATAAAATTCTGAATATCGCCTAGTTTTTATTATTAGATAGCATAATACTATTTTAAATATTGAAAATAGAATATCATCCCGTTTTTATTACAATTTCGAATATTAGCAGAATATTATTTTGAATATTAGAATACCAAAATATTACCTGTTTTTTAAAAATTTTCAACATTATATATCAGAATATTATTTTAAATATTAGAATATCATCATCTTTTTTTAAAATTTTGAATATTAGATAGCCGAATATTATTTTTAATATATTATAATATCACCTGGTTCTATTAAAAAATTGAATATTAGATAGAAGAATATTAATTTGAATATTATAGTATCATTTGATTTCTATAAGAATTTTGAATATTTTTATACGTCTAGATCTTCTTAATGACGTTAGACTATTATAATACTCTACAGAAACTTAGGTACTTTTGTATTGCATACTCTCTTGTTGATTTTTCAAAAAAAAAGGCAAGGTCCCCTCCAGAGAGCAAAGAGTGCACTTCATACACTGAGGAAGACTGATGAGTCTTTAATAGAATGAGAAATACTTCGATATTTTTCCATGATGTCTCAAATTTCTGACATCATACACTAGCGTATGTTCTATGAGCCTACATACAGCCTTTCCCAATTAGCCTGCAGCTGTATTTACTCTTGGTGCATCACCGTATTAATTATTTATTGGTAATTAAATTAAATCTACACAAGTTCTATTAGACGTTAGTAAACCTAATTAAATGACTACCTATGTATTTTGCCACTTCCGGGATTATAAGGTGTTTGTGTAGATTATTTTATGAATATAGCTTGCAGATAGCATGTTATCGTTGTTCCTCGAAACCATATGAGAAATATTTGTGTGAATATCTTGAAATTATTTCGACTGGAGATGTTCTGCTTTTGCAAGTCTTATATTGCGCTTCACTATTATAGGTCAATACTGCAAACTCTTCCTATGTCCTTAATACAAGGGCGGCTCCGGGGAGGGCCAGTAGGGGCAATTTCCTCCCCGAGAATATGGGTACTGTTTTTTTAGAAATATATTTTTTTTATATTCGGAACACTTTTAAATTTACCCCAGTTTACTTATAAAAATGTAATTTTTATTTTAAAGCAATGTATATTGTTTTTACATTTATGTAATGTTAGGTATATAAATTCCTCTGATAACATTGATAGATCCACTCAGCGTAAACACTGTCATGTTACAAGTCGCGCACTAGTTCCGTACCGGCTCGGCTGTACTAACAGTCCGTGTACTACACTCCGTGTCGGCCTCGTCAGACCGACCCGTTTGATGAAAGTTAAACAATATTTTGTATTATGTATAAAATAATTTTGGTATCTATATAAATTCAGATAAAATGCATGTTTTGATGAAAAAAATTGCAAATTTCCTGTGATTATTTAGTACAAGAATAGCTACAAATTTTATTTCCAGGCCTTTATTTTTGAATGTTTTCCTCCCCAAAACCAACCCATGTTTTCCTGCCACTGAGCACCCCGCCCCCGAAAGTCTATCCTGGAGCCGCCCTTGCCTTAATAGGTTTCTGCAGTATGTAAGCAGAGACCTGTTACACCAACACATTTAAGTTTTTAAAAGTTTTTCAGCAGTTCAATGCTTTTTTTTGTCAAAAAAAGTTAATTGTAATTTGAAATCTGGAAATTTTTTCATAAAGTCATAATATACTGTATGGCATAAGGCCTAAGTTGAGCTAGTCTAGCTGTCACAAGAATGCTCTTGTTTTACGGAAGTGGAGTTTAACGTCAACTTTCGGACAAGGGCTACTGCCTTGTTCAAGAGCCATCCTGAACAGTTGCAATTTAATTCTCTTATCTAATTGGTTTTTTATGATTACAAAATTGTAAAATGTACAGGTCATAGTTTTGGATTTTCAGGGGGAATTTTTTATAGGATTAAAATATACAGCTCGATTTACTTCAAATTTGATACAGAGGTTTATGATTGTCACAGGAATATACATAAATAGATGAAACACACACAGACAGACACACACACAGACACACACACACACACACACACACACACACACACACACACACACACACACACACACACAAAACATTTGTTATCCAATTTGCTTTTATATGCTGGAGTTGTTGAGTAAGGGAAAGCGTTATCTCAATAAATCTCTACATCTTTAGAGAATTACCCTCAGCTACCGGAATAGACCTATTTATCACTACATATCACTAAACTATTTTCCACGTTCCTAACCACATGAACACAATTGAAATAACATTTTTACAGTACCTTGTTCTACACGACGGAATAAAATTTACGTTTAGATAGTGCGTTGTTTTAATTCTCAACATAACATTTTTCATTACCGGCAACAAATTTCTTGATTTTATGACTGAAAATAACAAATGTAACGTTCGTATTTATGGTTGTTGAGAGAGATTTGTTAAAGACACCTATGTCTCAGAGCTTGGGGTTGAAAATGTATCTGTAAAGTAGGAGGTTTCGTAGAATTCAGGAGCTCGTAAAGTTCCAGGTAATCAGGAAAGGTTTTTAAGTAAGCCTTGAGAATATGTGTCGTGAGAATATCCCCTTTCAGAAGAGAATATTTGAGTTGAAATAAATCACGAAATCACATCTTTACATTACCTTGGTCTTCTCCAAAGAAAAAAGTCGTATTTTCTCTCCATCCCTTTTCTACCAATCTTTACCTGTAGCAATTCTGTTACGATTACGCAAGCTACACCTCACCATCACAGAGAAAACGCTACTCTAATGCTAAAAATGAAGTTACGTAGTAAACTGGGGGAAACGTTCGTTTGCTTTCAAAAACAAAATTTTCACTGTTACTGATATTTTTAAGTAGCTAGTTAGATCTTGAAGAAGAAAGTAAACCTAAACATTTAAAAATGAAGTAAACTAATCACTGAAGGAAATTAATTATACTGAAAGCCCTTTGGTGGAGGGCATCCTCTTAGTAGAAATCTACTAAAGAATTGGTGGTTACTCGTTGTCACATGGATGGATCTACTCCAACCTGAAGATGCATTCTAAAATTTATTGTAAAAAGACACAATGTCAATTATTTTGCTTGCTTGGTTATGTTTAAATAATTAAAACTGGAAAATAAACAATGTATTTCAAGAACAGGGTTTACGTAAAATATAGACAGCATTGGTCAGCAACTACGAAAGTAATTAAGGCGATTATTATGAGCTTTGTAGAAGAAATAATATTAGGCCCTATCTGAAGAGAAAAATTAGTAATAATATTATTTACAGAAATAAGTAGGGATTTTTCAAGTTAGTTTTAAAATATACTTACCAAATATCGCAAAAATAAAAACAAAAAAAAATTATAAATATTTTAAAAGTTTCATACTCTCGCATATCTGTTGATAACCTGCTGGTGATGAATAAAATAATGCAAAAGAGGCGTTTCGTATGACCAAAGTATTAAAAGCATTTCCTTTCAAAACCAAGGTGTAGAAACAATGTGGCAAACCAGGAGTGACGTCAGCAAAGTATTTTTAGATTTCAATTAATCCTTCAAGTCTAGAAGGAATTAATCAAACACAAGAATTTCTCATCTTTTAATGTGAATAATGGCGGCCAGTTAATGAGGATGTGAATTCGGATGAAATTCTTGGAAGCAGGTCTTGACCTAGACTTCACCTTTTCAAAACTGAAACGCATTTGGTGCAAAACAAAAACAGTAAACGCGATAAGAGAATTCAAAAGTGTTAGTTTAAATAGTAAAATGGGGGTCATGACAAAGTATTAAATAATTATTTTATGTACATTTCTGTGATATAAAAACATGTAGCCTACACTATTTTCAAATACTTTTAAAAATATTGTTGTCATAAATATAGGTGTCAACATATTAATTTTTGAGACATTTAATTTCTTAGTGTACAAGTTATAGGCTTACTATACGACAGCAAACGTGATTATGTTTTAGGGCTATAGTCGTTTGCTACTCACTGTAAGAAAGTCTAAAAATAATGTCATCAACTATTGATATATGAATAAAAGACTTACACAAACTCACAAATTAATCATTTATTAACTTATACGCGTTTCAATGACAAAGCCATCATCATCAGTGAGTGTTGCTACTACAAACTCTAGCTTAAAACTAGTTACAACACTCACGGATGATGATGACTTTGTCATTGAAACGCGTATGAGCTAATAAATGATTAATTTGTGTGTTTGACTAAGTATTTTATTTGTATTAACATAACCTCACAAGCTAAGTTCAAATAATAGTTGTTTATTGATATATGTATTATATTTTGCAGTTTACGTAATGCGCATATACTTGCTATCAATAATTATTTTGCAATGGCTGTGTGATTTTTTTCTTCCAAAGATTTTGTATATTCAATCTAGATTTTAATATTTAATTAACGTCGATATTTTGTTTAAATGCTATTTAAAAATAGTTAAATTTGTATAATTTGCATTAGATTTTTAATGAAAGCCTGAAACTTCACTCCAACCATCCAAAGTATCAATTCTTAATTTGTCACTCGAATTAAACTTGTTTAAAGAAAATAATGCGATTGATTTTTCGAATCCAAAACTGTCTTTTAATCATCCAGTTTACCACATTTCGACAACTTAAATAGTGGTGTTCCTTTCAAGTCGTAATTAAATTTTAACCTTAATGAAAGAATGTCAAGAATATGATCATCAATATGTGCAGAAACCACCTGTTTTTGACTTGAAAAGGACAACTATATAGTTGTCGAAACGTCATCAACTGGATGAATAAAGGACAATTTATTACCAAAGAAATCACCCGCATTCTTTTCCTTCAATCATAGTTTTTATTGCAAACATGATTTCTATTCTATGGCCATACACAGCGTTTTAAGATGGGCAAGAAAAGTGTTGCTACAGTAAAAGCTCTTTTATACGGCATCCTATAATCCGGAACGTTCTATTAACCGGCACATTTTCAAAACAAAACAGTGCAGTACCCTTCTTTGTTGTTACAAGATGTGACTTCAGAAGTACACTCAAACATCCGTGATTATTTTAAAAATCATTAAAACATTACAAAATCATAGTCTTTGCAGAGTTAAGTGTACTGGTGTAGGTTTTATTTTAACGTTGCATGAAGGAAAAAGCTTTTTGGCGATAATTTGCTTTCCTTTCTCTAATTATTTTCTTATAAATTTTGTGTGCGCAAGTGTGAGGTTTTATTAATCCGTACAGAGATGGAGTAACTGGATATAAAAATGGAAAGAAAGATAAGTGGGACAACAGTAGGCCTACATTCAAATTTGCTTGTCAAGTAGCACAAACGTATGCACAGTACATACGGTAAATAGGCTATTTAGGTTTTAAGTTCTATTATCTGGAAATTTTCGATAATATCAGGATTTTATACCTTTTCTATATTAGTTGGATAGACATTTTAAAAGCAATCACCATCACGAGAACAAACCCAAATAAGTTAAAGGGTGACTCATTTTTAAAGTGTTCATTATTAGGACAAGTATTGTATTGACCCAGAATAGTTAGGGGAAATGATTTAAATCTCCTATCCACTTTAATATCTGGTCAGAGTACAAATATGTGAGAATTATGATGATTTAGAGTTCTGAATATGTAAGAACAGTCACCTTACGAGAGTAACAAAATATGAGTTAATATATCTGTTACGTACAATTAGTAAACTAATTAATTTAGGCCTATTTGATTGAGAATGTAATTATCTGCTTAAGTACTTGCAGTAAGTGTGAATTATAGAGCTGTTTAGTTCATTCGTTGAATAATATATATATATATATATATATATATATATATATATATAAATATCGCAATATGTTTTCTTGTGTATTAATAAAGAACAATATATATATATATATATATATATATATATATATATATATATATATATATATATATATATATTAATATTAACGTCTGTCAGTAGGCTACGTGTTAACTTTTTCTTATAAATGCTTATCTATCTTAAAACGAACCGAATCCTAAGTTACTCAATATCTATTGAACAAGTAATATACAAATTTTCTTTTAAAGTCAATTCTTACTTAAATCAAAAAAAAAAATGTATTTTAGTTTCCTTTTATTTTAAAATTACCATTAATATAAATATGTAGATACATATGTCAGAATAACAATATCAAGGGGCAAAATAGAAAGCGAATATCCTTGCGATTTTCAATTTTCCTATGGTGTTGGGCTATCATTTTTATTTATTACTATTTATGTGCTTTTTTCGTCGCTTGCATTGTATTACATTTTCTACTCGCTTTCCTTTCGCATTGTCCGTTTGTAGAGCAAGGTTCGATACCGTTAATCCAGTTTCTTTGTTTATTTTATCCTTTTCGTTCATTTTTAATCCTAGAACTTTATTTATGATATTGTGTGGGAACCATGGCAACAATTTAAGGTTATACAATAGTGGCTTTTCATATAGATATTTGAGAAGTTCATTTCTAGTCATGGAAAGTTGGCTCAGTGCCAAAAAACGGTAGATTTCGAACATGAAGATATTCAGTTCGAATCCGACCAAGACTTCCCAAATTTTTATAATTTAATTATTGAATAATTATTTGAAAAAACTGTATTAACGTCAATTGGCATCCACTATAGGTTAAAGAAAATGTATTTGAACTTGATGGGATAAATAAAAACATATTTTATTAACTATTGAAAATTTGTACAAAATATATCAGGAGAGTGTGTGTTAATAGAAAGAATTTAAAAATGGCAGTTAATATTTTGTCACATGCTATTGTCATCTTCAAACAAAAAACACATACAGTAGAACTAATTTATTCATTGTTTGTAAAATAGTAGAGTATTATGACCGACCTAACTCAAAATTACGTAGGGCACACTTATTCTTTCCCTTTATCGTTTAAGCTACTGCTAATACTATAGTAACCTTTACATTGTTTTGTTTAGGGATAAAATGTGCATGAAAGAAATAAACTATATGGTCCTCATTAGAAAAAGAGATTTAAAATGAGAGTTTATTAGATAAGGTTGCTATTGGAAATACGAATGGCGCTACGCTTTCTTACAAGGTTAATATCATAAAAAATAAGAAATCATTACGTGATAGTTGAGTAGCAAATTTCAAGCCTATCTTTTCTCGATTAGAACTAGTTTTACTTGCTTTTCTACACTTGTACAATTTTATAGTTTTTTTTTGCAAATTTACTTTATACAGCAAAGATTTGGTCGTCTGTTGCTGAACCTTTGGTCTGTAAGGGATAATTTTCTATTTAGAGTTAGAGGTGTGATGAGAAGTAGGGAAAATTAGTGACGGGAATTGTGACAGACCTGTGTGGGCCAAAGGTTAACAACGGATTAGTGCATTGAGCTGTGTATATGGACGTGATTTACATGCAGGCACGTCGTCTCGATACGATACGGGATTTAAATGGCACTGGATTTTAAAATATAAGCTTTATGTCAGACGCTAGTCTGAGCAGCCAATATACTCGTACTTAGTCCTCCTTCGTCAGAATCTTATAATCGTTTCGTCCGCCCTTGAGCTGAGAACCTGTTCGCCATGAAACGAAATACACAATGAACTTATTCTACTGAAAATAGTGTTCGTTGGTGCTTAACATGAAAAGTATCAGTAGTTACATTTATAAAATCCCCTACGACTTGGACTTCAAGTGTATATTTTTGTTGCCCTGATCTCAATATGTAATTTTATAGAATAAATGTTAGATTGATGCTATTGATATAGGCCTAGATAATGTTATTTAAAACATTTTGAATACGCTTTTATGTAAGTAGTGCGTTTTTTATAAACATATTTAATTATAAAATTATTATTGTATTCCTGTATTTTGAAGGCAATTTTATTAACCTACTAATTTACTAGCCACGGTTCGCTGTGTTTGCAAGGAGTTTGGCATCAAAACCTTCATAATTTTCGGTAGGTTATTTGTTGATATAATGTTTATTGTCTCACATAAATGCACCTTGACATATAATTAGAAAACTCGATTAAATGAGAATCTGAATACGTAGAATTAGTACAATTTATCAAAGTTCAACCCCAGTGCCAAGAGTTGTGGCACTTGTCCGTACTTCACACCAAATTTTCATTGTGAGAAGGTGTCGTTATTAGGTCTACAAATACAGATTTTAATTATCTGCGAAACCGGTATTAGGCAATGAATGATTTTCCAATCCTTTATTGAAATTCAAAGATGTTCAATAAGTACTGTGAAGTAAAACATGCAAAATTTTTCAGTCTGAAATTTGTATTAAGTTAGATTTTACAATCAGGAAAACGGCACCACAATGGGGAACCCTCTGTCTAGTTCCTTGGCCAATTTCTTTATGAGCAGGTTTGAGACCAAATCTAAGGAGACAATGAAATTTTTTCCACGGGTCTGGTTTCGGTATGTGGATGATGTGTTTATTATTTTTGATGGAAAGAAAAACCTCGATGTGATTTGTCGGGAACTCTTTCCTTCGATAAAGTTCACTTCTGAGGTAGAGGTGAAGAATAGAATTGCCTTTCTGGATGTAATAGTGATGAGAGAATACGATAGGCTTTCTTTTGATGTTTATTGGAAGCCTACTCAAAGTTTCAGGTGCATCCCATATGATACACCACCTGAAAGAGCACAAATGAGCGGCGTTTCGTAGCATGGTACACAGTTTAGTTAATTTCCCATTATCAAGAGAAACCTTTTTGAAAAGACTAAACATAATGGAATAGATGAATTTAATTGATTCGGGAATGATCTGGTACAGAGTATAATAAGAGAAGCCAAACTTTAGAAAAACTGATTGGCTAGAACAAATCTTAGCCTGGGACAAACCAGAAAACAACTGGGTTAGGTTAGCTTACAACCCTCCGCTATATAGCATGCCGAAATCACGAAATCTATACTAGAGATCGCCGAACTCCATATCCCCAGAGGCCAAGTAAAAAAGTACTCACCATTCTGGAGTGAGGAACTTACAAAGCTCAAGAAAGAAAGAGACGCTGCCAGACACATGGCAGAACACAGCAACAACCTGGGTGATTGCATAAAACTTAGGAAGGCACAGGCGAAACTGCAACGGACGATAGTAAATAGCAAAAGAAGTAAATTCAGAAATTTCATCGCGGGAATCGACTTCAGGAAGGACGGAACTAAAGCACACATATTCATCTCCAGGCTGAGTAACGAAAGTAAGAGCTTCAAAGCCCACCCGAGCAAACATGGACAAGAAATCATTGTCAACAGGGAGGACATTGCCAACCTTTTCTGTAAATTGTTCTCCTCACAACCAGACTGCCAGCACTTTAAGAACCACCGAGAAATAGTAACCCCAGCAACCGCACTGACCGGGAAAGACATAAACCTTTTCCAGGCGGATTTTAACTTGTCGGAATTAAGGCTAGCTATAAGTGAAATCAGGTGTGGAAGAAGCTGTGGAGTTGATGATGTCTATCCCGAATTCATTGTACATCTGGGTAAAGAAGCACAAAAAACCTTACTCACGACTATGAATGAGAGCTGGCGCATCGGTATCCCAGACACGTGGAAGAAGGCGGTAGTGGTACCCGTGTTTAAGAAGGGAAAGGATCCCGAGAAATTAAGCAGTTATAGACCGATCAGTCTTACTTCTGTTACCTGCAAAGTTATGGAAAGGATGGTCAACCACAGGCTGGAGGCCTATATAGAGAGAACTAATATAATTCGTGAAGAACAGGCTGGTTTTAGAAAACACAAATCCAGTACTGACCAAGTCAATAAGCTCTCCCAGTGCGTGAAGGATGGCTTTCACCGGAAAATGTCCATCCTTACGTGTTTTATTGACTTCCGGGGAGCTTACGACACAGTTAGCAGAAAACTCCTCTATAACAAAATTGCCAACTACGGAGTGGCAGGAAACATGTTGAACTGGATAAATCAATTTTTGAGCCCAGCAGTTGTACTCTTTTCAACCTTTACATGAATGATTTCATCTGCAACATTAAGGTAAATAACCCGGGAGTCGAAGTACTCTGTTAAGCAGATGATGTGATAATATGGGCGACCAGCAGCAACATCAACTCCTTGGAAGCCAAAATAAACGAGACATTAGGTGGAGTCAAAAGATGGTGCTCCGAAAACGATATGATTATTAACGAAAACAAGACCACGGCACAGTTATTCACGCTATCAAGTAAAACTTACGATCCACACGTAGTAATAGGGACTACTGACCTGCCAATAACGCGATCAACCAGGCACTTGGGTATCGCTCTGGACAGTAAACTCCAATGGTCGGGACATATAGAGGGTGCTGTAACAAAAGCTGCAAAAAGGCTGAATATGATGAAGAGACTGACTGGAACGAAGTGGGGTGCTACGCAGGACGTTCTGATTACTACATACAAGTCTTACATCCGCCCAATCCTTGAATACGGCTCAGAAGCTTACAACACGGCTTCTGATAATGCAAAGAAAGACCTGAATACAGTCCAAAACAATGCATTGAGACTGATATGTGGTGCTGCGAAGTCTACCCCAATTGCAGCGTTAGAGATCCAAACTGATATTGAGCCCCTTAACACTCGCAGGGACAAGGCTTCTATCAAATTCTTCGAAAGAGCCTTAAGAACCAACGATGACTTCTGGAAGAAATACAGATGCGCAAACCAAAGGCTTAAAACCCAAGTCACACCACTGGCAAAAGCCGCAGAAATAAGAAGAAGACATGGATTGGAAGAACCAGAGCGACAACCTTTCAAGAAAACGAAATATATAAAGGAAAGGACCGAAATACCATCGTGCACATCAATGCCTGGTGTAAGCCTGAGAAAAGCCGACATCCAAATCTGCGAACTCAAAGTACTAACAGAAGCTATGATCAACGAGAGGTATCCGGCCGACGAATGGCTGCGTGTGTACACAGATGGATCGGCAATGCATGACACATGCGGGGCCGGATATTTCTCCTCAATTGGGCAAAAATCAATAGCAGTGGGGAAAAACGGAACCAACTTCGAAGGAGAAGTGACCGCCATCGGCGAAGCGGCCAGAGAGATTCTTCTGTCGGCCAACACCAAGAAGGTAGTTTTTCTCTCGGACTCAACATCCGCGATTCAGGCGATCGCCTCCCCAAAGCATCAAGAAGGGAAGGAAATAAACAACTGCCAGAAAACACTCCGCATGTTGCAGAAAACAACACAGATCAGTACAATGGGTGCCGGGGCACTGTGACATCAGAGGAAACGAAAAAGCAGATAGTTTGGCCAAGCATGGCTGCTCCATGGCGCAGCCGATCCTCCCCCTCTCATACCGCAGTGTCTGTCGGAGTATAAACAGCACTATCAGCGACTTCGTGAAACGGGACAGGAAACAAGCTGCTACAGGAAAGCAATGGGAAAAGATCATCCAATCAACCACTGGATCATCCACTGGATCTTCCGAGAGGCGAAGCCGTGGCTTTGTTTAGGATGACCACTGGACATGACTACCTACAGACACCTGCATCGCATGAAAGTGGTAGACACACCAATCTGCCCACTCTGCTCCGACAACGAAGGGACGGAAGAGCATCTTACCACTTGTGACGGCCTGAAAGATATCTTTCACGAGGAGTCCAGGGAAGGACTCGCTACATTTTACTGGGAGGCACGGCGTCGGATGGCTGAGAGGCCAAGGACGGGCGTTGGCTGAAGTAAGAAGAAGTAAGTAAGCTATATAGCATGCCCAAGAAGTGCCTCATGAAGTAAGAGAGACTTTGACTGTCGGCGGCTTCAGGATGGAGTTGAACGCTTGGATCTCCTGAGGACTTCACTGATAACTGTAAGAAATCGGCGATTTTCAGCTTAAACTGTGAGATGTGCAATGGATTACATATTGACCAAACACGTTGCAGTATTGAGACCAGAAGCAGGGAAAACTTTGCTCATTTTAAAAACAATAAGCCTGAATAACCAGCATTACTTTAAGTATGAAAATAGTTTATTGTTTTTAATAAACATTGTTAAACAAATTTTTCGTATTAAAATATTTGTCCACATTCAAACTGGTTTCTTTGCAAGAAATGAATCTTGTTCCTTGTACAAAAACAAATGTATTAACTTTTGCCAGCAAGACCTATGATAAAAAGAATTTCTTCTAAGTTTAAAAGTATTTTATGTCAAAAATAAATTATAAAAACAATTTCTAGAGATATTAATTACTTATCTGTGTTATTTTGTTAAAATATTAATTCTATAGAACTAATTATGAATTAAATATTAAAATACCTTTACTTAAATTGTAAAAGTTAATGTTTTAATTAGTTTTATTTTTGAAGGTACGTCTTCACTTGTTCTACTATTTAATTTTCATTATCTTACAGCAGAACTTTATTATTATTAAGGTTTCATATTTTAAACTAGTATTATTCAACAAAAAAATATTTTGGGATTATGTAAACTCTTACCATATTGAGCAATAATGCTTATGGATTAATTAAGAAAGATGGCGGAAATAAATTTTTTAGATACTATAAAAAAAACTGTTTACTGCAAAGTATATATACTAACTAGTTTGTCTCTTAAACATTATACAGACACTTACTTAATAAAATTATCAATACCTAGATAGTTTATTGATTTTGTTGAAAACTATCAATCCAAGGAAAATCAATGGTGAACCTCATTTCTGTTAATAGATTCAATTTATTAAATGCATGAAAAACGTAATATTGAAATTGTAATTTTCATTTTATTTGGTTTTAAAAGTAATACAATTAATTTTAGAGATAAGTTTCATTGAAATATTGTAAAATAACTAAAGATGCAATATAAAACAAAATCTTTAGGTATATTGATTGCTAGGTAATCCCCAGCAACTCCTGTAGTGTGGGGGTGCATCTCAGGATGAATGAATAAAATTATAAATGTTTGTGAAAAATAATTTTTATTAAAATTCCATCTGGTTTCACCATTCATTGCTTTTAACACTCCAGTGAAACATAACTGGGGATATATAGAGAAATTGTTTATGTTCTAAACAAATACAAAAGCCTACTTTTACAAATTTTGAGTACAAAAATAACTCGTCAATGTGAACTTTATTTTAGGATGTTTAAAATAAAACAAATAAAAGACATACACAAGACTCACAAATTAATAATTTATTTACTCAAACACGTTTCAATGACAAAGTCATCATCATCAGCGAGTCTTGCTATTACAAACTCTAACTTACAAGTTAGTTGTTAGTTGTTATCCATAAATTACGTGAAAATTTTATCCTTGAACTATCAAGTGTTATTGCATAGGCTACTACCACAATGGATATTGGTTGTGGTGTCCTGGTAAACAAAACGTCATCAAAGGAAAAGATGTCACTTTTGAATAAAATCAGTTTCTACTGTTAACTTACTTACAGACTAAGAAGAATTTGATTGTAAACAAGACAGCTTGATCAGAAGTAAAATCAGGAGTAGTTCCTGAACCACAACCTAATTATAAAATAAACTATTCTGAAGAAGTAGATGAAGAAACTCAACCTGAGCCTGCAGAGGAGCAAATGAAGTTGATACCACTAAGAAGTACTTGTTCTATAAAACCTCCCAAATATTTGATGGTCTACCAAACATATGGAGACATTGGAGTGTTTTCTATGAGTGCAGAAACATTTTTGGATGATGTCCCAGTGGTTTATGAAGACATCCAGAATTGGACTGACAAATTCAAGTGAGAAGCTGGAATGGAAGATGAACCTGTAATTGAAAAAAAATGATACTACCTCCTGAGAGAAAAGTGGTTGATATACATATTATGTTATGCTAAACTTTTATATTGCTTAACCATGGCTTTTACTAATTACGCCTTTTATTAACTAACCAACCCTTCAGTTTTAATAACCATGGTCTGCTACCATTCTGATGAATCACTGCTGGTACGAGAGTTAAAATCCAAAACTATTGTCTAAACAAGAATTTAAAGTTCCTCATTGAAAAAGAATTATGAGTAATAAACCTCTCCAGCTTGTGGATGGTGTCCACAGCTATGAGGAAACAAATACTTTAATAAATTTAGAAATAATCCATACAAAACATTTACCAGGAGTTGTCAAGCTAGCTGTTCTCTGTTGATTTTGTTAGAAAAAAATCCAAAGTCTCAAGTGAAATAATTTTTAAATAGTTTCTTATTACTATTAAATGTATATATTTATTATATGTTTGCAATGCAGTGTTTTACAAAGGTATAAAAAATTATAATTGCATTTATTTAGTTAGCACTTTACTACACAATACAGTTTTACTGACAATAGCTTATTATTATTTATTAAATGTAATAGTAGTGTCATTTATATTACGGCTTAGGGATGGGTAACCTATTATCTGGAATATTAAGCGAGTTTTTCATACAAGAATTAGAAGAAAGAATAATAACAAAAATACTAGAGAAATTCGATTGTTTAGAATATATGAGATATGTGGATGATTAATAGTTAAAGACACTGAAGGAAAGAAAGAGGATTCTATATTAAAAGAAATCAACAATATACATCATAATTTAAAATTCACGATGGAAAAAGAGAATAATGGTAGGTTAAATTTCCTAGATTTAAAACTAAAAAGAAGAGGAGAAAAAATAGAATTTGGAATTTTCAGAAAAGATACATACACGGATAACGTTATTAACGCAAAATCAAACCACCCACTAGAACATAAATTAGCGGCATTTTTTAAACAGGGTATTAGATATAACGCTAAAGAAAAAATAATACAAAGAAAAACTGAATATTATACAAATTACACTTTTGCTATTACAAATGTCTGGTCGCAAGTAATAGCAAAAGTGTAATTTGTAATTTACAACCAGCTCATCATGAACAGCAACAAGATTTCGATATTGAATATTATATTTCAAATTGCTGAGAATAATGGATACAACAAAGAAACAATAAGAAAGTTATTTAGAAAAATTAGGGTAAGAAGAAATCAAATAAAAGTCCCACAAATGAAATAGAGAGAAAGAAATGGGCTAAATTTACATATACAGGAAAGAAGTTTATAAATTAAAAAATTTTTTCAAGAAATATAATATAGAAGTGGGAATGAAAACTAACAACAAATTAAAGAATAAATTAAAGTGTAATATAGAAAGTTTAAATAAGTTTAGTAAAAACGTAAGTAAGACTCAGTAAGACACAGAGTTTATAAAGTGCAATGAGAAAAATAATTCCAATTATGCTACACATTTGATTGAAGAGGGCCATACACCGCAAGAAATGAAAAATACAATGAAAATTTTACATTATGTCAATAAAGGAAGACATTTAAATATTTTAGAAAATTTATAAAGCTAAGTTAAAAATGGAAAATATAATAAACGAGCAAATGAATACACAGTCAAATGTTATATTTAAAAGTTTAAAATTATTAAGTAGGCGGAAACAAGAACCAAGAGTAAGCGTGCATAAACAGGAAGTGAGGTCTGGAAGAGGGGGGGTGTGGCAAACGGTATATAAAGACGAGCTCAAAAGTTGGGCGACCAGTACTATTGAAGTTTTGAAAATGGAGTTAATCCGAAACGAGTCAACAAAAGAGAATATTGAAAAGTTAGGAATGGCAGAAAAATGTACTCAAACATATAGAAATATTCGTAACAGAAATGAAGATGAGTGTATTAATAATTTCAATTATGTTTTTTAATAGCTTTGCTAACCATTACCTATGTTAGTCTAATGCTTAGACGCATCTTTGAGCGCCCAGCACTGATACCACATGTTTTGAAATTAATAATGTTGTCACTTGAAGATCATCTAAGAGTTGTTCTCTTCAATCAAAAGGTGCCGGAGCTGGCGGCTGCTATCGACAGGACTTTCAATATGACCTAAGACTCAATTATAAACGTAAAACTAAGAATACCATAAAACTAATCAAATGAAATTATTCACTGAGTACTGAAAATGTTAATCACTTCGTAAGTTTAACCATTACTGTTACCAAGTTTATTTATCACTTAAACAATAGTTTATGACTATCCGAACTTTGAATTTAGTAAATTTGTTAAAACTTACTGAAACAGAACGTTTTCGATCGTTATGTACCGATCTTCTATGTGAGGATCGGCACATAGCGATCGAAAACGTTCTGTCTTAGTAAGTTTTAACAAATTTACTAAATTCCAGGTTCGGATAGTCATAAACTATTGTTTAAGTGATTAATAAAATTCAACCGAACGTAATGGACTATAAAATTCAAGAATTCAAGTTTATTTGTTTTTCTGTGACAATACTAACAATAATTACTAAAAATGAAAAATAATCTATATGGTAGTTTATTGTTTTATATGTAGAGTAGTTGACCTCTCTTGTTCTTTCGATTAGCACATAAATCAATAACTCTAATATTGAATTTTGTCATTTCTGATTATTCCTTAAACACGTTTTTTTTTTAAACGTACTAAAATTCTGCTGTAGCAACTGTTGTAGCTATAGCAAATCGCAGAACTTTATATGTTTCAGATAGAAACTTGATAGGAGCGTTGACAAATGCCTAAACAGTTCACTCAAAGAAACCATGTTCTTAAACATCTCTTTTGATAATGTACACTTAGATCATTGATCAACCAATCTTTAGCAATAAATGAGTTGTAATTTGAAGAAAACATATTGACTAGAACAACTGGAAATATTTCTTAGTAAGAACAAACATTTTTTGGTGAACAATTGAAAAACTATTAAGTATTCCAAACTTTTGAAATCAATCTTTGAGTTGATTCTCAATAGTATCACACACTTCTTTTCCAGAAGCATACAAATTATGCTTACATGGCTTGCTTGGAGAAATTGAACACATATTTTCACTAGCTGTTAGTTGTTTGATAGTTTTCTGTGTTTATTCTTATGTTATTAATAGTTTATTCAAAGCGTTTGAATGCTTTCGACACAAATATAATAAAACACTAGTATATATTTTATACTATCACTTACTTATATTTGTTGAAGATGGCCGTTTTGGAAGATGTGTCCCATTGTCAACTCAGACCCTAACCCCTGTTTATCAATAATTAACATTTTAAAATTTACTACTATTAGTATCATCACTTGGCAAAAAAACCACTACTTACTGATATTTTTCAGCAGAGGCGTTTCGGACTAGGTCAGTACATAGTTCAGTGTGAGTCACAGACAAGACAATTTTAAAATTTTACTGTACTTCCTTGTACTAATATTTATTTATTTGTTTTCTTTTATTCCTCTCTTGTAATTAATAATTGCACAGTACTTATAATTCTCTTATATCTTAATGATGTCAAAATAAAAACTGGGGCACAAACTGCAAGTTAGTTTATAAACTCCAGCGGCATTGTAAATGTTGTTGATTCTTTTGTTCGATTTAAATTCTTTATTGAGAGTGTTGGCACAGGGAGGTCTCTTTACACATGCTACCAAGAACATATAAATTCACTTACAAACAATAATTACCAATTAAACTTCGCCGATCATCTCAAATCCACAAAACATGACTACAAAGACATAGCATCCAACCTACAAATTCTTCATAAACAACACAGAAATAACAAACATACACAACTGAACAATGCTAAATATACAAACATTTCAAACTACACCCTACACACAAACTCAACATCCAATTACATTATAACTCACATACACTTTTCGACATAATTCCTAATGCTCATAAAGTACACCCACATCCCACCATAATATCCCACCCCCACCCTAACCTACAACAACCTTGAGATCAGTTACAGTCTGAGTTGACAATGGCACATCTCCCGAAACGGCCATCCTCAACAAATATATGTAAGTGCTACCATAGGCAAGTTTGTAAAATATTTACTAGTGTTTTAGTGAAAACTAGTAGCTCATGGGAAGATGGAATCAACAAATGCCAATATACTGTTAGCACTCTGCAGTTGGGTACTCTTGTACAAAATATCGATGTGTTTCATTACATTAGTGAACAGTTTTTAAAATATTAAAAAAAGTTATTTCGAAGTAACGTTTACAATCCAAAAGCATCTTTTACATCGTATTATCTTCCAAGCCTTATCATCCTCTAAATACCTGTACAATGCAAAATAATTACGAATTGACTCATACAAAACACATCAGATAAACGATATATCAGTTTAAAGTGATAACAAAATCTGCTTTATGTCATTTTTTAGATCATACTTGTACACTTTCTTCATGGAGTCTAAAAGTGAATTGTGTATTATATGAGATATGTATTTGAAGGTTGAGGAACTTGCTAGATGATATTTCATAAATTATCCAGATTGCCTATAATTGATACCAATTCTAAGCATTAACATGATAAGATTTAGATTCTGTCTCAGTATGACCCTTTAAAAAATGTTCATGAATAGGGCAAAACTTTAAAGAGTTTAATACCTTGCCCAAAATGTGCCTGTGTTTTGGTACCAGTTCATTATATTTTTGGAGGGAAATTACAACAACAATTTGTTGTTGCAACATTTATTGTTCCTAAGTTTTATATTTCAATGAATTTTCTAAATTAGTGTGTTCTAAAACACTTTTTGTGTTTAAACAATTTTATCATTTAAATGTTAACAGTCGCTAAAACCAACCTTAATCCAGACACATTCACTCCCACTACCAAACAGTAAACTACGAAACCAAAACAAGCTCTCCTTTTCCATACTAACAGCCAGCAAAGCCTTTTTTTGTGAATCAACTACTAGAAAATAAACTCTTTTTCCTATCTTCCATTTGGATCAAAGAAAAAATTTTTGGTTTATGTAGCCCTAACCTTTAAACATTCTTAAACAAAAGGAAAATTTTACATTATGAAACAAGAGTTTTCATTTAATTATCCACTGTAATTAAGGCATTCAACAAATATAAAACATATATAATAATAATAAATAAATCAATAACAATGTTAATGTTGTATTATTAAATAATATTTCAGCACATAACTCAAAAAGTAACACTGATGAAGTAACACAATGAGACACTGATGAAGATGGCCACATAGCGGTCAAAAACGTTCTGTCTCAGTAAGTTTTCGCAAATTTACAAATTTAAAGTTCAGATAGTCACAAACTAATGTTAAAGTGACTAATCAAAAACTAAAGTACTTCACAACATAAAATAAGTTAACATGCACAACAGATAGCAAAGTTGAATTGTGGCTATAGGGCCAATATCATTGGCCCATTTATGGTATATATTGTGATGGAGATATTATTAGCTTAGGCAGGGATTGGATGACCTCTACGACTATTACAATGCTAAACTTATAAAAGAAACAAGCCAGATATACTAGCATCTTAAGTGGTGAAGAGCTCCCTATCCTAGTTTAGCCATGGGTGTGTGTTGCATCATCACTTACCAACTACAAAATAAAATTTTACTCAAAATTTATGGATATGTTTTTTATTAATTATGCAATTTCTTCTTCTTTTTATTATTCATGTGGTCTGGCCCATTGGGCCTTTAGAGAAGAAGCAACCTCACTGTGTATAAATGTAGTTATTATTTAATTATTATTTCTGAATTTACTTTGTTGTCTTAAAATTTAAATTTACAAAAGTTTAATTTTTAATAATTGATTATTTGGTATTGAAGTCGAATTAAAGTAGCTTGATTGATCATCACCATTCCTAAGGCTCCCAAGGTTGGACTCCTTCCCTATCTCCTCAAACTGCTACCCTCTTTTGCTCCCTGAACTTCTGTCCTCTCTGGCTCCTCGAACTTACTCTCTTGGCCCTCAAAATTTCACTGATGTGTCTTCCTCGATGCCTTGATTTCTCTTCCTTTCCATTGCTACCCTTTTTCCTATCTTGTATACCAATCATTATCCTTTTCTTATTTTGTCCAATCCTGGCCTGTCTAGCATTTATTGTCTTGGTCATCAAAATTCCTTGTCCCTCTTGTACCTGCCCAATTTGCAAATTTCTGCATTCACTGAAAAAGAATATACTTTAGATCCTAAGAATCTACCTATGACCTTGCCCCTGATTAATCTACCTATCTGTCAGCTCATTGTTCAAGTTTTCAGATTAGATTTTCTATTAATTGGAATGCTTTTTATCTTTTAAAATAAGAGCACAATAACCCTAGACTCAATAGATTTAAAATAGCTCTATTACTTATGCTAGACTGCTTCACAAGTAGATTTAAAACGGTTATTTCTTACCAGCATATGTTGTCTTTATATTTGTCCCAAAACATTTTTTTATATACAAAATAAAAATATGAGTACCATGTATACAATCACATAATATTACTAAAACACTTGTAAATATTTTACAACTTGTCTATAGTACCACTTACTTATATTTGTTAAGGATGGCTGTTTCGGGTGATGTGCCCCATTGTCAACTCAGACCATAACTTCTGTTTATCAATAATTACCATTTTAAATTTTACTACTATTAGTATCACTTGGCAAAAAACCACTATTTACTGATATTTTTCAGCAGAGGCGTTTCGGACTTGTTCAATGGTGTGAGTCACAGACAAGACAATTTTAAAATTTTATTGTACTTCTTTGAGCTAATATTTATTTATTTGTTTTGTTTTATTCCTCACTTCTAATAAGCAATTGCACAATACTTATAAATAATTCTCTTATATCTTATTAGTATATAATTCTCTTATGGCTTTATTATATTTTAAAATTTACTCCCTTACAGGCAAATTTTTTCCCCCAAAACTTTCACTCTTAATTTGTATAACCTAATCTCAATTACTCTGTATTCCTTTATGTCTCAATTCTTAATTAATTTTTTTATTCATTACTAATATTTTAATCTTGATTATTTCCTAACCCATTGGGGCCTTATGGGGGGAACCCCACCTCCTACATATAACACTATACGGTACTTGTTATTTGATTTTTTTGAAAATACGAAACACTCCATTGCCAATGGTTGTACTTGCGTAAGTCATAAAAGAATGCTAAAAGTTGTAGCTACATACATAATTAAAGTAGACACTTAATGAGAGTTAAATGATTTTCTATCATGTATGACCCAAGCACTTATCAAATTCTCATTTATTATAAATGTATAATAATATAGAAAATTGCAAATGCCCCTGGATGCCAGGTAAGTTTCTCTCGCAGGCACACATACTCACCCTTACGATCGCAGAGGATTAGGACAGACTCGAGACCAGCCATATTTGCACTCTATTGTTCATTTAGTGGTATCTTCTAACCAAACTCTAACTTTTTAAGTTGTAATTTTAACTAAAAATAGTTAATAATTATTAATTTTACTTAAAATTACAAGAAAAATTATGCCAAACAACCCATGATTTACTTTAGTAGTCATTAGTCACTTTAAAGTATTAAGTACAGTCTTTTACTTTAGCACTTTACAAGAACATGAGGAAGCCAGCAGGGGGAAACAGTAGGCATCACTTAGCAGTCGCGGTCCTTTGGTGCCCACAAGCGATAGAGCAACTGCCGTGGCTGACTTTCGACTTCTGACAAGACACGACTATCTCCAGGCCCACCTCTACCGTTTTGGCCAACAACTGCCGTGGTTGACTTTCGACTTCTGACAGGACACGACTATCTCCAGGCCCACCTCTACCGTTTTGGCCAAGTGGAGTCCGATACGTGTCCGCTCTGTCTCAATGGTATTATGAATGGGGACCACATTTCAACCAGGTTGTTACTGTCCAGAACCGGTCGTTACTGGGAGGCTCGACGCCGAATGGTTCAACAGACAGTTTTTTTTATTTCTTGTAATCCCTTCATGAACATTAACAATAAATTGCACATTGTTGAGTATCAATTTTCTCGTAATGATGTGCAGAATTAATTTATGCTAAACTTGCTGAGGTGTTATCAAATTTAAAAAATTAGATCAAGGAAGCACCACTAGGTGACTAGTAAACAGAGCGCCGGAAGGAATATGGCCTGTCCTAATCCTCTGTCTTTGTGTGAGTGAGGACTGTGTGTGTGTGTGAGTGAGTCTACCTGGCGTTCAAGGGCACTCTCATTCTGCTATTACTATAACTGACAAATATCCTACAGCTGTATTACTTATTTGCTTTATGAATCATCATATTAAATATTTATCTTACATTAAATATAATTTACACAAGAGGTATTAATTTCAGTATAAACGAATTAAATGTTTATGCTATTTCCATCTTCTGGGATTTCAAGGCCTTTAAATAAATTAGTTTTTCAAACATAGCTTATATTAGATTTGAGACAATCCTAAAAACCATACTCTGAAATGATTTTGTAAATTAGATTTTATTTCAAACAAAGGTAATCCCCCTTCCTAATAGATTTTCCTTTCTGCACATCAAATATAAACCATATTGTGCTTCACTATTGTAGGTTTAGACAGGGATAACTACTCTTGTTTACTTAATAAGTTTCAGATGTGCCTGCAAATTTTTTGTTCTCACCCAGTAGCTCCTGGGATTTTCCACTCTCTACTCAAACACTTACAGACAACGAGAATATGTTCTGATATCTATGGTTTTCCACACCTATCTAACAGCTATGGTGTCATTATAAGTGCAATATGATTTTAAATGTTATAGGTATATATTTTAATAATAAGGTAACTAACTATGAGGCTTCCCTGATTAAACCTAATGAAAGATCTTGTAAGACCGATGCTCAAATCTGTTACATGAAGTTTCAAAGAGTGTAGTCCAGAACTTTGGTTCTATCTACAGTAGTGGTTCCCAAACCATTTTGTATTATTCCCTCCTTGTTGAAATGAAAGCCTCCCCATTCCCTTCCCCTCAAAAAATAAATTGTATGGGCATGTGAAAACAAGTATTACGTTTTTACTATTCAAAGATACAACTTCATGAGTTTCAATTTAATTTAAAGAAGTACTGGATAGAGAGAAGCAAGTTAGTGAGATGGACGCACTCGCCTAACGTCTATGCCTATTCTTGGTTTCATTTTATTAAAAGCACAACGCAAGCCACTAGCAACATTAAGTTTGTTCCGTACTTTATTTTTATTGCCATAAGTGTTTAAAATGCTTTCTTGCAGAAATAGGTGCTTGAAAAAGGTATATGTAATCAAAGACCTTCCTGTGATATACTTTGGTATTTTTTCCAACATGATGATTTATCTATTTTGTCAAAGTATTTTTATATTTTCAAAACTTTTTCTCGCAGGGAGTCCATATAGACATTGAATGGCCAGTTGACAATCTGTAAATATCACTATAGCAAGTGTTTTGGAAGTATTCCTGAACTCTTCAGTAAGATTCTCCAAGTAGTTTGATATTTGGATTTTCAAATGAGGTCTTTTAAAAACCTCATTGAAGTGTGTTTCTTCTGAGATTAACATTACTTGCTGAAATTTGAATAATTGCATGGGTTTGTAGATATTTTATATCTCCAAAATTGCAATTTCTTGGTGGCATTTCATTGAGTAACTATATTTGAGACTCTGCCTGTAATTTTAAGTTAAGGTTGTTCAATTAGTCAAATAATTTGACAAATAGGCCAGTATTACTTGAGCACTTGGTTTTTTTTATGTTCACGCCTAACTTAATTTTTTCTGATATTGTAAGAAATTATTTGAGTTTAGAGCTCAAATAATTTTCCCAATATGATTTCTTTGGAGGTTCTGCATTAAATAGTAGGTTTGTGATCACTTCGTAAATCTTCACAAAGAGTTCTAAATATTTGAGAATTTAACACAGTGTATTTTTTATGTAGTTCACTTCTATAATACATAATTTTAAGATGCCATTGAGTTTGTTTGGGAGCGCTTTGCCTGCCATGGCTTGACGATGTATAAAACAATGAATCCCAGTCACATCACCAATTTCTCTGTACGAAATCTTAATGAGAACCCAGCATTAAAGGGGAGTCATCTGTGTATAAGCCTATTAGTTTTTGCTGGGAGAGTTTAAATTTGTCAAAGTGTCTGACATTGCTCTCATTTCAAATGTTTTGAAGTAGTCATCAACTCTGTAAAAACAGTTGCTAATTTTTCATTTTCAATATATTTAACATAAACAATTACTTGACAACATTGTGCTATGTTTGTACTATTGTGTAACTGAATAGTAAAAAATGACTGTTTTATTACATTAACTACCTAGTTTTTTGTCTCTGGCCAGATCATCAATGTGACACGTTATAGTGTTGTCTGAAAGTGATATTTGAGATAATTTTTGCCTACTGTCTGCTCCATGAATAATATCAGCTACCCTCAACAGGCACGGTTTAATAAGCATCTCTCATATAATAGGTTTTTCTTAGTAATAAGAAGTGATAGCTTGTATGAACCTTCAAACACTTTTTCAGATGACTGAAATCCAGTATAATACAATTTCATACATTTTAAATATTGTAATATTTTTCAACAAAACACTCTTTTGGCTGTTCTTTAAAATGGAATGTATGGTTGACAAATGTCTTTCAAGACAGTTAGGCTTTATGGCATCATTGTTTAACACTGAATGACAAATAACAGACTGAAGGTGTTTGACATTATCTTCAAATATAGAAATAATACTTAAAGATGATATAATTCTCATTATACTTGTGTTTCATTGCTGAGCAAATTAACTTTTTCAAATAAAAAGTCAATTACAATAATTTAAATCTCACAGCACATGAACACTTACATAATGCAATAACAGACTGAGGTATCTCATAAAGCACTGACCCGAGCTGTCACAGGTCATCAGCGTTTAGCAGTGGCATGTGGTGGAGGAGGGAGCCCTTGGCACCGATTTCTTGTCATATCAGGCATTAGTAAATGGGCTATTGCCATTTTAATGGTAAACATATTGGCATGCTATAATTAATTAATACATAACTAAGTAAATACTTAAGAGCTTACTTGCTGACGTGTTTTGAAACAATAATTTCTTTTACGATGCTAAACCTCTACAGGCGGCATCGCACAAGGTATAAAAGGCTGCCGGCATAAGATTTATGAGTGTAGTGGTTGTAGGTTAAGTTGGCTACACTTTTTTGTATTAACTTGGCAAAAAACCACTACTTACTGATTCATTCAGCAGACACTAGGTCAGAGCATTATTCAATGCTGTGAATCACTGACAAGACTGTTGCTCAGGTGTGAGTCTGTGGTATATTTCTGTTCAATGGTGTGTTATTGTTCATAGAACCGTTGTTAATTATGTGCTCAAATATAGTATTTGATTGTGAGTGTGTTTTGCCATTTAGAATATGTTGTGGATAGTATTTATGGTGTTTGCATATCTCGTAGTTTTCTACTGTGTTAAGTTTGTTGCTTTTTTTGAAGTAGTGTGGGATATTTAGATTGGTGGCTATGTCAGTCTGTGAGTCTAGTGTGTTTAGTATGTGTAAAGCGAAGTTTGATTTGGGTTGAGTCTTTTTTATCTGTTTTACGGGTTTTTTGTATCTTGTGGTAAATGTTCTCCCGGTTTGTCCTATGTAAAAGCTGAAACAGTTGTTGCATCTAATCTTGTACATGCCTGCCCTGTCACGTTTATCCTGGTGTGTTTTTGAACTGTATAGGGTTTTTTTAATTGTATTGGATGTTGTGAATGCTACTTTGTATTTAAGTTTGGGGAATGATTAAGCTATTTTTTGTTGTCGTGATATGTAAGTGTTATGTATTTTTCGGTGTTAATGTTTTTTGTTGTGTTATGTGTGCATTGTTTTTTGCGCATTATGATGTCTGTTTTTATATCTGATATATCTGTTTTTATGGGCTATGTGTTTTATTGTGTTTAGTTTGTTTATTTTGTCTTCATTGTTCATGGGTATGTTGAATAGTCTGTGTATCATGGAGTGAAAGGCTGCATGTTTGTAACTCCAATTGTTGGACATATCTGGACTGAACTAATCAGAAATGGTAATAGTGGTACAGAAAATTAGGCTATTTGAAAGTAGTACCTCACTGACAGTTTACCAAAATTCCACAATGGTGTTAGAAAACACACCTGTTACACCAACATATTACAGCTGTATCAGCTTTTGTTTAGTTTGTCGCTTCTAAAAATAACATATAGACTTACCAGATACCTCTGGTTAAATCCCACTAATAAGATTTGAACAAACATTCAGGAATACAATTCTAAACTTTTATAATGGACCTACAAATTAATTTATTTCAAAACCTCACATAAAAATGATGAGTTATGTACTACATCTAATGGAAAGTAAAAGAGTTGTGTGTTATTTAAAACAGGTTATAAGTCATTAAGTTTGGACCACCATAATTATAACAAGTTATTAATAAAATCATTAATTAAACATTTTATTACAAATTAAAACTGTTTAGAGTTATTACCTTTCATAAAACAACTGTTTGAATATCAGTTTACAGTAATACACTTAGAAAGAAACACATAATACAATATTGAACCTCGTTGGAAAATACAATGTTAATACAATGACTTCAAAAACCACAGTGACCATGGTCATTATCAACTACTAATTAATTTTAAAGTATTCTTCAACCTATATTGATACCAATATAATAACAATTACTTTATCTTGAAACTAACAAGGTAAAAGAGGTTTTAAAGTTGGAGGTGCACTGTTTTACGTAATAAACACCTTAACCCCTGACAACTATTGGACAGTAATAGAAACCAATCGTTTTTTCTAAGGCAGAAAAAACTGAATATTTTTTTACTTCAATTTTGTCATTGCTTAATCAATAAATAATCAAATAAGAACTTCATAATCAAAAAACTACTATTTTTGGTAAGTTGTTAACATTTTGGGGGTTGGCAATAAGTTTGCCACTGCCTGTTTGGGTTACCTTGTCGGTGGCAATATTCGTGCCACTGCCTGTCAAGTTAGGTCATTTTCAATGAAACTGCAAGCTTTGTCATAACCTCTTTTATTGTGATACAAATTTTAACCTATAGTATAAAGTTTTTATACTAACAACCTAAATTACTTAACAACAATAACAATTTTGGTAATTTTTTAACTAAATATCTATATCTCATTAAAATGTTCTAACGGCTAATAATATAATAGAAAAAATAAACAGAATTGAACACACAAAGAATGATTTTAGTAAACCTAATAATACTGTCTCACTTTCCATAAAATAAAAAAACCATGGAGTAATACCCAATGGAACTAAGCACTTTGCACATTGTATTTTAGATCTTTTATTATCATTTTTACTGCTGCAATATCAACATCTTTTGTACTCATTACTGGCCTTTGGGGCATGATCTCCCACATTTGTACTCCTCACATCATCTGGAGCTCCATAATCTTTATTTAGATTGAGTGTCTTTTTTTTCTTAGTAATGTGCATAAAATCATTACAGGGTCTTTTGTGATTACAAAAGCCTGCAACTAAACTTTGGGACAAACTTCTTTGAAACCGTTCTGGGTCCAGGTATTGTAAACTGTTTTGAACCAACTTGTATAATATATAGCTATTCATAATTGAACTGTCTAGCATGAAATAAAACCGCCTGAACTACCACCTTATTGATTTACGACCTGTGTCATATGTATTTTTTTTTATTAAATCGATCAACTCCCTACATCCTTTTTGTATACTGGATTGTTGAAACAGGACAAGTTGCATTCACCCATGTTCCATGTTTTTGTGTCCTCTGAGCCTCAGATAATGTATCAGGTTGGAAACCTGTGGATATAACATGAACCAACTTTGTATCCTGCCACTGCATGTAGCCAACATGATCATTCATGTGTCACCTATGTATGTGTATACTTCACTTCTATTTTTGTTTAAATATTTGGGGGCGACCAGTTCTTTTGGTTCGAACAGTTCCAGTTGCATAGACATTTTTATCGTAAAGCAAGTCCACCGATGTAAAAAAATTATCAAATGTCACAAGTGTATTGAGACCTTATATCGACTGTGTTAGGTTCAAAACAACATTAGTTCCAAGTCCTACTTCAGGTACATAATCTTGTTTGCCAGTGTAGATTTGGAACTGGTACAGATAACCAGTTTTTGAATCAGCAAGTTGTACCCCCTTTTTGTTGGTTTGAGTGGCATGTATTGTTTTATTAATGAACGGCCTTTGAATAATACCATACATTCATCAATTAATTGAGAACCTAATGGTTTGGCTTCTTTCTGAAAACTGTTATTCAATGATAATAAAAGAGGCCGCTGTTTATAAAGGCGGTCAAAAGCTGAATCACCTTTCTGAGTCATTATAGAATTGTCATTCAGATACAACCTCTGTAGAAGTTTTTTTTTTGATCGTTTTATAGGCATTATCAGCTACAGGTCTGACATGCCACAAAGGATCTGATGACCAATAATCATCAATTGATGGGAGAGGGTGTAAGCCTATCATAATGATAATGTCAATAAAAGCTCGCGATTCATCATCATTTACGTCCTCCCAGTACTTCAACCTTTTCTGTCTCGCATATTTATTTGTTTCTGCTACAATATGACCAATAGCATTGTAGTTGAAAAATCTAATAAAATATGAAATAAGGGGCTCTGCTATTGTAAATAAATGTGTTGGTTCAAGTTCACTAGCATGAAATCTAAAATTCTGCATTTCAAAATGACTATTTATTTATTTTTCTGTGGACTTTAATCATCATTGTCGGAATCTGATGATGGGTTGTTAGCTTCTTCATTATCTCATGCAATCTCATCATTATTAACTTCTAATTCAGGATTCCCCTCTACACAAACTTTATCTAAAACAACAGGGCCATCTTCAACTACTGACTCATCTGCTTCAATAATGTCCAAATCTGATATTTTTCGAGAGGGTGTATCAGTATTTCCTTCATCTCTGGATTCTTCCCCATCTTTTGAGCTTGTTAGGATATCTAAGAATTCAAGAATTTCTTCATCGGTCACCATCCATTAAGAAAATAGTACATTTCATAAGCATAGCTGTCACTAATAGTAATGAGCAGGCAGTGACTGGAACTTCACTTGAGTGTAGTTCGAGGACCAAACTCGCATTGGCAGTGTGGTTGCCACCCAAAAATATTTTGTTTCAAAAGGGTAAACTAATAGTAAAAAAAAGCATAAAGTAAAACCTCATACATACATGACGTTCTTTTGGAAAGAATTAAATCACCGAAAGCCAGAACACATAGCACACAGACAAACTACAGTAAACACTCTAACCTCAACTCACAGTTGTATGCATTGAAGGGAAACTGGAATGGTGGAAAGGGTTCAGAAACCTTCCTAGTAGATGTCAGCACCTCAGTACAGTGAATGGAAGAAATACTCTACTGCCTTGTAAGTGGTTTTATTATTGGTGGCAATATACTGTCCACTGCCTTAAAAAAGGTTAACAAATACTTTCATAAATGGTGAGTTTAAGGACTTTATGGAATTTGATGTGGAGAAGATTTGGAGAGATTTTCTTCATTTTAACACTAATACCACTCCAGAAATTCTCAGTGGATATCATTTTTTATCCCAGCTTTCACATGGGGAAATCTGTTTGGAGGATTTGAAGCAAAAAAATGGAGCCCTAAGAAAAACCTTACCACTCTTTATTGAAAAGTTAAAGTGCTTTTCTAATTATAATTATGATTTGAAGTTAAAGTTCATATTTACTAGTTATTTTGTATCTGATATTCATAAAAGAAAGTTTTTGTAATGGTTTAAAACACGAATATTGTACTTTCTTTCTCCACTTGCATTTGCTCCAACTGTTAAAGTAACAAATGTGGTAAAACTATATGACATTTTTAATAATTCTTTTTCAAATATGTTTATAATTTTTTTATATCTCCTTGATTGTTGTGCCACTAACAGTGCAGAAGATTGTGTGGTTATCTATCCCACTGTGTGTGTATATTTGTGTAAATTTAAATCACACCTCAAAAGTATATATGCTTTGAGGACCCAAGATTCTTTGAGGACCAGTTCTCCTGGTCATTCATTACTGTTTTCCTGCCAGTATAATTATTGCATTTATTAGGAGTAGGACAAGCTGAAGAATAATCCTCTTTCATCTCATAGCAAACATAATATCTGACTGCATAACACTATTTAGTTCATGTAAACAAAGGTGACTTGAACTGTATAGGTAGATGAAACTTTTTTCAACTCACTAAACACTTTTACATGTTTATAAACTTACCTATAGTAGCACTTACCTATATTTGTTGAGGACGGCCGTTTCGGGAGATGTGTCCCATTGTCAACTCAGACCATAACTGATCTCAAGGTTTACGTAAGTTAGGGTGGGGTGGGATATTATGGTGCTGTGAGTGTATTTTGTGAGTATTAGAAGTTATGTCAAAAATTGAGTGTGAGTTGTAATGTAATTGTGTATTGAGTATGTGTGTAAGGTGTAGTTTGAAGTCTCTGTATATTTTGTATTGTTCGGTTGTGTAGTGTTGGTTATTTTTGTGTTGTTTATGAATTATTTGTAGGTTAGATTTTATGTCTATGTAGTCATGTTTTGTTTAGTTGAGATGACCGGCGAAGTTTGATTGGTAGTTATTGTTTGTTAGTGTCTGCCCTATGTAAAAACTGGGGCACAAACTGCAAGTTAGTTTGTAAACTCCAGTGGCGTTGTAAATGTCGTCGAATTTGTTGTTGGCTTTAAATTGTTTATTGAGAGTGTTGTTTGTGGAGTAAGCTATTTTATAGTTGTATTTGTGTTGTTTGTTGGTTATATTGTGGGTTTTAGATGATCTGTATGGTATTGATAAGTATTTTATAGGATTGTCCTGCTGTGTGTTTGTATTTGGGTTATTAGGTTTATTTCTTAAGCGGGTGTATAATTTGTCATTTATTTTTGGGTTGTATCTGTTAGTTTGTGCTACATGTTTTATGGTTTTTAACTCCTGGTAGTGTTCTTCTTTGTCTAATGGTGTTTTAAGCAGGCCATATATCATGGTGTTGTAAGCAGCTAGTTTATGTTGGTGTGGGTGGTTTGAGGAGCTGTGAATGGTCGTATTGGTACTAGTGGATTTTCAGTATATGTTGAATTTATGTGTTTGTTTGTCTGTTCGTTTTAATTGTAAGATCTAGGAAGTGAGAGAGTTTTGTTGTTCTGTTTCGATGGTGTATGTTAGTTTTGGGTGTATGGAATTAAGGTGTTTTAGAAATGTGTGTTCTGCGTGAGTCACCTTTATATAATGTTATAATGTCGTTGACGTATCTGTACCAGTAAATTATGTTATCTGAGTATTTATTGTTGTGTAAAATGTGGTTTTGTTCAATATGGTGTATGAATATTTCTGTAAACTAAGATGCTAGCTATGGGGGACCCCTTTTGAGCCATCTTTTTGGTTGTAGAATGAGTTATTGTAGGTGAAGTAATTTTGAGATGTGATTAATTTTGTGAGGTGGATGATTTCGTCAATATGTGTATGTGGTGTATTTGTGTCTATAAGCATGTTTTTAGGACGTTGATGGTTTCTGGAATGGGGATGTTTGTATATAGATTTGATATATGAAAAGAGACTAAAGTGGAATTGTGTGGGATATTTACGTTTTTTATTTTGTCAACTCTAACTGTAACTGACATCTTGTCGTTTGTAAGAACAGGTTGAGATGGATAAACTCTATTTTTGAGTTTCGGGGGTAATGATACCAAAGAGCTAATGTGAATTGTATTGTAATTTAAAAGTTCTTGAATATTTTCTATAAGTTTAAAGGTTTTAATGAAGTTTCATTTGAGACTTTGCAGTGATTTATATGGTTGTATTTAATCATTTCTTATTTACAATGTTATTAAGACGCAGCATATTCTATATATTAGATAGACATGTTGACCTAATTTGATAGCTATTGAGA
Source organism: Prosapia bicincta (assembly GCA_036971475.1). Classification (NCBI taxonomy): domain Eukaryota; kingdom Metazoa; phylum Arthropoda; class Insecta; order Hemiptera; family Cercopidae; genus Prosapia; species Prosapia bicincta. The sequence goes on from JBAIZL010000005.1 coordinate 110,286,224, forward strand.
AACTTTTATCACATACTTATAATAATTCAATAACATTTACAACCCATATCCTACTAATAAGGCAACATTTTTAAAGGTGTTTAATTACACATGTCGTCTGCAAGTAACAGATAATTTACATATATCTGGAGAATATTTACTTAAAAAACAACTGTATTGCATAAAAATAATTACAAGGTGTAATTATAAAATTACTCTAATTAATATATTTTACCAAATGTTTTATTTAATTAATTTACGTTTTATTAGTGTGTATGACACATTTGTGTAAATTGTCATATATAGGCCTAAATCTATAAATGCATAAGTTTAAATCTATATATAGTAAAGTCTCAGACTTCCATGTGTTTTTAGTTAAAGTCTAAAGTATAAGGTCAATATTGTGCAAATGAAAATAATTGATTCCATCATGAATTGGTTTAAATTGATTCAACTATTTTATTAAATCGTGTTTTCTTTGTTTATTCAAGATATATTTCAGTGAATGGATAATGTTATGTCCCATGGATAATATATGAAAAAATTGCATATACATCTTTGAGAAATACAACTTTAAGTATTGGAAAGTTGGTGCATCGTCAAGGCGCACTAGACTTTAAAAATGAAGATTCTCAGTTCGAATTCTGCAGGACCCCTCAAATTTTATAATTTATTTATTGAATAAATATTTGAAAAATCTATATTAACATCAATTGTCATCTACTATAGTTTAACAAAAAATCTATTTGAACTTGATTAGATGAGTAAACACGTATTTTATTCACGATTGAAAATTTGTATTATATATATCATTTGATTATTCAAAAAAATCATTTTGATTATAAGTTTGTCTAAGTTTTGATATTACAAACTATTATTAGCATGTAAATATTTGTGGATGTCTATTGAATTATAAAAAAGTAATCGTTTTTGAAAGACTTTTCTACTGTTTGCTTAGCTCTACTCTCTAATAATGAAATATATAATGGATATTTTTCACTCTTGCATCCTCAGGAAACATGACAGTTGAATGAAACTTGAAATTACTACTGTGTTGGAGGTTTGTTATGACAATGGAATCATTACTATTGGTTTAAATTTCACAGCATGTAAATTTCATTTCCTAAAGAAAAAATATACACCAAATATTGGGGAAATATTTAAAAAAGTAAATGAGTGCACTCCACTCGTTATTAATTCTCCATTTATACACATCACATATTGTAAAAATTTTAACTCAGTAGACCCCAAGGGCATATATGAGGGGGCATCAAGCCCCCAAAATTCCAATTACAAAGAATACAAATAATAGATACACAGTCATTTATTTCCATTTGTTGATTCCATCTTCACGTGAGCTACTAGTAATCACTTACACTTTAAAAAAATGTTTTAACTTGCCTATAGTAGCACTTACTTTGCTTGTTGAGGACGGCCGTTTCGGGAGATGTGTCCCTTTGTCAACTCAGACCGTAACTCTGGAGCAAAAAAGGGACACATCTCCCGAAACGGCCGTCCTCAACAAGCAAAGTGCTACTATAGGCAAGTTAAAACATTTTTTTAAAGTGTAAGTAGTCATTTATTATTTTCTATAAGCTGAGATTTTACTCCATTTTTAGTATTGTGGTTTCTTTTAACAATCCATTCTAATTAAAACTGAACACAACACTTAATAAGCCATCTTTAACAAGATAAATCCCAAATATACATCAAACCTGTATTTATAAGACATCAACATTCAAAATCTTTCTGGAGAAGGTCCACCAGAAATCCCGGTAGTTGTGGCACCCCCCCTAACCTTCCATTCTTTTATTGTCTTCTTGAATACTATATTTAAATGTAGAGACCTAGAGTCTTGTTTTTATGAACCCTCCTTATAAAACTGTTATGTATTTTAGTTCTAGATCTTTCTAAACATCAATTTTATTTATTGAACAAATGACAAGCCGTTTATTTATTTATTGTGACGTTTTGGCAACTGATTTGTTGCCCTTAGTAGTGCTGAAAGACGAGTTAGCAGAGTTATAGCTCAAAGAAAGTTCTTAGTAAAGTCTAGGGGTTTTATGTTTTGCGTCCTCACATTACTCACTTGAATATAAAATCCAAGGACTTTGTGTTTCGTAATACTACAAGGCTTGATAAGGGCAACAAATCAGTTGCCGAAATGTAGCAATAAATAAATAAACTTGACTCGATATTCAACCAGCTTGTCATTTGTGCAATTATTATCTCGAGAGCTCAAATAAATATGAATGTCAGTTTTATTTGGTGTTTCTTTATTGTTATTATTATACTCATCTTCATTTCTGTTAAGAATTTTTCTTTATGCTTGAGTACAGCTTTCTCCCATTCCCAACCCTTCAATATTCTCCTCTGTTGATGCATTTTGGAGTAACTCCATTTTCAAAACTTCAATCCTACTCTCACAACAGTACGAAGTTTGAAAATGGAGTTACTCCGGAATGTTTTAGCAAAGGAGAATATTGAAGCGTTGGGAATGGCAGAAAGCTGTAATCAAACATATATGTTTCTTTATTCTTAAATAACTTTTAAATAACTCTTAAATAACCATTTAAATAAGTTATGATATTTACCCTTTTCAATTTCTGGGTCCTAGTATATCCTGTTTTGAAATTTTTTCCATATCATAGGGTTAATAGAATTTAAAAATTGTTTGCTTTCCTAAAATGAATTTTCCTTGGAGTATGACACTAGATACATTTTGGGAATTTGGTATTAATTACAATTAGTAAAGTTCCTCTAGAAAGGGTTTCTTGTGATTATATTTTTCTTTGTAATTTTTTAACAATTATAAGGCAACAATGATACTTTGACTTCTAAACTTAAGTTATGCAGTAGTTTTTCATCAAGTGATAATTTGTAAAAATCAATAGCCAATATTGTACAGCTCTTTCTGTGTACTTTATATTATAATTTATATACATACAGTAAACTCCCGATTATCCGTGGAATAGGGTTGCCCGGCAACGTCGGATAAACGAATTCCCCGGGTAATCAGCTATGAGCAAAGAATACGTAAAACAATAGATAATTGATTATTATACCATAAGTTACACAAATAATGACCCCGGTTAATGCAATTCACAAATAATCTACAAAGGACAAAATAAATACAGAAAATAATTTAAAATGTCGATGTATTTTACGGATTATAACATGTACATTTATATGTCTAACTATTTACAATACGTACATAAGTATATGTCAAAAGTAAGTATGTATGTACATATGTAATTTCCTTTATACATAATACTTTCACTTTTTAACAAAAAAATCTGATTTAGTTTTAGTGTGCGATCTAAGTTTCTTGAGAACCATTTTGTCGCACAGTGAAGAGTCATCTTGCTCCTCTACATACTGAATAAGGCAATTGACGGACTTCAACGCAGTGTCATGGCTGATCTTAGCCTCCTCATCTTCTATATCGTCATCTTCACTATCTTCCAAGACCTTGCCTATCAGATAAATAAATGATCTTACACAGATATATGAACATTTATAAATCACAAATTGACAAAAAATAAGTATGAATGAAGACTTACCTAATGCCAAATCGATGATTTGATCTACAGTGAAATGTTCAAAACTGGGTTCATTTGCATCACAGTTTATCCATTCAGCGATGGTCGGATTTAAAAACGACTGAGGCACAATGTTCTCCAAACTGTTCTGAAGCACTGACGAAAAAATCAAACCTTTATACAGACATTTAGCGACACCAGAGAAGTTTAAATTAAACTGAGAGTGAGCTTGCCGGAATGCTCGCCGTCCTTCGGAAGAGAAGAGGGGAGCACACCGGCATGTCCTCAGTGAGTCGCAAGGAAACCCAAAACGTGCTGGGACGCTCGCCGTGCTGAACATGTTAATAGCCACCTTGCTTGCCCCTTTTAATTTGGTGGCCCGCGACGGGATGCTTCGCTTTCAATGTAAAAATTAGTATGTACATATTTACATACCTATTCCCTTCATCTTAACTTCTATTAAGCCTTATAATATGTATTTATGTCGTAATTCCCCGTTCGGAAATTTAAACACATGAATCTGATTGGAATAAAAATTGGATATTTGTAAAACAATGGCAGATCCCGGATAATCCACAAACCGGTTAATCCTCCCACAGATAATCGGGAGTTTACTGTATATTGTCTTGAGTGACTGACTGAGAATCCACGTAGAGTTGAAAATATAAATGGTAGAGACTTGAAATTTTCAGGGTACATTCTGTTCATAATATAGACACACACTAAAATAGGATTTTCCAAAATGTTGATTTAAAAGGTTAACAATTGCAAAATTCTATGGGAATTATACAGGACCCATATGAAATGCTCTTAGAATGTATAATTACAGAGTCTATGTCTCTTCTATAACTAGTATAACTTCTTACGAGAAAACAAGCCAGCACCAGATGTTTAGATTCAACGGGGTTGGGGCTTATGTCAGTTTATATATATTTTCCTATTGTTCTCCTCAAGTATAAGTTTTCAATTTTTTAAAAAATTGTGTGTATGTGGGTTCATGCGTGTGGGGTGCGTGCGTGTGCGCTTGTGTGTATGTGTGTGTGTATGTGTATGTGTTATTTAAAGGATTTTAATAAAAAAAAGTAAGTTTAAACTCTACAAAAACATTAGTCTAACCAAAACATCTTTAAAAAAGAGTTCCACTTCCGGTTTCAAAATACAAGCATACAAAATATTTTCATAGCCTTAAATTTAAAAAAAACATTTAATGAAAATTCAAAGAAAGTAAAAAATGGTTTATTTTTAAATAAATTTATCCAGATTAGGTCTATTGCACTACACCAATTATTAAAAGTATTTCGAAGTATTTTCCCTCATATAAAAGTGCATGATTCAAAATACTGGTATTCCTGATTCATAAGCTGATTATTTACTTGCTATGTAATTAACAGCTTAAAAAGCCATCCTATTGTTTCAGATATTATGTAATACATTTTAATAAATTTTGCATTTAAACTCATAGATTCTGCAACAATGCAGACCATAATTTTGAATACTTCAATAATTTTCAATAAATTTAGATGTATTTTATGTTGTATTGCCATATTTAAATTTTGTTTACATAATGTAATCTAACATAATTTAATAATTAAATACAGTAGTTGTTTTAAATAACTTTTTTTAAAATTTTTAATGAGTAATTAGGTAATGAGATAAAACATGACCAAAATGGCTCCTACATGTGAAGCAATCTACTTTCATTCTAACCGGAAATCTAACATTACTGTTGGCAATTCATACATGGATATCAGTATAACGTACTATTTGAAAAGTTCCATTCTCAAATACAATGTAAACAAGAAATAAAATTAACAAGGAGAAAATATCAACAACAATGAGATAGTTGTGCCAGCTACTAACTAACAGGAAATCTAACATTACTGTTGACAATTCATACATGGATATCAGTATAACTTACTATTTGAAAAGTTCCATTCTCAAATACAATGTAAACAAGAAATAAAATTAACAAGGAGAAAATATCAACAACAATGAGATAGTTGTGCCAGCTATTCTTATTCTGCCAGTTGTACCTTATTATGAATCTATGATAATAATAACTTAGTGTCCTTTTAAGGGCGCTACAAAAATATTACTACTACTCTTTTACTATTCACCATAGAGCAATATATGTGGTCTTAAAATGTTTATTTAAAAATAGACCACTTATCGTTATACATTTTTTATAAAATATTCCTTTTTTCAGTACCTGAACTTTGAAAGTTTAAGATTCCCAACATTTTGAAATCAGAAGTGATGTTTTTCTAATAGGTTTCAAAACAGAATTCAGGTAATATATAGGCAAAGTTTAAATTTGATAAATTTAGAAAACTTAAAATATAATTTTTATAAAATAAAAACAGACTTTTGTTTAATACAGTTAGGACTATCATATTCGTTTGTTATTTCAAAGAAACAATAAGAACATTTTTATTTTGTATTATATTCTTCTGGTTCATTATTAAAATTTATAAAAACGAGGAACTAAACATTATTAACTTTACATTAGTTTATGACTATCCGAACTTTAATTTTTTGTAAATTTGTAAAAACTTATTAAAACAGAACCTTTTTAATCGCTCTGTGGTGATCTTTATCATTGTTTAAATTTTCTGCTTGGTGTTGTTGTGGGGTTAAGCGGCAATGGTTTTAAAATCAGATTTCCAATAGTGTAAAAGATTATATGTGATTTGTATTGGATCTGTTCATTTAATATGTTTGTATTTTGTGTGTTTGAAAATTTCATACTGCTCTAGTGTGTTCTAGTGTGGTCCTTTTTTGTTGATGTGTAAGATTTCTATGTTATGGTTAATTTCTGTATATCTGTTGATTGTTTCATTTAGGTGATTGACGAATGGTGAGCTGGTGTTATGTTTGAGTGATTTTATGTGGCCTTTGACTCTTTGTTGGAAGCTGCGACTCGTTTGCCTAATGTAGAATTTGTTGCAGTTTGTACAGTATAATTTGTATATGCCTGGTGTTTGTAGCTTATCTTTGTTGTTGGTGTTGTGTTGCATTTTGTTTAGCAGTTTATTATTAGTTCTAAATGTTATTTTGTATCCTGTTTTTTGGAACTTGTGGGCTATTTTATTTCATGTTCTGTTTATATATGCTATTGTGATAAATTTGTTTCCTCTCCCTGTTGTGTTGTTTTTTATATTTTTTGTATATTATTGTCTATTATTTATTTTGTCTATTATTGTGGTGTTGTATCCATTTGTCTATGCTAAATGTTTAATTATATCTAATTTTTTGTTTATGTTTTATATAGTCATTTGTACTTTCTTGAGTCTGTGGACCATGTATCTAAAGCCAGCTTGTCTGTGTTGGATAGGGTGGTTTGAGGTATTGTGGATAAGTGTGTCTATCATTGTCGGTTTCCTGTATATGTTGAAGCTGTGTTTTTGTGCGTCTTTTTGTTATGACGAGGTTAAGGAAGTTTAGGAATCGGTTAGTTTAGATCGGTTAGAACTTGATATTATTAGATAAGATTGAAATATTCACTAATATTGTATATAAAAAAAAATTGCTTCATACACAAATTTGTGTTTATTGAATATATACATTAAATAAAAAATACAAACATATATATATATATATATATATATATATATATATATATTTATATATATTTGTGTTTTTTTATTTAATGTATGTATTTAATAAACACAAATTTGTGTACGAAGAATTTTTTTATATGATATATGTGTGTGTGTGTGTGTGTTTGTGTGTGCATGCATTAAAATTACTATGTACTCCAATTGCACTACCTTTTGATTGTTGATTATAAATGTTATCTATTGCACAAATTTTGCTATCTGTTTAACCTAATTATCGTAATTAATAATAGTTTTGTAATAGTATTGTAAATATATTGTATAATTAACTACATGTATTAAAACTGTCTGTCCTTGGAGTAAATAGTCTGCAGCAGAGAACATTAATAATGATATATTTTAAATGTTGACAAATTAATCATGATTATCGGGTGGGGATATAGCATTATAAATTTGTGAGATGCTTTTCCAAGTTCTCAGTTGAATCAAGAGTACTTTTTAGGTAAGTCATGTTATTCTTAAGTGTACTATAATATCCCTTAAAATAGGCATTTGATCATTTTTTAAAGTTTGATTTAACAACTAATTTAGACAGGAATTTAAATATATCTTCAACATTTGATGGGTGCTTATATTATTGATTTTTGCTCACTTGAAAATACTATCTTATATTATTGGTTTCCATCTTCAGCTTGAGCTACTATATACTAGTAGATACTTATACACATTAACATAGTTAAAGTATCAAAAAAAAAAACATTAAAATATTGTCTGTAATAGCATTTATTTGATTTTAAATGAGTTTGGCCATTTTAGATGATGTATCCTTATGTAAACTGGAATAGTAGATAGATCTGTACTAATAAAGACTAAAGCAGCTATAAAAATGTGGGAATATATTTGTATCAAGAAATATTTCAGTGGCCCAAAAGATCCACAGTAGAACTGAAAAAATTCTCCATAAAAAAATCCTTTGAAGATAGGTAGCTGTTTATTATAATAAATTTTTTGAAGGCATTAGGACTGGAAATTGACAGAAAGTAGCTTCTCTACTTTGTATTACAAAATTCGTCAAAACTTAAACAATTATTTGAACTCAAGTCTAAGGATTTGTATAACCGAAAAATCTGGTGATAAAACTGAATTACCTTAAAAAACTTTAAAAAATTAATATATGTTTCATAATTTAACAAGCCTAATTTAAATTTAATTGGCAGTTGAATTATTATGAGTGTAACATAATTAACTCACAATCATAAACTAATACAACAAGATGTATTTCTTTGTTAGTGGCTGTATTGCCATCTGGGTTGTCAATGAGATATACTTCTGCAACAAAAAAACATCTTTATTAAATCAAAGTAAGCATTACCACACACACGTTTTGCGTATTGTTATAAATGTTAATCTGAATAAAATAATTTATTGTTCTTTAGACATTTTTATTTCTTTAAAGTTTTCACAAATATTACAATCATATTTTTCAAATTTTCAAAATTCTAGCCAAAGTTAGCAAAACTTTTTAATTTACTTTCACCTTATTTCTATAGATCCTACTTGAACAAGCTTACTTGTTCATTGTCATAAAGTCCTATGGTATTTGTGAAGCAGGGATTAATTTAAACACTTTTTTGTTGTGTGGCCATATTTAGAATTACAATTTCTTTCTTCAACTCTTTTCAACCCTTGTTTTATAGAAAAAGTGAAACTAATTTCTGTTACTATATATTACCAATAATTTATTAATACAGATATTAATAACAAGTCATGAGATATTATTTTAATTACATAGGGTCTGTCTTTTTTTTACATATTTTTCAGTTGATAAATTAAAAAAAAAAAACAAAGATATCAACGTCTACAAATTAATACATTATAGGAAAATAATTTTAGGTAGAAAATTATTATATTAAAAGAACTAACGATAAAATATAAGTACAGTAGAGTCCCACTTATCCGCAATTCTATGTTATCCACCGCACCAGCGTTATATTGTTGAAAAATAGTCTGCTCATAGCTTGAAGGCATTAGTGAGTGTACATGCTCTCTCTTAATGACCTGCTGTGTCTGTTCTCTCTATTTCTGTCAGTCACTAGGCTTCTGCTTTGTAAAGTATGATTTTTTTTGTGTGTTCAGTGGACAATAAGTTTTTGAGTATGGTTTTGTTAAAGTGTTTTATTGAAGTCTAATTAACAATCATGATTATGCAAAGTAAAAACAGAAAGAAGTTTGTTTTTTCCATACAGGAAAAGATTGAAACATTAAACAAATTGGATAAAGGAGACACATTGCAGAAGATCGCTGATGACCATGGTGTCAATCGGCACATTTTTGGAGATTGTTGTCTATGAAAGGATTATGAGAAAACTAGCAAGGTTTTGTACATTTGATATGTCCAGTTTATCAATAAATGGGTACCTATTTCAGGACCTATCATGAAAGAAAAGTCTTTACAGTTCCAAAAACAATTTAAGAAAGGTGATGCAGTTTGCACAGATAGCTAGACAGGCTGGCTAGATAGATGAAAAAGCTATATGGAATCTATGAGTTGAACATTTGTAGTAAAAAACTGTCAACATACTTTGAAGAAATGGAGGAATTCAGGAATAAGTTTAAAACATTAATTGAAGTTCAAAGCTTAACAGGAGACCAGATACACAATTGTGACAAAATGTGCCTTCATTAAAATGTTACCAAGTAAATGTTATAGTTAGAACTAAAGCATCAGCCCATTAATGGCAGATAAATATGACTATTGCAATATATATCAACATGTAAATTATTCAATAGTCAAACAAAAAAACAACCATTGCACTTTAAAAATAAAACAAAAAATAGATTGATTAAATTAACTTTCAGTTTTTTTTAGAATAGATTGTATTGCATAAACTACTCCATTCTACATTCACCTCAAGGAATAATCAAAGTCATCAATCATTAAATAGTCTCTTGTGTAATAAAAACCAGGTAACAATTTTTAGTATTTTTTAACCCTTAATGATATGGTGTGAATTAGATAAACTATTTACTGCTAGTACCTATATGCTATTAGTGTATAAAAATAATTTTCGGTTTGCTTAAAGCTCTATTTAAATTTTAATTCTCACATGTTTCTAAAGATAAAAGAAATACAACCATCTTTTTTCAATAATTTATATATACACTTACTTTTTGTCTAAATTAAATTATATCAGAAGTTGTGAACCATTATCCACTTGAAACTCAAGTTAAAGATGAAAACAAACAAAATTAAATAATTGAAAATACTATTTTAAGAACATTAGGATGTTTTAAAGTTTTTGTATTAAGTTATAAAAAGCATCCAAAGAAGCACAATTTAAGAACAACTGTCTTAAACCTACAATTTTATGATATAACCATATATTAAAAATTTCTTCTATTGAAGAGAATGATAAATATGTAAAGGGAATAATAGGAATACAATAATTTCAAACTTTTAATGGTGAAAGTTGTACCAAATTTGAAAAACAAAATTATTAAACTATCTCAAACTAAATTTATACCATACCATAATTGTACCTTTACATAAATTTTAAATATGACTCATATATATAAATGAATCATACATATATGTATTGAAAGGAATGTATTTTTATTACTTGAATTTTAATTGTTTTATAGAATTTAAAAACAAAATGTCCAAATTCACCATCATCTTGGTCGTGCTAGTAGTTCTTGCTGTCACAGCATTTGCTGATGATGAAGCACAAAGAGAAGAGCGAAGTCCTCGTGGTAAAGCAGCACGAGTCAGACCAGCAGCTGTCAAGTCACACACACGAGCCAGACCAGCACTTGCCAAGTTACACAAACTGGTAGTTAAACCCGGATTCTTGAGAAGGATCAGCTTGAGTAAAAGAATCCCTATCTCTGTAAAAACCCTTAAAGTGTAGAGACCCAATTACTACAAATATTACAAAACAGCATAAGTAAAATCTTATTATCTGTGTAGCAGCAGCTCTTGTAATATACATGTAAATAAAAAATAAATCTAACATTTGAAAATTAAATGTTAAAATTATTATATATCAATTATATAATACAAGGGCGCCAAAAGAAATCTTACCTGACTGAATGCTAAACCCTAAGCCTGGCATTGCTTAAGCCACCTATGAATCAATATCTTAGTAAATACCCCACAAACCCAATTATCACAGATCAATGAAACTCAATCCCTCCTAACCATAAACAAAGGCATCCTACAAATACCACCAAATAAAACTATATCACCTTTAACTCCAACTTCTACACTCAATTATTTTGCCTACTTATGGAAAGTCCAAACTGCAGTATCAATAGTGAAGTATTCCTACTGCACATTGAAAAAAAAGTAAATGTTAGTAATGTAGCTGATCTACATTAAAATTTAATATGGACTAACAGCTCACCTATGAAATGAAAAATCTTGCTACCGCAGTCTTAATTTAATTTAAAATTGCAATCAAAATTATATTGCCATAGGGTGTTGCACATAAAAGTAGCCCCCTTAAAACATAAAAGTAAATAAAATGCAACAAAATTTAAATGAAATCTGTTTACTTATGACATATACATTACTTGTTTTCAAACAACACAAATAACATTTACTGGTAGAGATACATCAAGAACATCAAACTATACAGGGGCAATAACTATCAATGTAAAAAGCTGATTGCACAACACATTCAAAACACAATTTTTACTCAGAATGTGAAATGGATTGATCCTTTAATTTCCATAACCCCATTATAACAAAAAGCCCTACTCAAAAACACATCTTCAACAATTTTAGAAAACCATCAATAACAGCACAAATTATCCACAATAATTCAAATCACCCTCTCCAACATAATCAAGTTGCAAAGGGTAATATTATGCATACTCCACAGACATTAATACAAATGCTCACAAAAACACCATCAAAAGAATCCAACGATATTTCAATTTCTTCTATTCAGTCAGTCAGTCAGACAGAGAAGGAGGGGGTTCAGTGGCCACGAGGGTATGCAGCGTCTGTCACACGATACTGGCTGCGGGTAGGATTTTTGAACCAGGGCTTTTGGTCAAGGGCTGGATTTCAGGAGAGGATTCTGCATGGCAGAAAGTTTATTGGGTTGGATGGTTAATTCCTTCTATTATTACTCACACTCCCTTATATATATCTTGTTCAAATTTTTGATCATTAACAAAATTACACTTTTGGTATCATTTGGCAAAAAACTAAAACACTAACTATTGTTATTTTTCAGCAGACATGTTTATCACTAGGTCAGTGCATTGTTTAGTGCTGTGAGTCACGGACAAGACTCACACTCCAAGCATTAATACAATATGTAGGCTTATTATTCATCCACTCAAGTTCAATTTAAATAAAACCTACCTTTAAATTAATAGCCACTTACACAAATACCGCCCTCCAAGCGGCCAACCTAGACACTGATAAGGTCACCTAAAGCAGGGGTTCTCAAACTTTATGGAATCCCCTCTACTTGAAATGAAAGTCTCCAATGCCCCCTCCACTTTACACTATAAATAAATGGTATGGGCATATAAAAAAAAATAAATTTTATATATATTAATTATAAAATTAATAATAATAACTTCATATATATATATATATATATATATATATATATATATATATAGTATCTTGAATTATATTTTCATAAACAAGAATATACATTTTTCTTAATAAACTTTTACAATGTTAAATACGTGAAGCTTTTCGCTGATTTGCAGTGTCAGCATTCTCAAAGTTATAAGTACCACATAGTTCCATGACTATATTTTAAATCTACATTTAAGTTAATATTATTCAACCACATAAATTTCACAAGAAAAAATTTCATTGAAGGACTACAATATATATATATTTATAAATATCGCAGTATGTATTCTTGTGTATTAATAAAGAACATAAAATCAAAATACAAATATAAGAATTATTTGAATTGGAAATTCAATTATAATTCTTGTATTTGTATTTTGACTTATGTTCTTTATATATATATATATATATATATATATATATATATATATATATATATATATATATATATATATATATTTAATCAATTAAAAATATTTCAAAAACAAGAATACTTTTAATGAATATATTTATTCAGAATATTTTTACAAAATTAAATCATATGTACACATGATTAATATATTAACACATATGATTTAATTTTGTAAAAATATTTTATTAGATAATTATTTTCCTGAAGATGCTGGTACTATTTTATCAGCGAAAAGCTTTGAATAAATATATTCATTAAAAGTATTCTTGTTTTTGAAATATTTTTAATTTAATTACTATATTCCAGCGTTCCGCATCCTCACCGGACATGACCTCCTGCCTGCTCACCTCCACCCTATAGGTATCCTGGATAGCCCCGAGTGCCCTCTGTGGTCCTTCAATCTTTTTGATGCTGGCCATCTCCAAGCATGCCCTGCACTGGAACATGTCAGGCAACAGGTAGAAGGGCTCAAACCTGAACAACAACTCTCCGTGATTTACTGGTCAGCGCTTCACCAAATGGCAGAAATGCCAAGAGTGGGCGTTGGCTAGTAAGTAAGTAAGTACCTTGTATGAGAACATCTATACCACGTAATTCATCTCGTTTATTTTACTGTCCATTATGACAGCTATAGTGTTTATCAAACAAATAAAGTTTAGAAAGTAATTAATTTATTTAATAAAAATAGTTAATTTCGTAAAGGTACCTTAAAATTTTATTTTTATTTCATCACACAAATGTAACATTACTATTTAATGTATACCAGGATATATTCACTTTAAACTGTAGATATAGGGTTAAATTAAAAATGTTGAATAAACTGTTTTTTAAAATTTATTACACTTGTTTGTATTATCTTGGCAAAAAACCACTACTTACTGATTTATTCCTTAAAAGTCATTACTTATAGTAATAACAAAATATATAAATACAAACGGAGGTAGTATAAAGATGTGATTGTAATATATATATATATATATATATATATATATATATATATATATAAATATATATATATATAGGCTTGCACAACAATCTTACTTGGTATACTTGTAAGGCGACTTCTTTTGAGAACTATTAATTATGTGCTCTCATTTTGAGACTCGCAAATAAGCTTGAAAATGAAAGCACGTATTCAATAGTTCTCAACTATTTAAAGTCGACTCGCAAATATACCAAATAAGAGTCGTGTTTAAGTAAATTAAAGTGTGAGTGTTTACAAGAAAACAGTGTTCCTAAGTTAAATATATATACATATAAATTATGATATGTTTTGTTGAATAATAATCAAAACAATTGAGAATATACAAATACAATAACTATTTATAATTTTAATTAAAAATTACTTAACTAAGTGAATACAAAAGGCTTACTTGCTGACCCATTTCAAAATAATCGTTCCTTTTACGAAGCAAAACCTTTACTCTGTACGTGTACAGGCTTTGCTCTGTAAAAGGAACTATTGTTCGATGGCATCAGCAAGTAAGCTCTATGTATTCACTTGGGTGAGTAATTTTTAATTATAGTTTAATTTGTGAATTCAAGATGATTACATCAAGCAAAATTATTTATTAATTATTATTATTCAAAACTCTTCGTTGTGAAACAATGCCAATATCATCTGGAATGAATAATGCATGTTGTACAACACGTTAGATTTACAAACCATATATTAAATGTATATATGTGTATAACTTTCATTCATTCCTGCTGAATGATGTTGGAACTGTTTGCACCGAAAAGCTTTAATTAATAAAAAAATTAATATATAATTCCTGTATTAATAAATCCTGATGTTTATATATATATAAAATATGATGATGTGTTTTCTTGTAATATAGTTAATAAATTAAAAATATTTCAAAAACAAGAATACTCTTTTAATACATATATTATTCAAAGCTTTTCGCCGATAAAACAGTACCAGCATATTCAGGAAAAATAATTATGTAACAAAGTCTGTATAATATGTGTATTAAAATAATATATGTATTAAAAGTAATCTTGTTTTTGAAATATTTTTAATTTATTAAATATATATAATATAATATATTATATTATATATATCATAATATATATAAATATAATTTTATATATATATATATAAGATAATTTAAAATATGATAGTTATTATTGTATTTTTACAAAAATTATTGAAAGAAAATAGTTTTCGATCTTTTAGGAAACCAAAACATGTAGTTTTTTAGATCACAGATTTTTTTAGTAAGATGTTTACCGAAGATTATAAACATAGGCTGTTCAAATAACGGTGTTTGTACGTGAATGTTTTAATGTAACCTCAAAATTTAAACAAAAACAAGACATTTGCAGATTGTGGTTTTAATTTTTTGACGAATATTTTGTATAAGTTTAACTGTCAGAAATAAAACATGACCATTCTGAGAAACATGTATGAAAACCTTTCCGGTACACAAAACAACAGCATGAAGTATATAGACATATTATTTCTTTTTTCATTATTACTAAATACAAAGGGCTATTTCTGCTTACACAAATGTTTTATATGTAGTTGGTGAATGTTTTAAGTAAATGATAAATCTCTTTTGTCAGGTTAGAGTGCTCAATTTTAGGCCGTTTTTTTAGAAAGCTAGTGGACTATAATTTTTGTACTACTTTAATCTGTTTAAATCTGCTAGGTTCATGAAGACCAAAAGAATAACGCTACATAACAATAGACAAGTCTTTTGACAAACAATCAGCTATATAACAAGTCTTGAAATTAGAGAATTGCCTCAAAATCAAAACGATCTTTTTAAATAGTTTCAGACAATATCAATAAACTAGTGTATTTATAACTAGACAGAGGTATAAATATATTTTGAAATGTAGGTAATCATAAGTTCTTATTTCAAAATAATAAGATTCGAAGTTCCTCTTGGTTATATATACTACCTAATGATTGATATTAGATGACTTTTTAGGAGTGTCTTTATTTAAAAAAATATTTCTATTAAAAGTCATCAGTTTGACATATAAGAGGTAAAAATTAAATAAAAACACTTGTAAAAAGGGTTTTTAGTTGAAAACTAGTAGCTTATGTGAAGATTGGATCAGCTAATATTAAATAGTCAGAAACAAAAACCAGATTAAATATACCGAACTTCCATGTAGTTAAAAGCTATTTGCAATATTCATTTTGAAGAAATATGTAAATGAGGTTCAGAAAGCTATTATTCATCACTAATAATTTTGTTTTTTTTTTTTGGAAAATGACTTGTGTCTAGATAATAACTACAATGTGCTATATAATAACAGAAATAATATTAAAAATGATAATTGATCCTCGACCTATTGTTGAATAATGTGAATTTTGATACTTATTATTTTTTTCGTTAAAGAGAAATGAAAAGGTTTATAAAGTTATGGTCTATTTACATCATTTAGGTTTATCTTTCTGATTATGTATTTCTCTTTTACTCCATATATTATAATAAATTTAGTACAATTTTGTACTTTCTAAATGAAACTATATATTGATGTATTAAAAACTAAAATGTATAAAATATTTATTAAGTATTACTTTTCTTGGGGGTAAGCGAGTCCTTGGGGCTGCCCATAGATAGCTTAAAAGATATATTGGACTGTCCCTTTGATGGCTAATCATGGACATTGGGGTATTGGCTGTACATGAAGCTAGACACCTGAAGGATGAGGAAGGTTACTTTGCAAGATTGGACCACCTTTGATTTCTTATATTTTTACATAAGAAGCTGATTGGACCAGCTTTTCATTTTTATTCATGGTATATTAAAATACATTAAAAACAAAAAGAAAGTTCTTGAATTTTATAGTCCATTACGTTTGGTTGAATCTTATTAATCACTTAAGCAATAGACATAAAGGATAGTCATAAACTATTGTTCAAGTGATTAAAAAGAAAGTGATTTTAAATGTCACAAATAAGAAATGGTAATTCAAACTTAATGTTTAATTTAACCATAGTAAAATAACCTTATTTTAGAAATACTATAGTTTATTAAGTAATTGATGAGAAATACTGACTACGTTATTCCACATTGCTATGTTAAAATGAAGCTATAAAATATCAGGTAAAGATAGGTTTTGTTAAAAAAAAATTAAATTGGCTACTGTAATGTAAACCGTAGAATGGCTAAAGTGAAAACTTGCCTTCCAGTTACATGCAATGACATCGGGCAGTAGATTATATGCAAATGTATGGACAGGCATAGTAGGTTGCTGTACACTAAGGTTATGTTTAAATTTGTTCAAATTTAAATTTGTAATTATAGTTTCTAACACTTGAAATAACTTGTTTAAAATTTAACATATTAGTTAAACTTGTATATTTTAATAACATATTTGAAGAAGAAAAAAATCGAGTTAACTAGTATTTTATCAAGTTTTACCAAATCACTTTCTTCTTGCTTAGAATGTATTTTTAAGTGTAATTAGTGTAAAAATAAAATAAATTGAATTAGATTCTACCTTTATCAAATTATCTCCATTTTGGTTCATTTATAAATTATGAATTTATGCAACAAATTGAGAATTTTCATGTACATTTTTATGATGTATAAATGTATTTTCAGTAGTAGTTATATTTATAACAATATGGTAGTGCGTTTCGGTTTTCAGTTATTAAAATGAGTTACTTTAATTATAAATTTTAAAGATGTTTTAAGGTTTTTGAAAAGTTGGTAATTAGATCCAGAATTCTTTATATTGTTTGTATAAAATTATAACTTGTGAAACAAAAATCAAATGTGTTTTATTTACCTTACTAGTTGAAATATTTTTTATTTCTAAAA
Source organism: Prosapia bicincta (assembly GCA_036971475.1). NCBI lineage: Eukaryota > Metazoa > Arthropoda > Insecta > Hemiptera > Cercopidae > Prosapia > Prosapia bicincta. Next base: position 110,304,109 of record JBAIZL010000005.1, read on the forward strand.
TTGTAACAAATTATTTAGTTAGTGTAGGTAACATTTTTTAAATAATTTATTTAATATAACTGTTTTAAAAATTTCCTGTATTATTATAAATGAAGCATATTCTTGAATTATGTCCTAATTTTGAAAATTTTTGATTTTTTCAGAACGTAGATTTATCTGTGATCAGTGTTTCCGGAAATATAAATCTAATTCAGGATTAAATCAGCATAAGAAATATGAGTGTGGAAAACGACCAAACTTCCAATGCAATATTTGTTTCAGACTTTTTCACCATAATGCTAGCCTTACAAGGCACATTAAATCAGTGCATAGAGATACTAGTTTTAACAATTGACTGTGTGGCAAATCAACAATAACATATTTTTTATAACACAGTTTACATTATTTTTTACTTTTACAATTACATATTTATTCACATGTAAATATTCTGTTATTATATCCAGACTGATATAAAAAATATTGGCTCTTTTGAACCAGAAATAAGGAAAAAGATTATAAACCATTAAGGTTGATATGCCATAGCTCTAATCATTAAATATTCATTGTTTATAATTTTGTTAGTATTATATAATTGCCTTAATTAACTTATAAAAAAGACAAGATATTTTTCTTGAAAAAAAGACAAGATAAAGGTGATCTGTATCATTCTTTTAGTTAAAAAAAAATTAATGTCTACAATTTTGAGTCAATTATAACAAATATTTCTTGTTCAACATTTAAAAAAAAAAATCATTAAATTTGTTGGCAAATTTCCCTAATCTGGTGGTACATTATTGAAGTGAGACAATCTTTGTTTTTGCTCAAAGTTATAGATATTTAATCCTCAGATGCTGGCTTCTACTTAATAGATCCACAATTAATAAAATATCAATATATTTTTAGACTCAATTTTGAATTTTCAAAATCTGATGCTTTGTTAGATTTGTTGTCCAAAAAGTCTCATGATTTCTGTAGATCAGACATATTTTGTTCAAGTACAAAAATATATTTCATAAAAAAGCTTTAATATAAAAGAAGTTATTTGTCCCTATTATGAGAAACTATTATGAGTTTACACTGAAATTATTTTTACACACACAAATAAAAATGAATAGAAATCATTTAATAAAAATAGCAGCTAAGTTAGTATATTTTTTTAATCCATGAAAAGCGAAAGCCCAAAAAAGTCAGACGGAAGGCACTTTTGTGACTGTGATATTGAAACAAAACTGTTATAAAAAAATACATTTATAAAATGAATTTTTATATTTCTGTATAAATGTTTAAATAAAGTATGAAACAAACTACAGCTTGAAATCAATGAAATAAGAAGTTTCCATAAATGTGCTTCTACTACCTAAAATTATAAAAGCTAGTGAATTGTTTGTGGTAAATCAATTTGTTATTGTTTGCAATATGTATTTAAAAATACAATGGGCTTTGCCTCTTATTTCAATTTAAAACAGTTGAAATGTTGTAGTTATTTCATTTGTTCAAAGATTTTGATACAATTTTAAATATACAAACAACACTTTAACAATGAAATAATATTTAAAATAGTAGTAAATTTTATTCATAATTTTCTAGATATTTGACAATATATTTCTTTGTAGTCTGCTCTAGTTTAACCTGTAATAGAACCTTATTACAGAAGTCTGTTAATCAAGTTTAAATGACTTATAATGGGGCAAAATTATTCTTATCATTGGGACATTTTTGTTTAAATAAAATATATTGAAATAAACATTTTACTACAATGTACCAATGTTCCTTTTTTTTAATTTACAAAAGTTAACATTAGTCATTATTAGAGAATAACATCACTTTATAGTCTCCTTTAATCATTATACAAAAGTCACAAAAATATACTGAAAGATGATGTTGAAGAATTAGGGATTATGTATAGAATTATTATAGTTCACTAATACAATTTGTATTGATAGTATAAAAAACTAATTTTTATTTAAATCTAGAATAAGTATTCATTTTGAAGTCTACATTTGTTTGAATGTAATTTTTTGATTAAACATAGGTAATTGCACTGAATTTTCCCATCTAATAATGGGACAAATTAACTTTTTGCAATTTATTAAATCGTGCAACTATAGACATATATATATTTTCCAACTTATTCTACAAGTTTTAATGTTTAAACTTTTCATTTATAGAGAGATCCATAGCAAAACAATCCTCAGAAGTGATATATCCTTGCCCAAACTGTGATCGAGTTTACCAAACAAAGATAGGAATAAGGCAACATCAGCGAGTAGAGTGTGGAAAACAGCCAAAATTTCAGTGTTCTTACTGTCTACGGATGTTTTATTATGCTACAAGTATGAACAGGCACATTAAAGTAAAGCATCAATATTAAGATATTGTGTAGTTTATCAAACCTTAATCCAGTGTACCAAAATCTACACATATTTTTAAAAAAATATTGTAATAATTTCTTAAACAAGTTATGTTTTTTACTATTATATTTTGTTTTTTATCAGCAACCTGACCATTTTCTGTAAAAATACAATGTATTGGTTCTGATTAAAATCTTGTCTTATAATACATTTTTAATTGTTTACTCTAAAATATATTATTGAAGAGAGCAATTATATTGTCTTTAAAATTGAAAGATTATTTTTTATCATGTAAAATTGTATAAATATTATATAAAAATGTAATGTACTTTTTTTTATTTCTGTTTTATACAGTATAAAACTAAATAACACTGTAACATTAAATGTGGTTAAAACCATTACATTTTGTGACAAAGTAATTCACTTTATTTCTCAATTTAATTTTGATAAAAATACACGTTTACACAAAGTTTAATACTTTAGTACAAAAGGATAATAAATAGAGAGAAACTGATTGTCAGTAAACACCCTTCCAGCAATTTGTATGTAAAACATGCAATTTTTGAGAATATTACTTTTAAATTATAGGAACTTGATAGAAACTACTTTTCAAAATCCCGTTTTTTAAAGGTACTTCATGGCCCAATTGAGATATTGCCCTGGTTTCTGTTTATATATTATTGCCACTACAAATATCAAACATAACAATATTTAAAAGACAATTTTTAATTTTATAAAATTGAAGTTATTGAAAAGAAAAAAAATATCTGTCGTGTTTTGTTTACCATGTTAATGTTCCCCATACATATTACCATGGTGCCTGAGTGCTTGTTTTGTTCATAGAAGAGAGAGAATAAAGGAGAAGAATGTATTGCTATCAATACTAAAATCAACATTTACTGTCATGGTAGGTTATTTTGTATATAAGAAACAAATCTTTATAATTTACAAAGAAAAACAAGGCAGCTTAGATTAATTATTGATTATGTATTGTTATTTAAAAAAACTCAGATTTTAGTAAAATATGTAACAGTGCATCAAGGTAGCTTATTTAAACTAACAATTTTCTAACTCCAAACTAAAAGTACCAAATATATCCTTAAAATAAAACAAACTTCCGAATACAATATACAGTTAAATTCAAGAAAAAAACACCAAAATTTTATACAAAACCATATAGATAAACATATAAATACAAAATTCAAGATACTACTATGAAAAAAACATACAAACATATAGTGACAGCCAAATATGCTGCAAAAGAAGTTTTGGAAGAGTTAGATAGAGTTGTGAGGAAGAAGGATCACACTGAACTTTTAGAAAAAAAAAATATTAATAGCTTATATTCAACTTAATATTCAATTAACTTAATATTCAATAAATCATTAACCAGCAGAATCAAATATATAATAGCGAATTAGCACCTTTTAAAACATAACTAATGAAGAAAGGAATAAATAATGATAAAACAAATGTAATGAAATAAACAATTTATATACGTAGAATATAGACAAAATCCACAAAATAAAATACAAATACTAAGAACTAATAATGCCCAGAGAGCACACATACTTATTACAAACCTGACAAAATAGCAATAAAACCATAATAAATAATTACAATATATATATATATATATAGATTTTTTGGACTAGGAGACTGACAGACTTACCTTGGTAAGAGTCCACTCTGTAGTCTTGAAATAGAAACACATAAAAGCACTTAAACAATGATATATTTCAACCACACAATGGTCTTTGTCAATCGAAGAGAAAACACTAAAAGAAATATGAGAGAATGAAATAAAATAATTGTAATCACAGATTGTGTAGAGTAGAAATCAGATGTCACAGATGCACAGATTAAAGATATATATATTGTTTCCATGAACATATGAGTGATTATAGTTTATATAAGTCTGTCAGGGGAAAAGAGAAAAGGCTATTTGAAAAAAAAAAAAAAAAAAAAAAAATGTTTGAAGATACAATGTTATGTATAAGATATAATATGGGGATATCTGTCAATTGGATGCAAATTAACCTTATTTGGTATTGTTAAAATACTGGTTAAATTCGAGTGCTCAGGGGGCAGATCCCTAATGTGCATTCCACAATAATAAAACAGTTTCTTCATGTTGTAAATTATTTTAAATTGTAAATTTCAACAAATTAAAACAGTTTTTAAATATGCACAGCCCTTATTTATATTTTGTTAGATTTGCCATAGAATTTTGCAAAACAATTGCTGGTTTACTGTGACAAACAGAACATGTGGGAAGCCGTTTTATTTTTATACCCTTATTTATCTCAAACTCTTTCGATTTTTGCAATTTTGCAAACTGTTTTACATTCTAATTATGAAGTAAATATGTTAATAAAAATATAATAGCCTGTGCAGGACTCAAAAACTATCAGTACTGAACTCTTCACTGATTATAAGTTGCTTATACAATGCCAAATTTGATTTAAAAAATAAAACATCCCCGTAAGAGCTTCAGCTCAGATTAAACAAAGAAAGATTATTCATATCATTCCATGAATTTTACTGATTTGGGTGGGGCACCAGTCTGCCAGTCAATTGAATTCAACTGGTTCACATGTTAAAAGAAAGAGTTCAACTATTTATGAAAACATATTTAAATATAAACTCGTTCCAAATACCATGAAAACAGCCAAAATAACATCCATCTATACAAAAGGTAAAGAAACCTATATTCTAAGTAAAGTGTTAGTGGTCTAATGGAAGACTAAAACATAATTAAAATTATAATTCTAAAAAATGGCTCATATGAGGTAAAAAAACGAAAAGGGTTTAGAGCAGGATGTTCATATTTAAATAGCTATACCATTACTCATCAAATAAAAATAAATTGATAACTCAAAGGCATCAGTTTTGTTGTGTGGATCTGACTAAAGCATAACATTGCCCTAATAAAGAAACTTTAAGCTAAATATCAGTCAATTGTTGTGGGCTACATCTTAAACTTGAGATACTAAAACTTGCAGTTTTCGTGTTGTACATCTTGAGGTTTTTATAAAAATTACAGCATAGAAAAATGCGATGACCTAGCGCGAAACTCGTCTGCTGAATAAATCAGTAAGTAATTGAGATACTAGTTTACAACTATACACTTTTACAAATATTAGTAATAAACACTTGCCTAGATTAGCACTAACTTATTTGACTAAAAGAATATGGCCATTTTAAGATATGGGTTCCATTGCCGTCAGACTGGCCAGAGTTGTAGTGGGCCACATCTCTCACAGTGCTCATCCTCATTTAAAGAAAAAGTAAATGCTACCGTAAGCAATTGTTTACACATTAATATATGTTAAGAGTGTATAACATCAATAAATCCAACCATTATAAACACAGTAAAAGAAATGACGCATGCAAATTTTAAAATAAAACAAGGACAGTCCATTTCATAAATGTTTCCAGTAACAAAAGGTTTAATTAAAGCAGAGGAGTGTTGCTTATTTCCCACATTATTCAAAATATAATAGACAAAATATACTGTTAGAAATTACACGTATCTACTTAACCAAATAGTCATTTTTAAAACAAATTTTAATTTGAAAAAAAATATATTAGCTGGTCAGAATATTAGAAAAATGCATATTTATTCAATTTGTTATATAATATGGAAGTGTTTCCTCTAACAATATATGTAGTTTACCATTTACTTTCAATTAACATTTTCAACATTTGGTTATTCTGGATTAAATTACTTTCATTAAAAGCAAATACTTTGGATATACCCAGCAGCGCATGCTCTACCTATTTGCTTTAATTTCATAAGTAGTTTTAAAGTTTAAGAATGTCATGCATTAAATAGTTGAGGTTTTAGACAGTCATAACCCAAATTTATACAATGCAACATTTCTTTGGTTAAGAGAGAACGGTTAAAATTTCAAATGTGAGGAAGAATGTGAGTCTTTTTTAATTTTTTTGGTAAATTTGTTTATAAAATAATCTTAAAGAGCTACTTTTGATTCTAAGTACGCATTTTAAATTATATATTCAAAGCACATATTTTAATAATAATAATAGTAATAACAAAATATTATAATAGCTGAAAAGTAACTTATTTTGCTGTACACTAATTTAATTATATAACTGTATAAAAATATTGCGTAATAAATTATTTAAAACATTCTCATTAAAACAATTATATAATAATAACAATAGTAAAGTATGATACATTTACAAGCAATGATGTTTGAGTGCATACAAAAATACCATTAATAATAGTTGTAAAATATTTTTTCAGTAAAAACTATGTTTATATCATTTACAAATAGTTGAGATCATTTTACACATGCTATTTAAATAATATTTAACATATGAAATTAGTTTGGATGACCGTTTGACAGGCTATGCCAGTATTTTAGGGCTCAGTTGCTGGAGTGACAAAAAATCTTCTACCACATAAATTTGTTATGTTGGACTGTGGAACAGAAAAGTGTTGACTGTCAAGAATACCAGAGAGCTGAGGAGAAGGTGGTTCTGGCAGAAAAAAAGATACAAAAGTTAGAAATTAATAACATTCCAATTATAACAAAAAATAGAGTACACATATACAGACAAGATGATACAAACAAATAAATAAAACTAGTTGATTTTGTGGTCAATGATACAACTTACAGTAACGTTAAGTTGTGGGTTTTGCCTATAATTAAATGTACTTAACTAAGTGAATATGTAATGGCTTACTTGCTGAGGCGCAAGTAGAGGCTTTGCTTCGTAAAAGGAACGATTGTTTCGAAACACATCAGCAAGTAAGCCATTACGTATTCACATAGTCAAGTACATTTGATTATAGTTTAATCAGTGAATTCAAGATGATTACAAAAATCAACTGTGGGTTTTTGTTAAAAACATTTGAAAGAAAATTTTTCTTCTAATGTTTTTTATAAATACAATTTTTATTATTGAAAAACAATTATTTTTATAAGTTCTTTTTAAAATAACTTTTGATAAATTTTCTCTTTTAATTGATTAGTGTTTGATTTTAACTAATATTAAACATTTCATTATAAAACATAGTACTGGTACTATTTTATTCTATATTCAATTAAATACTAATTTCACAATTTAGAGACAATGTAACCAGTCAAGGTTAAAACAAATTTTACTTGTTAAAATTATCAAGGATATAATGTAACATTTATAGAATGGGCTATATAATATTATTTAAGAATTGGAAAATATATTAGAAATAACTCACACAAAATTTAGAAAGAAATTCATAAAGATTTTGGTTAGGTTAAATTGAAATTAAATTTAGGTAAAAGCATAGAATTATAAACAAGGTATTTGAACTGAAAAATCCATTAAGAAATTTGTTGTATCAAATAAAATTTAAAATAAGAAAATCTAATAATAGTTATGTGTAAACAGATTTGTAAACTGTAGGAACATAGGGCTAAGTAATTACTTGAAGGAGAAAGTGAACACGTTTGTAAACAAAAGAAAATTGTAAACAATGAAAGGTTATGTTTATGAAAGACCAAGCAAAACACACACAATTCAGAACTATTTCAAAAGTAAAACACAAAGACACTTCACACACTAATAATATTAATAAAATAAACACTGGAAGGTTTGTTGACGATAGGAAATTGAAACAGTAAGTTTCAATCAGGTTTAACCAAGTTAAAACGCCATTCTAAACAAACGTGTGATATGTCAGCTGTAAAACAGATGTAGGTCAGTGTGACAATCGATTTTAGTGAAGAAAAAGAAAACAAACTAGATTACAGGCAACATGTGTTTTTTGGAGAAGAAAGGCGGCCATATTTTAAGAATTTTAGAAAAAAAGGACGCGTAGTGAGAGTGGAGTTGATTCTAGCGTGGGTGACGCTACGAGAGGAAGCAGACCTTGCTGACCAGTCAAAATTCTATTATTTTTGAAAGAGTTCGTCTAAATTATACAGTTTTGTGAGTAAACTTGGCCAGATTAAACAGGAATAAGAAAATTGAAAGAGTTAATACAGTGAAAATATAATTTGAAAGAACTAAAACGGATTTAAGTGTGTGAATTGTTTAAATTGGAGAGAACGGGAATTTACGTAAGCGACCAGCAAAATTTTGATATTTATTAATTTGACACTTACAACTTTTTTTTTTAAAAAAATGTTTTAACTTGCCTATAGTAGCACTTACTTTTTTGTGTTGAGGACGGCCGTTTCGGGAGATGTGTCCCTTTTTCAACTCAGACCGTCATGGTCTTTTCAACTTAGACGGTCTGAGTTGAAAAAGGGACACATCTCCCGAAACGGCCGTCCTCAACACAAAAAAGTAAGTGCTACTATAGGCAAGTTAAAACATTTTTTTTAAAAAAAAAAGTTGTAAGTGATTACTAGTAGCTCACGCGAAGATGGAATCAACAAATGTATTAATTTGAGTAATAGCACTATAAAAATAACTTTAATGGACTTTTAAGATAATAAAGAAGTTTAAATTTGTATATTAGGATATCTTGTAGTTAATTAATAGTAAGAAATAAATCCAGTTCAAATAGTTTGGCTTTTTTTTGCATTTTCAAAATTTAATATTGTTTGTTCAAAATTTATTTAATTCACCTAAGAATTTCTAAAAATATAGCCCATACTATAACCCCGAGATATAAAGAGATCTTAAACTAGCCAAAGGTATTAAAATGTGGTAACTAAAAAAATTAAAAGAAAATAAGAGTTAGTATATTTTGTTAAAAGTTGTGAAGTTATTTTTGTTCTGTTTATTGTGTTAATTGTTTACTTGTTGAATTAATAAATAATTGTAATAAAGAATTTAAATTACAAATGCCTGAGTAGTGTTGTGTGTTATAAAAATTACTTTACATTTGGCACACCAACGTGGGGTACGATTATTAGAAAAATAATAATAAAGAATAAATTATTCAGGAGTTTGTGTTTTTAATAAGAAATAAAATATCTTATAATAAGAAAAAAAATTTTATTTAGAGGGATTTTGAATCAAAATTAATTTAGAACTTTTTATATGAAAAACATTTGAACTGGAAATAGATTTAGACAATATTTTGTAAAATTAAATACTGAGTTGAATAGTCAAGGCTAGGTTGTTTTGTAAAATAAGTTTACTAATAGCTTAAATATGTCTGATGAGAGGGAATTATACAATTTGCGGAGAGAAAAAGCTAAAAAAACAGAAAAAGGGGAACAATTAGAAAAGAGTAGGCGGAAAAGGGCGATAGAAACAGAAGGGGCTGCTCAGGGGAGATTTGTTAGTTTTCAGGAGGGGATCGAAAACAGGGAGGAAAATATTATAGGCGAGCTGGTAGTTGTAGGGGACCAGGAAAAAGGGACAAGTTTGGAAGTGCAAGAAATAGAAATGGAAGGCACAGATATGCCAATACCAAACATGGAGGTAGATGAAGATAGGGGACTACCACTTGTAGAAATTGAACAGGAACGAAGGGGTAGTGAAAGTGGAAGTAGAAATAATGATGACTGGATAAAAAAATTGTTCGAAAGCAACCAAAACTTACTAAAAGAAATAAATAAAGGGAATGAGAAAATAAAAGAGGAGATGAAGGATATGAGAGAGGATCTAGATAGAAAATTAGATATAAATAATGAAAATATGAATAGAAAATTAGATAAGATAGATGAAATAAAAGGGGAAATGAAAGATATGAGTGAGGATATGAGGGAAATAAACAAAAAATTAGAGGAAAATAGAGACGAAATGAGAGAGATGAAGGAAGATTTCAAATTCATAACACAGGAAATAAGGGAGGAAAGTAAGAAAATGATAGAGGATATGAGGCGACAGTTGAGGACAGAGACTAATACTGTAATAGAGGATGTGAGAAGAGACTTAGAGGAGAAAGATAGAGAATTAGAGGAGAAGATTACGAAAAATTTTGAGGAAACAAAAGAAATAATAGCTGATGTGGTAGAATTTAATAAAAAAGAGATAGAGAAAGTAGAAAATATAACTAAGAAAAACACAGAAGAGTTAGGAGAGTTGAAATTAAAGGTGATAGGAGAAAGAAAGATAACAGATGAGCGTTTTAGGAAAGTTGAAGATGATAAGGAGAAAATATTAGGAGAGCAGGGAAGGTTAGGAGATAGAATTAACAAAATCGAGAGTACTAATGAAAATAAGGGTGAGCAGATAAGGGTGATTCAGGTATCGTGCGGGAAACAGGAAAAGGGTCCTAAGTTCAATGGAAGGAATGGAAATCCTGTAGAATTCATTAAAAGGTTAGAGAGGTTTTTTGAAAAAATATTGGGCGATAGGTATATGGAGGAAGGTGAGGATGACTGGCGGAGTAGTATGGATGAGGCATTAGAGGCTGGGGCAGCCAGATGGTGGGAGTCTATAAGGGAGGATGTAGAAAATTATGAGGAATGGAAAGATCGATTTATAAATAGGTATTGGGCAAAGGAGATCCAGGAGGGAATAAGAGACAGGATTGATGTAGAAAGATACAGAGAAGGAGGCGATTTAGCCAGAACGGATTACTTTGTGGAAAGAGTGATGCTGTTAAGAAATATGGTACCTCCCCTAAGCGAAGAAGAAGTAGTACGGAAATTAAGCAGACATTTCGGTGAAAAAATTCAAGCCGCAAAGAGGGTCCAGAACATTAGAACGGTCAGAGAGATGGAGAGACTCCTAAATGAGGAGGATATAGAAGACAGAAATAGAGTTATTAGGCAAAGAGGCAGACCATGGGAAAGACCACCCATGAGAATAGAACCAAGCCGATACCGAGAGCGGACATTAGAGACAGGGAGAGCGCCACAAGGGGACAGAAGGTTCCCAAACCAGAATGGTTTTGGGGGACAAATAAATAGGGGAGGAATAACTGAACCAAGAAATAGATTTGGAAACGGGTTTAGACCGACCGTTCAGTTTTATAATCGACGGATAGATGACCACATGAATAGGGGACCGGAAAGAATACAGCCGCAGACCAGGGAGATAGGGTACAGGGGTCACAGAGATGATCCAAGGAATATAGGAAGCCGAGATAGGCCTAATAAGGATGTAAACAGCATACAGATACGACCAAAGGAATCGACCAGTGGAAGATGTGAGGGAGACCAGGGGACCTCGGAAAACTAGAGGGCACTGGTGATACCTCTTTGCATCATGGGAACACTACAGGGGATGCTGAAGAGAGAAAGCCAGTGCTAAAGAGCCTCGGAAATATTAATTGTGACAAGAATAAGGGTAACAAGCAATTTAATGAAAATACGGATTTGGGGTTAGGAATAATTAACAACGTATTAATAAATAGGGAATTTTTGGAAAGTGAGGGGAAGGAGCGAAATTTGAATTTAGAACAAAACAAAATATATATGAGCCCAGAAATAGAGATAGAATTTAAACAGGTTAGGGTTACAGCCTTAATAGATACAGGTAGTAATATTACATGTATTCAGGAAAAATGGTATAATATAAATAAGGAAAAACTAGGAAGAGTAGAAACGTTGCCAATCAGAGCAATGAACATTAGGACAGCAACAAATAAAAAGAGTAAAAAAATTAATAAAATTGTTCTGATAATGGGAAGATTAGGTGGGATTGATTACCCATTTCAATGTTTCATCATACCAGGCCTATTGAGAGAAATGATCATAGGGATGGATATATTAAAAAATACAAAGGCTGATATAAGTTGTGAGGAGTGGAGTATAAAATTGAAATATTTGGAAAACTATATTAAAATAGATATGAAAGAAACGGAGGGTGAAAATGATGACGAAAGATTTAATAATAACGAGGTACAAAATTTAGAAAGGGAAGATAATGTAATTAACGAGTTCGATCAAATTGATGAGGAATGGGAAAATTTAGATAATTTAGGACAGGGGGACCAAAATTATGAGAAACAAAATGAAACAGAAGGGGAAATTAGTGATAGAGATATTATGGAAAGTATCGGAGATGACCGTGTAACAGATAGGCAAAAACTGGAGTTGGTGGAGATAATAAAGCAATATAAGGATGTATTTTCAGATAGACCTGGAGTGTGTAAAGGATATAGACATGAGATAAAAGTAAGAACAGATTTACCATTTTATCAAAGAAACTATCCTGTGCCCACAAAGTATCAAGAAGCGGTACAAAGAGAAATTGACAAAATGTTGGAGATGAAAATAATAGAAAAAAGTAATAGCCCTTATATTAACCCTATTATTCCTGTCATAAAAAGTAATGGAGAAATAAGATTGTGCCTGGACGCAAGGAAACTGAACGAAATCATAATACCAGATTACGAGTGTTACCAGGGTATTAATGAAATATTACATAAGGCAAGAAAGGTAAAATACCTGAGTTCTATGGACCTCACGAATAGTTTTTGGCAGGTAGAGTTGGAGCCAGAATCCAGAAAATTCACAGCTTTTCAGTATAATGGAAAGACATATCATTTCATTGTGACACCTTATGGGCTAAAAACATCATTAGCAGCTTTAGCAAGAGCTATGGGTAGAATAATGGGAAATGAATTAGAACCATTCACTTTAGTATATGTAGACGACATTGTATGCATGTCACAGAGTTTTGAAGAACATAAAAAACCATTTAAAAAAATTATTTATGACATTTAGGGAAAATAATATCAAAATTAAATTATCAAAAACTGAGTTTTGTAAAGAAAACATAGCATTTTTAGGTTATTGGTTGACAACTGAGGGAATAGAGATAGATAAGGACAAAATTAAGGCTGTAATGGAATTCCCCACACCAAAGAACGTTAAGCAATTAAAAGGGTTTATAGGCCTTGCAAATTATTACAACAAGTTTGTAGACCACTATTCGAAATTAGTAGAGCCACTTCTGAAACTCTTGAGACATGAAACAAAATTTAAATGGACAGATTTAGAGGAACAAAATTTTAGAAAATTAAAGGAAGCATTTATAGATACCAACGTACTAAAACACCCTGATTATTCAAAAACGTTTTATTTACAGACAGATGCAAGCGAATATGCTATTGGGGGGCATCTGTACCAGGTAACAGAGACTGGACAGAAACAGGCAATTATGTTTATGAGCCGAACCCTAAAAGGTAGTGAGATACGATATTATACGACTGAAAAAGAATTATTGGCTGTGTTGTTTTGTCTACAGAAGGCTAGACAGGTTATACTGGGGAGAAAAGTAATAATACAAACTGACCACCAGGCTTTGACTTTCATAAAGACTTGCAGAATATTAAATTCAAGACTATATCGTTGGATATTGCTCATGCAGGAATATGATTTTGAGATTGAGTATTGTAAAGGGAAGGAGAACGTGGTGGCAGACATATTAAGTCGTAACCCATGGGATAAGATAGAGCCAAAACATATAGAGAATCAAAATAAGTTTAGTATCAATTTAATGGAAAGAGTAATAAGTAGGGAAGTAGTGACAAAATTGACAAAACTTAATGAGCTTCAGTGGGGTGATTTAGAATTAAGAAATATTATTGAAAATGTCCAGGAATACAATTCGAAATTCAAAATTGAAAATAACATACTATATAAAAATTGTAAAACAAGTTGGAAAATAATAGTACCCAGAGAGTTAATAAATGTATTAGTGATATCATGCCATGAGTACTATATGCATATAGGGGCCAAGAAGTGCTATAGTATAATAAATGAATTATTCACATGGAAAAAGATGTATAAGGAGATTAAATACCTTTTAAAATACTGTGACACTTGTCAGAGGGTGAAACACACAAATCAAACTTGTTATGGGGTGATGAAAGGAATCAAGGTAGAAGGGCCTAAAGAGCAACTGTCTATTGACTTTTGTGGACCATTTCATAAAAGTGAGGGATTTAAATATATTTTGGTTATTTTGGATATTTTTACTAAATTTATAAAAATTTATAAAATAAAGAAAGCAAATACTGCTACAGCTATTAGATGTGTAGAAGATTATTTAGAAAAATATGGACAGGTAAAAAGGGCACAAACAGACCATGGAACTCAGTTCACAAGTAAAAGATGGTCAACCTTTTTAGAAAATAAAGGAATCAAACAAATATTTTCACCAATTAGGCGACCTCAAAGCAATATAGTAGAAAGGGTAAACAGGGAGATAATGAGATGTCTTCGCACCTATTGCCATGGGAACCATAAACAATGGGCAAAGTTTATACATTTAATAAATGAGATGTTGAATGAAGTACCACATGAGACCACAGGGTTCACACCTAATCAGTTACAGTTAGGAAAAATGGATGAGAGATTTTGGCATAAGTATATCAAAATTCAAAATTCAAACGAACAAAGCGTTAATACCCAACTAGTAATAGATTTGGCAAGAGGGAGAATGAAAAAAAAGGCAGAACTTAGGGCACAAAATTTCAATAGAAATCATAAGCTTTTCACATTTAATTTAAATGATTTAGTGTTAGTAAAAGAAAACTGGCAGGCAAAAGGCATAGAGGGAGAAATGGGGAAATTATTTAATATTTATAGTGGGCCATATAGAATACACAAAAAGTTAGGAGAATCGACATTCGAACTATGGGATGATAAATATGATATAAATAAGGGGATGTTCCATTCAACGGAACTAAAAAAGTACCATGATGCAAGGGAGATAAACTCAAAAGGGACAAAATAAAATAGGAAGGGTTCCAATTGTAATAAAAAAAAAAAAAATAAAAAATATATATAATTATGGAAGAAATTGTAAATACCAGAACATGGTTTATTGTTACTATATGTTAGAGTTGTTAAAGAATTGTTGAATGAATGTTAGTTATAAGTATATTGTATTGTTAGAAGATAAGTCAAGTAATGTGTAGCTTGAAGTTTTCAGCTCAGTATTTGATTGTTAAAGAATTAAGATAAAATTGTGTCGTAGGAATTGAGTATAAATGGACAATTTAAAGTATAAATGTTAATTTAAATTTAATTTAAAAAAAAAAAAATATGTATATTTAATAAAGCTTGTAAAATGTAAAGAATGTGTAATGTAGAGATTAGTAATATTTTTTTTTATTTTAATTAAATTAGGGGACATTGTAACATTTATAGAATGGGCTATATAATATTATTTAAGAATTGGAAAATATATTAGAAATAACTCACACAAAATTTAGAAAGAAATTCATAAAGATTTTGGTTAGGTTAAATTGAAATTAAATTTAGGTAAAAGCATAGAATTATAAACAAGGTATTTGAACTGAAAAATCCATTAAGAAATTTGTTGTATCAAATAAAATTTAAAATAAGAAAATCTAATAATAGTTATGTGTAAACAGATTTGTAAACTGTAGGAACATAGGGCTAAGTAATTACTTGAAGGAGAAAGTGAACACGTTTGTAAACAAAAGAAAATTGTAAACAATGAAAGGTTATGTTTATGAAAGACCAAGCAAAACACACACAATTCAGAACTATTTCAAAAGTAAAACACAAAGACACTTCACACACTAATAATATTAATAAAATAAACACTGGAAGGTTTGTTGACGATAGGAAATTGAAACAGTAAGTTTCAATCAGGTTTAACCAAGTTAAAACGCCATTCTAAACAAACGTGTGATATGTCAGCTGTAAAACAGATGTAGGTCAGTGTGACAATCGATTTTAGTGAAGAAAAAGAAAACAAACTAGATTACAGGCAACATGTGTTTTTTGGAGAAGAAAGGCGGCCATATTTTAAGAATTTTAGAAAAAAAGGACGCGTAGTGAGAGTGGAGTTGATTCTAGCGTGGGTGACGCTACGAGAGGAAGCAGACCTTGCTGACCAGTCAAAATTCTATTATTTTTGAAAGAGTTCGTCTAAATTATACAGTTTTGTGAGTAAACTTGGCCAGATTAAACAGGAATAAGAAAATTGAAAGAGTTAATACAGTGAAAATATAATTTGAAAGAACTAAAACGGATTTAAGTGTGTGAATTGTTTAAATTGGAGAGAACGGGAATTTACGTAAGCGACCAGCAAAATTTTGATATTTATTAATTTGAGTAATAGCACTATAAAAATAACTTTAATGGACTTTTAAGATAATAAAGAAGTTTAAATTTGTATATTAGGATATCTTGTAGTTAATTAATAGTAAGAAATAAATCCAGTTCAAATAGTTTGGCTTTTTTTTGCATTTTCAAAATTTAATATTGTTTGTTCAAAATTTATTTAATTCACCTAAGAATTTCTAAAAATATAGCCCATACTATAACCCCGAGATATAAAGAGATCTTAAACTAGCCAAAGGTATTAAAATGTGGTAACTAAAAAAATTAAAAGAAAATAAGAGTTAGTATATTTTGTTAAAAGTTGTGAAGTTATTTTTGTTCTGTTTATTGTGTTAATTGTTTACTTGTTGAATTAATAAATAATTGTAATAAAGAATTTAAATTACAAATGCCTGAGTAGTGTTGTGTGTTATAAAAATTACTTTACAATAATTACTTGATAAAAAAGTGTGTTTTTGAAATGAGTTTATGTTTGCTACGGCCAAATAACATTAGTTTTAACCACTATTTATAGTTTCAAATGTTCAAAATTACTTTCTTCTCAAGTCACTTAAATAATCTTAATAGGTGTTCGATATCTAGTCTATTTACAAAATTTAATAAATCTCTCATGTTTAAAAAAAAATTTAATGGCCCCAATCTAAGTTCAGGCACACTCCAAATACTTCTACAGCAAATGAAAACACACAAACAAAGAACTTTCTTTGCAGTACTAACAGCAGGCTGATCGTTTTGACTCAACTCACAGCAAACATTACTCAAAAAATGCTATGGACTACACAGCACCTCTTCAAACAGTCAGATGCATCACTGCATCAGTATTAATATTCTGAAGTGTTTCAAGGCTTAATTAGCCAAAAACTGACAAATTGTTAAAGAGTAAATAATACAAGGTGAGTTAATACAGTAGATTCTCACTATAACAAACCCTACTGGCCAGATGCTACTTATAACAGACTGTATTTTGAAGGTAGATACCATAATCTTTCATCCATATAAAAAGATGCTGCATTAGCTGCTGTAACATGTTTTTACTTTCTGTCAACTGCCATTCCCCATAAAAATGTTGCAAAAGAACTGTAAATAGTGTAGATATATCAGTAATATTTATAATACTGGCTTACCAAGTACTGACAAATGTTTTATACATAAAAATAACCATGCCCTTAGTAAAAGGTCAATGTTGTTAAATGTGACTCCTTAAACCTCATGATGCTTTCAAAATCATAGTGATGACTTACTAAAGATAAGTAAGAAAAAACAGGTTTTAGCACTGCCATTGAATTTTACATTACAGAAGTCACAGTGAATATGGTAACTGATTATTAATGTCTGTAAATAAAACTTACAGATGTTTTCAATCACTTTATTTGTTTTTGATTGTCTTCTACAGTTGTTTACCATTCTATTTGCATTTTTATCACTTTAAGATAACTTTTTGCTCCATAACAGACAACCGCAGCTCCAATTTTTCTGTTACTTTGAGTTTCTACTGTATTACAATTTCTAAATTTTAAGATTTAAAATTCAACTTATTAAACAGCCAATCTAACAGAAATAAAATCCTAAGTATAAGTACAGTAGAGTATCAATAATTCCAGGTACGAGCGAGACCACTTGAGAGTACCGAAAATTCGGATTACATGGAAATATGTTCCTGAGGATTAGAAAAAACAGAAGCTTATAAAGAACTCTCTAATACTATAATTACGAATGCACAAAATAAGTTTATAGAATTTTAATTATTACAGTACTTACATAAATATGTCGCTTTGGAAATTATTGTTCATCGCGGTTGCTACATTTTTTGAAACGCAGATTGTCTTCTGCGTTTGCTTATTAGATTGTTTTTATGTTATGGTGTTGCGTAGACATCTTAGCAGAAGCACATCTGTTGATGCGGTGTCTGTCTGTTCAATATAACATAGAGGAGTTCGCAAGGCGGTCATGATTAATTTTCACTTCTTGTACTATCTCGGTCGAACCTTCAACTTTGTTCTTATCATCCTTGTCTTCAGTAGTTCTTTATACCATTTCAATAATCATAACATCTGTCATCTCAAATCGTTCACAACGGAATTTTAACAAACTGGAAGTTTCTTGATCAGAAATGTCGAATCTGTTTCTTCTTGTGGATCAATAACACAGTCAACAGTTTCATTATGACTCAAGATTTTATTCATCAAATTACTTGAAGTTTCTTCTTTTATTTTGTTTCATGGCTCCGCTACCCAGTATACAAATTCCTTACCTGTAATTTTTGTTTAGAAAACCTACAATGCTTTTTTCTCCTACAATCACTTTCAGGGGTTAAATGGCAAAGTGTGTATTTGTTTTTATATCGGCTGGATTAGGCTAGTAACATTTGTGGGAAGATATAAAGCACATATATCATCAGAGCACAGTTATCTTCATTGGAATGCGGTGCTGATTTGTCTAACAGTAAATTACCCTTCCAAGACAAATACTTTAAATCTTATCAGTTTTGGGCACAAACTCATTAAAAAACTGCTCTTTGAATAGTTCTCTATCTATCCAATCAGCACTTTAGTTTTTATCCACACTTTTAATTCAGCACACTGAACCATCCTAAGCCTATGGGGTGGAGCTCTGTAGATGCAACTACACCAAACTTCACACAAACCGTCCCGAGAATATGTTAAACAATCTCTCCAAATTTCATTAACTTCTGTTCAGTGATTTAGGCATCTATAAGATACATACACACTTACATACATCTGTTTTTAAATACACAGATTGGCAATGCTGACGTGGAAAAGTTTTTAAACGATGATGGTTTAGTTGATTGATCCTGCGAATTAGCCGACTCGAAGCCAGACTCAAATTTAACGGAAGCTCAAAAAAATCGGGACTCGGAATTTTGAGACTACTGTATGCTACATTTGCCTATAGCAGCACTTACTTTTTTGATTATTGAGTTACAGTCTGAGTTGACAATGGGACACATCTCCCGAAACGGCCATCCTTTATAATTGAAGAAGTGCAAATGTAACATACTAATATATGTTCAAGTGTTAAAAAAAAAACAAACTAATAACTCAAGTGAAGATGGAATCAAATAACTTGAATATAAATTTTACATAAATTAGATAATTGGGGGTTAAGGGAGTTTTCAAGGTCAGTGGGGCGGTGCCCTAATGGAATTTTCAAATAAAAACAGGCCTATGTGTTAACCAGGGACCATAAAAATGTCCATGTAAAATTTCAGCTCAATGGGTTCAGTAGTTTTTATGTAATTGAGTAACACACACACATTAGACACAGACACCATTAGATTTTTATATAATAGTATAGTTTTTACTAGCAGAATACCCGTCCTTTGTACTGTGTTGACGTATATTTGTATTGATTTAATTTGTTTACACTTTTAAAATGTTTTAAACTTGCCTATAGTAGCACTTACTTTGCTTGTTGAGGACGGCCGTTTCGGGAAATGTGACCCTTTGTCAACTCAGACCGTAACAAGCAAAGTAAGTGCTACTATAGGCAAGTTTAAAACATTTTTAAAGTGTAAATGATTACTAGTAGCTCACGCGAAGATGGAATCAACAAATGTATTTAATTTGTATTTGTATTTGGGTTGAATTTAATTTACTGAAATTAAGTCCCAATAAATATATCAAACTATAGTTCATAAACTTACAGATTATTGTCTTAAAAAACCAAGGAAAAGCTTCTGCGTGTAACCCGCCGTTTGTAAAGTATAACCATCTTTGAAAGATAAATAACAACAAATATTTACTATCACCTGTTTAATTACGTTTAAAAGTAACTGTTACAGGTGATTACAAAGACAGTTACTATCAGATGATTAAGCCCAGTATATAATGGAGTATGGATAATTTACTGTTAAGGGAGTTTTCAAGGCCAGTGGGGCAGTGTCCTGATGGAATTTCTAAATAAAAATAGGTCTATGTGTTAACCAAGGACCCTAAGAATATCAATGTAAAATTAAGCTCAATTGGTCCAGTAGTTTTTACATGATTGAATAACACACAGACCATTATATTTTTATATAATTGCATAGATTAAATCCAAATAACTATATCAAGATATAATTTTACCGATTATTGTTTTGAAAAGCCAAGAGAAGGAAAAGCTTTTACTGTATCATAACATTTGTTAAGTATGAGTAACCTCAAAAGATGAA
Organism: Prosapia bicincta; assembly: GCA_036971475.1. Lineage (NCBI taxonomy): Eukaryota > Metazoa > Arthropoda > Insecta > Hemiptera > Cercopidae > Prosapia > Prosapia bicincta. The sequence goes on from JBAIZL010000005.1 coordinate 110,324,577, forward strand.
TAACTTTAAACAAACACTATCTACTGTTTAAAAGTGACCTTTACAGGTGATTATAAGCTGATTAAACCAAGTCTATTAAACTAAAGTTTCTTGATGTAATCATCTTGAATTCACTGATTAAACTAATTTTAAACTACTTAACTAAGTGAATAAGTAATTGCTTACTTGCTGACGCGTTTCAAAACAATCGTTCCTTTTACGAAGAGCAGAGTGTTAGCTTCGTGAAAGGAACGATTGTTTTGAAACGCGTCAGCAAGTAAGTAATTACGTATTTATTTAGTTAAGTAGTTTAAAATTAGTCTATTAAACTAATTTTAAACTACTTAACTAAGTGAATACGTAATTGCTTTATTTCTGACGCAAATTAGTTTAATCAGTGAACTCAAGATGATTACATCAAGAAACTTCAAGTCTATTATTTAATAGATTATAGATAATTGAGTGTTGAGCGAGTTTTCAAGGCTAGTGGGGCAGTGCTGTGATGGAATTTCTAAATAAAAATAGGCCTATGTGTTAACCAGGAACCATAAGTATGTCCATGTAGAATTTCAGCTCAAGGGGTCCAGTAGTTTTTACGTGATTGAGTAACACACACACATACACCTTTAGATTTAATAGTATAGATTATAATTTAATTTTTATTTATTTAGCTTTCATTATTTCCTATTTATCAAGTATTTAAATTGAAAAAAAAATAATTAGAATATCAAAGAAATTTATGTTACAATTTTCTTTTTTTTGAAAAGTTAAATGGTAATCAAGTGAAAGAATTTTAACTTAGATTTTCAGCTAATTATATACCTGTTTTATTTATTAAATTTCCTTTGAATTAAAACATTATTTCAATTTTTATTAATTTTAATTTTCATCAAATATTGTTAACATGAAAACTTAATATTTTTGCCAGTTCTGCTTATTTTCGAATGCTTATTTTGTGCACAACTCAAAGTTAAACTTAAGCACTAGATAAAACAACCCTTATGAACATATTCCTTGTACTTCTGCATAAATATATGCTCATTTTAAAAATATAATTTTTTAATGAAAAATCAATTTTATAAAACTGTGTTGCCTGAACTGTTGCCTCATGTTTTTTAAACTGGGAGCTTTCGCATTATGGAAACTCCTGCGATTCCTGTAAAGACAAATCTAACATTTGCAATTATGGTTATTAATTTGTTTTAAAATATAAATTTCAATTTTATGGATTATAATAAGCTTAAACCTGTTCATTGATTTTAAAACAATTTAATTAATACATTTATGCATATTTATATGTAAAATTACAGACAGAAAAATTATAATACTAATAGTTATGAGGTCATTCAGTTAGATTGCTCCTAACACAGCTCTAACATGATTGCTCGTATATGTAAGCACTCTTTAACATTGGCGAGGTTTGCCAATTGTCTCACGCTTGGTTTCCCTCTCAATGAAGCTATCTAATTGAAATTCGGATAGTAGCTGGCCAACATCCCTGAGAAAGCATATTTAGGAGCTCAGTGGCTTACAACAAAAAGACAAAATAATTCCTTCAGAGCAACTAAAAATGTTGATTCAATCTAAAAGCGTGAGCATTCCCAGGTTGACATGGCAAAGAACCTTAGAGGTGTACTTGAATATAATTGACTTTCTTATTTTCAAATTATTAATTTTAAAAATCGAAAATATATTTAATTTTTCTGAAATCACATACTATCTAAAGCTGTCAGTACCTTAGATTGTACTAATCAGGTATTAATAAAGCTGTTAATATCAGTAATTAACTATATACAATTTAATATTTAAGTGCATATAATATTAGAAAACTTTGTATATTGATTTATTAAACAAACATTTTGTTTTGTCTTTTAACTTATCTTTATAAAATATTTTAAATGAATGACATACTGATTAGTTAAATAATTTCATATCATACTTTACAAAATAACATAGTGTATCACTGGATAGAATGGGATTACCATTTCGCATATCATCAACAAAAATCGTTATATTAGTTGATTCCATCTTCATGTGAGCTACTAGTTTTTAACTAAAAACACCTGTACATATGTTATAATTGCCTATAGTAGCACACTGTTATGCCTCTGAGGATGATTACTTGGTAACCAAAATGTACATTAGTTTAAAGTAAAAGTATTTGTGGTAAGGTTTTTAAGTATTATTTACCTACACAACCAGTTCAAGTTGTCCCCCAACCTTACGTTGTGTCAAACAATTATTATCAATTGTTTAAAAATATTACAAATAAAAACAATACAAATATAGGTGACAATTTTTTTTTCTGTCAGGAAGAGGAATAGATAATTATTAAAAACGACTTAAAATAGTACCTTTACCTGTATGCCAGCTTGAAGCACCAGGCATCCATGGATGACTGTGCAGTAAAGAGTTTAGTTCTTGTGCTGATGGCCTTGGATGTGGGTTGCTGCTACATGGAGACCATGTGTATTGATTCATTTTCCTAATCTGTAATAAAACATCATAGGTACAATTATGTACACACACACACACATACAGTGCAATCTCGGCAATCCGAACTTTAAACTCTGAACGCCCCAGTAATCCGAATAGTTGAAAAAAGCTATATTATGTATAACAGCCTTAGTGACTGAAGTAGGTAGAAAGGAGTTTTATGAATGGAAAGAGTTCCAGTTCTACAGAAAACATGCAACTGAGCAATTGGATTTCCTGAAATTGTTTTCTGTTGTTTTCTTTCGTAGTTTTCAGATGAATCACATTATCCACAAAAATAAATTTTTTAAATAGAAATGTCGTAAAATAGAAAATACTACATATTAACATGGAAAAGCTTACTTACATGATGACCAGCAAAAACATTTGTAATGTAAGGAAATATTTTTATAAATACTTTTAAAATATAGTACTTTATAAATAAAGTGTTCTCATTAGAAAAATATATAATTCAATTATTAAAAATTTTTTCAAGATTTTTGAAATACTGTATTATCTTGATTCCCAGTTAATCGAGATAGAAAAGTTTCTACTTTACATAGTTAAACTAGTTTAAGTATAAGCTATAATGTAAATAATAACAGGTAAACATTTATATCTTATACATGAAAATATATAATCTGTATATGAAAATATACATATAAAAAAGTATTTAAATTAAATTAGAAAATTTTTTTAAAAAGTTAATTTAAAATGTTTAAAATTAATTTTATTATTTAAAATTCAATAAATTAAATACACTTTTAAAATGTTTTAAACTTGCCTATAGTAGCACTTTCTTTACTTGTTGTTTTTTCTCAACAAGTAAAGTAAGTGCTACTATAGGCAAGTTTAAAACATTTTAAAAGTGTAAGTGATTACTAGTAGCTCACGCGAAGATGGAATCAACAAATGTTAATAAATTAAAATGTTTCAAATTAAAAGTTAGATATTACTTTACTAAACCTAAGTTCATGAATTCAATACGAAGTATTTTAATATTCAGTTTAAATCAACAAATTATACACAGGTCAAACAAAACATACAACTTGGTTATAACAATGAATTAAAATTATTTTAGTTATACAAAATCCGTTATACGTTTTTTATATTCCACTCTATATATGAAAACTCTATAGTTTTCTTAATGGCTCAAAAAAATCAAAACATTTCAACTTGAAAAAGAAAAGGATTACAAGATATTAAGGATAAAATCCTAATAACTGTATTTTGAGGCTCTTATAAGCATAACTCACAGTATCGTGGCCATATTTAGTAATTTTCACATTTTTTTGTGAGAGGCATAAATTATAATTTGTGTACATAAAACATTTTATTTTAACAGGCCATCGGCAATTGCTTACATTAGGATGATGCTTGAACAAGTTTATATCATGTAAATCCTCCCTGGTGGTGGTTTGGTTCTCCATTTCTTCTATTAATCTGCAACAGATTGATCACATCCGATCAGGTCAGAATATTACATTTAGGCAACAGTCTTAAGGTTTAGTTAATTAACCCTTAGCGCTCGGATTTTTGTAACATGCTTTGCTTCCCCAATTGTAATTAAATTGAGACAAATTCCTCACTTGCAGGTTGCATTATTGTTTATGGAAAACTTTGTTTTTTCTTACTTGATTATAGTATACTAAGCTATTTTTATTCACTAATACTCTATGTACATGATTTTTATATCTTATTTGTAGTTTTGTAGAGTATGATATCTTTGAAAACAGTCTTCCGGATGAAGCCCTGGTTTTCTGCCGTATGTTTTGTAGTGAAAAATTGTTTCCCTTCTACCTCCTTTTATCTTCCTGTTACTGCAAACTACAATATCCTTAGAAATACTTTTATCATTGGTAAAGAATGTAATTTCCCATTCAGTTTTTCTTCTTTGTTAGTAGTTGACGGCCGACCCCAATCACTATACGGGTTATTCCTGATATCACCAATGCGTTCCCTCACCAAGTTTTGGCAAAACTATTTTTGGTTAACAGGATTTTCTCTCATTTCATTTTTTTTGTTATTACAGATAATAAAACTGTTTACTACAGCTACATCTAATAGCCAGAAAAACATTGTCCTCCTCCATTTATTTGTTCGTCTCGTAAAACTGCACGGTTCATTATATTGAACAGCTAAATCTATACCACCCATAAACTGGTTATAATTACAATTACCTGTTGGCTTAGTTATTTTGTTTATAAAACTGAACTACATTCTAATAAATCAGATTCAAGTAAAATATCAGGAATTTCAGAATCACTAATTGCACGTGAAGCCACGGCAAAATACGAGTAAACAAATAACCGGCAAAACTGTAACGTACTTGCAGCTTACAACATAGCGGCAAACTAGATTTTGTGATGACTCACATATTCCTAGGCATTTTCAACTTAGTTCACATTATTTTCAATAGAGTGTAGCACCAAACGGTAAAAGATTGAATGTCGTGGGCTTCGCCGGAGACGAGTTATAGGCATTTGAAAATCGTGTCGGGTGACCCCCGACATACGAGTAAACTGCAATATACGCTTGGCGGGGCTCCCCCGACAGTCGAGTGCTAAGGGTTAAGCAAATATCATCTAACTTGGTACTCAATCAAAATAAACTAACTTCCTGAAATGGTACATAGCAATTTAGATAAAAAAGACGTAGTTTAAGAACATCAATGAATAAGTGTTTGTACCCTGCAAAGCCACTTCTATATTGCTCGAAATATGTTTTTAGCTGTTTGAAATATCAATATGAACCAAAGGTTGATAATAGTTTTTTGTTAGTTGTGGAAAAACAATTTCTAGGCTTGTCAAAAACCATCTATTTCAACTCATTTAAAGTGGTTTACTACATGCATTAAACTATTTTAAAACTATATTTTTGTTGTTTTTTTATATATTGGTAAAATACAGAAAAACTATTTTATATTTATTATGCTTTTTTTGTAAATTAACTTCTTAAATTCTTGGGAATCAATTTTATTTATATGACATCTGACCAAAATGTTCCAAAAATTATTAACTGATAAAATCGTAAAAATTTTCTAAAAAAACATGAAATATTTTAATTTATTCAAATGAGTGAGGAAACATAAAAACTGAGGATTAATTACGATTGAGGAGTTTCTTATGTGGATGTTACTTCTTCTTTTTGCATGTGAGGAATAATAAGACTTTCAAGATTTGTCTGAAAATTAGAGTAGATCTAAATATTTTATATATAAAACTGAACCTGAATAAATAACATATAAGACACGGCTTGAATATAAAAAAAAGAAGGTACAATGATTTATTTTTTTCAGTAATACTTTTATGTAACTCATAAAAGTATTATAGAATCCTTACCTCCGACTCAAATTTAAATCTTCATCATTAATGTGTTTATACTTGCGAGCTATCTTAAATGTTTCCTTCCAGAAATATTTGGAATAATCATTGAGGCCTCTTGGAGTTACTTCTTTTATCTGAAACATGTGGTATTTGAAGATACAAAAAATATTGAATTAGATAGAAGATTAATGCCTTAATATAAAATTATACATTTGTCGATTCCATCTTCGCGTGAGCTATTAGTAATCACTTACACTTTTAAATGATTTAAACTTGCCTATAGTAGCACTTACTTTGCTTATTGAGGACGGCCGTTTCGGGAGATGTGTCCCTTTGTCAACTCAGACAGTAACTCCGAGTTGATGGAGTTACGGTGCTACTATAGGCAAGTTTAAAACATTTAAAAGTGTATAAAATTATAGTATCTTGAAAAAATCTTACTTTTTGATCAATGTTTGCCAATAAGATAGGATAGAAGTGTATAAATATATTCTTCAAAAAGTTACATTGTAAATGGTTTTGCTAGGATATTTGTTATGTAGTGCTATGTTTAAATTTATTTCTTTATCTTCACACCAAAGTATTACAAATCAAATTTGCATAGTGAACTAGTTTTTTAAGAAATTCATGTAAACCTCTTTTTTTTTGGTAATTCTTTCAGAAAGTTTATTTTTCAATTTCTTTTTTCTGAATCGTTTTTCAGAATCATTTTACAAATCTTTAATCAATTTCTAATAATATTTCTCTCTCGCTCATAACAGGTAAACATTGCTGGAGGTTATACCTTTATTTTTTAGTAAGTGATTAACCCTAGATTACATGTGTCTAAATTTTGTCGCACGATTACTAATGTATTGTCAATTTAACAACTCCAATTTCTTTTTTTTTATTTGCTAAATATTTGTTTGTTTTTTTTATTAATGTGTTGAACATTGTAATATCCCATACTTTTTAGCTCTTGGAAAAAAATATAATAACTACGAATCCTACTATTAGAAAGAAAATGATCGTAATTACTAATAACTATAATGACTACGTTTTAATGGAATAGTGAAACACAAATATTTAAAAAAGTCTTTTTAAAATAATGTTAAACACATTTTATTTACAAAAAACACAGAATATAACAAACTAATGAGGTGTAGAACAAGTTTTTAATCAAATTAAAGAATTTTTACAAAAAAATGTATATAGAACACAATTATAAAAAAAGCCACACAATCACTTATGTATCGTCAAATTGACGACGGCAGCTCTACTTCACTAATACACATGCGAACTTTACCGGCAAAACTGCATATCTGACATTGGCTGTTGTAGGTATGAAGATAGATGCGTGCACACCGCTCATTTGTCAGATACAGCAATTTTTGGAATGTATCGTCGTCATTTTGATGAGGTATAAGTGAATTAGGGTTAAACTAATAATAATTTAGAGCAACTGTGGTGTAATTTTTAATTATAAATAAATAAAACCACAAAAACCTTTTATTTATGTGCTGATGTACATTTCCAATGCAAAACAATCATCTTCAGAGGAAATTACTACAAGACTAACTCATTGTTAGGTTTGAAGAATTTTCCTCTGAAGACGATTGTTTTGCAATAGAAATTTATGTTAAGACATAAATAAAACGTTTTTGTTATATAATAAGAGTTTTTATTTATTCAAGAGCAAATTAAATTAAAATTTTAAATAAGCAAAGTAATTTTCTTTCACTTTGGCATCTTATTTAGGATCCAATTCAAACTCATCTTAACTTGTCTACATATTGATTTGAGCAAGATTGAAGTCTAATTCATTTAACTTTATACACCTCTATCTTTACATTGATGTCTGATTTGACTAAAACTAAATTTTGGAAACAAATATTAAGAAAACTTGAAATTGAGATGCACATCTTGAGGTTTTTATACAAAAAATTTTATTTGTCAATTTAGCTTAGCAAACAACGACTAATTACTGATATTTCTCAGTAGATGTGTTTAACATTTTGTCAGTGCATTGTTCATTGCTAGTTATAGAGTCTTGTCAATGCACTGATGACGTGCGTAATGCATCTGCTGGAAAATATCAGTATGTAGTGTTTTTTTTTAAAGTTAAATTGACAAAAAAGTGGATTCTTTATTGAAACAGTTTTTACAAAAATTCCTACATTTCAACGTTCACACAAGGAAAGGGTAAAAACAAGAGAAACTTTTGTTAATTTCAAATGGTCAAAAAACCTAATAAAATACTTAATTTTCTCTTTTAAAAGTGTTTTATCAATTTACAGATCTCCTTTAAACAATTTACTTTTAACAGAAAATATTAATTATTAAAGACTCATTTATTTACAAATATGAGAGAATACCTTGAAGACTATGATAGAAGAGACAAATATGCAGACAATGTTGACAAAGGTAAGACAAAGGCTAACAGCACCAAGTTGAGTTAGCTCACTCACATGGTCTTGTGTTGCAAGATTAGTGAATGAGGTAGAGCTCGGTCCTTTCAATTGCGTTGTTGTAGCTAGAGCCCATAACAAACCCTGGAAAAAGAAAATCAACTCTAGTGGGTTAACCCCTTCCAAAATTCCTTAAAATGTAATAAACTAAATAGATCTGTGACACACACAGATATTTATTTATTTCTATTTCTTAGAGATTTGTGATGTATACTTGAATTTCATAGATAGTGTAATATTCATTTAACTCAGTGTCTATTCTAGGATTATTCCAATGCAACCTGCATCTGGATTCTGTTAGCATGTCATTATTTCACTACTTGGTCAAAAATACCCTCATAGTGTTACTTGAACATTATGATGTTGCAATGTAATTCAGGAGTTCAAATCATTTAAAATCAATTCTGCTGTATTTTATATAAATAATAAATAGGTAATTTCTTCAAACTAATTTCTTAATGCTTATTAATGTGAGCCAACATAATTATATAAAGATTATAAAATAATCCTGCCAACTCCACTGATTTAAATTCATTCCTCCTCCCATACCGTAAATTTGGTAAATATCGGTTTTATAAAACAATATCATCACTCAAAACACAATATCGCAAGCAAACAGAGCAAGAAATAATTTGGTAATATAAAGTATTTGAGATTAGCCCATTAAAGAATATTTGAACACCTTATGGTGGCAGTTAACACATGACAAAGTCCCCATTCTTAGTGACTACCAGAGAATGATAGTAGTCATTCAAATTGGTTTGATTTAATAAATGTTTATTGTGATTTTATACTTTAATTATTACATTAAATAAATTATTATTGTTTGAAAATTTACAGTCAGCTTTAATGTGTGTCCAATAAATATTGTATCATATTCTATTTAGTAACTGAAATGTCTTATATAATAATTTTTAAGAATTTAAATGTTATCTATTTTAATATTTCCCTACATTACCGCATTCACAGCAGGTGGCATCAATGACAGAGATATTGCTACACCAAACAACGAGCCTGTGTTGTCACCTAAAATTGCTATGGCAACAGCAGCACCAGAAGGTAATGCAACAAAAGCTCCAACAAATAGTGACTCTATCTCTCCTCTAAACAAACATCAAAAACATTTACTATTTGGAGTCATGCAGAAATTCTGTGAAAATTTCTTTTTATCTATTTTAAAACAGAGTATTATGAAAACATACTAACTTGTATCTCATTTCTTCAGTCGGCCATAAACCGTTGCCCCATTGAATGTTGACCAATCCTACAGCAATACCAAATACATATCCAATCACAACACATAATAATAAACCAAACAGTTCATTCTTTATGCCTAGAGTCAAGAGGTTGCGATCTTTGATCATAAAACCAAATGTGCCTGCCATGATAGGTCCCTGAAATAAAATATATATCTCAATTCAATAAGTAGAAAATCTCCAAGCTTTAATTTGAAATAAACATATTTTAATGGTAGAGTAATAAAGAATAATGTATTAATATTATCTAATATATCTTATATTATCTATATGTTATTTCTTAAAACTATTTATAGTTTTATTTTAATATAAAATATTTTTTTGTTCAACATGCTTTTTGAAGTTGACTACAAAATGCCTTAAGGAGTTGGTACTCCTTAAGGAGTAAACAAGTTAGTATACAAATTTACATAAATGACAACTTCAAAAAAATTTTTATTTCATAAAGCATAGACAAGCATACATACACAAAATTGTAGTTATAGTAATAATTGTCTCCAATAGTTGCAGTACTTGGAAATTGTTTGGGAAGGCTCTGATCTTTAAATAGTTTTACAGTAAACAAAATTAAAAGTATTAGATCAAGGGAGTGAGGGCCCAAAGTTTTTAAAGATCACGGGATCATAAAATAATTCACTGACTACAAAAAATGTTTCATTAGAAGTTTTAAGAAAACAATTTTTCAAAAACAATAATTAAGTTAATACTTTTCAAGCACTGCCATGAATTGTTGAATAAGATCTGGGTACATAATAAGTTACGCATGTTCTTGATTAGTTACTACAGTATTGAAAAATACAAACCAATCATTTTCTCTTCTACAGTAATGACTAAACCAATAATATTCTAGACTTGCACACCAAATTGTTTGAAAGTGAAGTGACACTCTCATGGAATGAATGGGAATATTTTCTGCTAAGAGATATTAATTTTTACCTAATTAATTTTATACTGTGGAATTAAGCTAGGTTTTATCACTAATAATTTTTGTCAACTTTTAATATAGCTGGTCACACTTAAGCTGCCAAACTTAAGGGTGAGCATAGGTGGGGGGAAGGGTAAAGGAAGCAAAAGACAGTTTCACAGACATTATAATAAGAGACATAGTACTTATATTACAATAATGTAGATTTGGCAAGGCCGAAAGGCCGCTATAAACATTATTTCATTTGATTTGTCACATTAACCAGATCATTTACATAAAGTTTTGAACAAATTTACTTGTATCAGTTTTGTAAAAGGTCGCAATGCCTACAGTTTCTTAGAGATGGCCTTTGATGCAACACACACTACAAAAGCCAATGTTTTTGAATAGTGCTAGCTTTTTGTTTTCTATCGGCCGATCATACGCCAGCTTACGAGTGAACAGCTATAATTTATTAACATTATAATCCTTTAAATGAATGGGAGTAAACTATTCGTTTGTATAAGCCAAGGCCCAATTACTCTACCAATAAACCAATACTGTAAGTTCATAGCTTGAGGTACATGCCAAAACTGTTATGTAATAATACCCTGTCAAGGAAAATCAATTTGCTACTTCCAAGTCTTTTCTGGATAATACCAATTTTTTGAAACCTTTTCACCATATCATAAACTGTTATCTTACCTGAAAAATAAATGTTAGGAAGCTTTTAATATAAAATTTTGATGCAACATTTGTCTAAGTTTATGTTAAAATAAGACTGTAACATAAACTGTACTTTTGTATTTGGCTTATATCAGAGGGGTTGCTTCTGATCCTCATCTAGCTCTTTGTGTCTCTCGAAGGACAAATACATAAATGACTGATGTTTTTATTGATTTATCTTGTGTGAATCATATAATTACTAATAAATATCTACTGATTTTATGGTATCTATTACAGTTTTGGGGTTTTTTACAATACATAACGCAAGAGAGTAGGTTTCATAAAATTATTATCTCCTTGGAAAAGTGAGAAAAATTCAATTAAACCAATTTTTTGAATTATTCCTGCCTATGTGAAACTATGTCACTCCATTTTCATTTGAGATGATTGTTTAATTAATTTTATTCAGGTATTTTAGAACGAAAAATTAATTTTGAAATAATTTATGTTGAAGGTAATGAAAATTATAACAAACATTCTATACAGTACAGCACTGAAAACTGTTAATATTTTACAGTGAGTGTGAATAGATGATAAAGGCAAATGTGTCATCATAATCGTTTACTGGTTTAAGACCGCAGCTATTATTATTAAAGGGATACACTCGGAATGGAATTAATTCTTACTTTATTAGAGTTAAAGAGAGGGACATTCAAAAATGAGTCTGGTTGGGATGTCTACTATATCTGTTATTATTCAATTTATTCTTAGGAATGATCTTTCCAGAGACATTTCAAGTTCTCAGTTTCTATAAAGTGGAAAAAGCTAAGAAAAATATCTATTCAACATATGCAATTCATCATAGTTGATGTCATATGCCGTTGCTTAATCATCTTTGCTGATAGTATTGAGTTATGTAACTTCTTATTTACTGTCTTTATACTTTTAAAAAAACTTATAAATTAGAAATTCTTAATATAATCATCTGTATTTGTGTTAGGAATATTTGTATGTATTTGAGTACATTTTTCTGCCTTTCCTAACTTTACAATATTTTTTCCTGTTGAAGCGTTTTGGATTGACTCCATTTCTTAAACTTAAATCGTACTGTTCGCTCAAATCTTGAGTTCATCTTTATATACTGTTAGCCATGCCTCCACCACTTGCAGACCTCGTTTTCTATTGGTACACGCTGTAACTTTTTTTTTTATTTAAACCACTGAATTGTAAAATCAATATAGAATTAGTACATATAGTGTAAAAAACTCAGCTGTTCAGGAAGAGAGAGGAATATCAAAGAAGCAGTGGTATGTGGAGTGTGGGAAAGGGATATAGGATTTTAGATGTGGGATTGCAAAATGAGGGAGGTTGTGTTAGAATGCCAACATGGAAAAATAAGTCTAACTGTTTATTAAAATTATGTTGAGTTTAAATTGGAATGTGAAAAATAAGTAACTGTGAATCAAAAATTAAATTTGTGTTATAAAAAAAAAACATTGGAACTGAAAAATAAAACGATTGGCTAAAATTCTATATAAGGGAATACTTACTAGCCTAAGACAGGAAACCTCGTGGCAATATATGGTTCTAAAACCAAATTTAAATGCTAGATATTAGGACAAGACATTAACTAAAGATAAGTAACTAGTTCTAAGAAAAGATTGTAAACTAGTATTATTGTCAATTCAAAAAAAATTAATAACGTTAAGCCTAGGCATTTTCTTAAAAAAATTTTATTACAATATTAAATACATAAACTAAATTTTAATTTGTCACACCCACAGAATAACCTGTTAGGAGTCTCGTGTTTGTTATATAAATAAGGAATTATAGAAATTGTATAAAAAGACAAAATTTTGTAACTAGAATATTAAACAAAGAAATTGAATTTAAGGAAGTGTCATTATTTTATTGTTAGAAATACAAGTATTTGTAATTCTAACTGGCGCCCAACAAAGTATTATTTCCCGAACAAAATTATTAATTGTTGTTTTATAATGAAGAATTTATATTTATATTAACTAAAAAAAGAAAGATAAAATTACGCCTTCTCTGGACTCTTCGCGTTTAGTTACTTAATAATTTCAAACTTTTAAAAATAATGTTCGAATGTGTATTTTGTTTGTTTATTACATTTTCATTTTTTAACGTTGCTTTATAAATTTCTAAGATATTTAAAGGTCTTCCTATATTAACATAATGTAAAATCTTCGTTGTATTTTTCATTTCTTGCAGTGTATGGTCCTCTTCAAACAAATGTGGAGCATAATTCGAATCATTTATGTAATATTTAAATGGCCTTATATGCTCTTTATATCTGGTTTCAAATTTTTGTCCTGTTTGTCCTATGTATCTTGCTTTCCAATTACATTGCATTTTATAAACTCCATTTTTTCTAAACTTATCTATTCTTTGTCATGAAAGTGTAAAGAGAAAATCTCTGTAGATATCGTGTAGTGTGATGTTGATTGGAAATAGTTTGACTTATGGGTTAAGAAATTAAGGGAGACCGGTAATAACAAATGGTGAAGAGTAAATAGGCTTGAATATCTTAAAGCAAGGAGATAAGCCCCTGCTTATTTCCATTGCAGTCTTCAAGTTGTTCCCCTTGCAAATAATAACTTTGTCTTCAATACTTTGACTTTGCACTACTACATAATTTCATCAAGCCTTCTTGACAAATGATTTTTGTCTAAAAATTCTCTAAACATGAATTGGCAAATTTGCTTACAAGAAATTGAAAACATGTTGGTAATATTACTGCATAGGGGGATTGGCTTTCTTAGTGAAGAGATATACTGCCATGTACTGGTTATTATATACTTTGAACTGGATAAGTTAACAAAAAAAAAAAAAAAAAAAACACTATTTTAGAACAAACTGTGATGAATTTATACTAAATGATGTGAGGAATAGTTTTTACTAAAAATTATGTACATTTTGGTTGCAAAGCCATTGCTTTGAGGTAACAATAAGAGTTTAATTTTTGTAGTATCTGAGGAAGATTGTTTTGCGTCCAAAATGTACATGAATTTCTTTTAAAATTATTGTAATTAGAGGGTGTTTGTGTTATTTATTTTAACTTAATTAAAGTATAAACACACTGAAAAAGATTCATGAATGGCCTCTTCATAGTGATTATAAAAAAATATGAGACGAATAAGCTGTTCTGTTATTAAGTGAGTCTTGACTTCTGCACTTTGACATAGCACCATTCAACTTTAAAAGAAATTCAAAACAAAAATTAGACACAGAGATGGAATGAGTTGCTTTCTATTAAGAAAAGCCTAAATTGAACAGAAAATCTAATTATAAGAGTTCGTTATGAAATTTACATTTAATATCCTCTCTTGTCTTTTAAACTTAATGGCTCTAGACGAACACCAATCATTTATTTATAATACCTTGTAAATGAAGTAACTTGTGCAAAATAGACTATGTTTCTAGCAATGCATGGATAATTAGGGACCAGAACTTAGTGAAATTAATTTGTAGAATAAAGTCAAAATAAAATTTTTGTGTCCGAATGTTTTTACTAATTCATCTTAGAACAAAGGGAATGAAATTTGTTTTACAATCAAAATAAAACATAAACATTGACATTGTAGAGAAAGAGTTGTATTCAATGTAACCTTTAAAAAATTATATGTTTACTTATTAATAATAAGTTACAGGTATGTTCATGTTGTAACAAATATTCAATCCTGCATTTATTATGTATAAACTAGTCACATACAGCTACAGTAACAAAAACAAAAATTTACTATGTTTTAGCAAACACAAATAATAGATGCAAATTTTGTTTATAATTAAATATCAAGCTACTTTACTAATTGTAAACAAACCATAAGAGGAGATATAAGCATGCTTGCCACAAGAATAACAGTACTGTTTTCAACTAATCCCAGTGCTGCAATAATTCTGAAAGAATAACAAAACAAACATGACAAAACCGATACTCTAAATGCCAAAATGTTTTATTACAAACCTATAAAAGATCCTTTTACTCCTATTCTAAAATAATTTGTAAACAAACAGTAATCTATTAAAGTATTAATCACTTAAAAAATAGTTTATGACTATCCGAACTTTTTATTTAGTAAATTTGTTAAAACTTACTGAGACAGAACGTTTTCGATCGCTATGTGCCGATCTTCATCATTGTCTTCTGCTTGGAGATGTTGGGTCAAGCGGTGACGGTTTTAAGTTAAACATTAAACATGTTTTGAACACAAATACCACTCTTCAAAAAGAAGTTAAAAAATGTACTTTTATTAGTTTACCTTTCGATAATATTTTAACAAAAGGGTTAGACTCTATTTTTAAAAAGGTAAATGTTAAGATAGCCTATAAAACTCAAAATAAACTCAAGCATTTATTGTGTAACCCGAAAGATAAAATTCCAATGTTGGAAAAATCAGGTATTTATAAGATAATTTGTAGTACTTGTAACGAGATGTATATAGGACAAACTAAAAGAAAAATTGTAACCAGATTTAAAGAACATCTTGCCCATATTAATTATGAAAGACCTGAAAAATCAAGTGTAGCAGAACATGTCCTTAGTAATCAGCATGATGTAGATAAAAATGTTATTTTAGCTAAATGTATAAACTCAAAAAAGTTACTTAATAGTTATGAAAGTGTTTTTATAGTCAAATCAAATTGTAAATTAATGAATGCAGATAAAGGACCTATTCCTTACTCACCATTATATACTTTACTTAAATAGCTTTCTTCAAATTACCATGTTTTAATCTAATTACTTTTAGTTTATTAATTGTTATTGCTGTAGTTTTTATTACATATGTATTATTATAATGTAATTTTTGACATAACCTATTTGGTTCCTGATGGCCGATCGTTATTTGTCGGTCGAGGGCGGAGAGGGGGCGGAGCTTACCTCACGCCTATATATAGCGACCGCGGAGAACGATTGGTATCATTCTAGTTTGTAACTTCTTGTGTGCTAGATTGTGTTTTGTAACAAGACCCTCTGATGATGATGACATGGTCATCGAAATGTACATAAGGGTTTAATCTTAAGTAACTTGTCTTATTTGTTATTTTTGATTATTTTTGTGGTATTGGGGTTCTTTTCAATATTTTTATTGTAAGATATTTGATGTTGATTTAGTTTGTATAAATCATCATAAAAAGATATTACAAATTTTATATAAGTTTCTACACACTTAGACTGTTCTGATTCTACAATATATAACAAAACTTTTTTATATTATTTGATTTCATCTTGAACTACTAGTTTTTAACTAAAAACACCTGTATATATGTATGTTACACTTGCAAATAGTAGCACTTATTTTTTTTGATTATTGGCGATCACTGTTTCGGAAGATGTGTTCCATTTTCAACTCAAACCGTAACTGATCTCTTAGTTGTCTTAAGGTAGGGTGGGGGTAGGATATTAGGTTAGAGATATTACGTATATTTATAAAGAGTATTGGGGAGTATAATTTCAAAAGGTGTTATGGGACTTATAATGTAAGTGGGTGTTTAGTAGTTTGTTGGGTGTATTTTGAAATGTTTGTATATTTCATACTGTTCAGTTATCTATCATCACTTATTTTTGTTTCGTTTGTTAAGAGTAGTTATAATTTGTGGATATGAGATGTTTAGCAAAGTTTGATTGGGTGTTTTTTATTGTTACTGCTTTTATATGTTTTTGGTAGCGTGTTTATAAAATGAGCTTCTCATTTGGCCCATGTAAAAACATTTAGGTTAAAAAAGCTACAAATATAAAAAATAACTTCACCACTGTTTATAACACTTACAGGAATATTAAAAGGCTATAAATCCCAATAATTCACTTATTTAGAAATTTATGAACTTTTATAAATAAAATTTTTGTGCTTAAACTTGGCAAAATTACAACTTACCAAACTTATAATTCATATAAATTTATAAAAAACTTACTGAGATAATATGTTTTGAGCAGACTAAGTGATCTTTATCAGGTGCTCTAAACAGAAACTCTATTACTATTGTTAGCAATACTAGCATTAAAGAGTCACTACACATCATGTTCTGTCATCACTGGCTGCGTTTAAAATAAAAACTATATTAAGATTGTCAGAGCTTCCAGTTTTTAACACATAAATCTCAGCAATTAAAACTGTCAGCAAGGAGTTGTGGAACAATGTCATAGACATTTAAATTGTTGGTAGGTAGGGTAGATGTCATTTGCAAACATTTGTATGATAATGCTGAAGAAAAACTGGTAAACATCATTTAGCAGGCGCGTATCCAGCGACTTGCTTGGGGGCGTTTGATGCATTATATATATATATATATATAATATGTGTGTGTTTGTGCGAGCGTGCGTGTATGTAAAAACATAGAACAGAAAAAGTTCTTTCTACGCTTACGTTAGAAATCGGTAACGTGATAAAGATTCGTAGCAAATTAGACTTTTTGATAAATAATTATTCTAGTTTCGATAACACTTATGGGTAGAGAATATTATTAATTTCATAATAAGCTATTATTAACTTACGAATTAACTTAAGTAAAAGTCTAATTTAATAGAAAGTCCTAATTTAATAATATATTGTCGATTTTTAACCCAAAGTTCTTGAGGGTTGGAGGGGGGGCGATCGCCCCATCGCCCCCCCTTGGATACGCGCCTGCTTAGTGAGCTTAAAATAATTTGGGTGTCATTTTTTCGTAAATCTGCTTTAATGATAAGTTTGACAAGTGGCAATTTCACTAAGATTAAATATAAAGGTTCACCGAACAACATGAATAACAAAATCTAGACCATTTCTATTTTATTTATAACCAACATTCAGAAAAATTATTATAAAACTATAGCTGATTTGAAATAAATCAGAACAAATAATAATTAAAAAATCTCTTAAATTAAAAAAAACATTAATTTGTTTGCCATACACCCAAACCTTTTGAGAACCCTAGGTATTTTGTAATTTTTTCGAGCTGAGTAGACCCATGGGCGTTCTTATTCACCTTCTCTGCTCTTAGATATATGCAAATGATGTCATTAAAAGTAAACCAATAGGCCAGGGATAATTTTTATGTAATATAGGGGCTGCTTTAGTAAAAGCAAGAATTCTTTTGATTTTGCAAAGAAATAAAATTTGACTGTATAAACAAAATACACTTACGCAGCAATAAAAAGGAGAACAACAAAATCAAATGTAAGAAAAGCATTGGCTTTAAATCCAGCGATCACTTCAGCTACAGTAAGTCTTGCTCGCATAGAATGAACAAAACGTTTCCATCCTGTCACTTCCTGAAGTCCTACTAGAGACCTGGTTAAAATGAAGCAAGTTAATTAACAATAAATAACAAAAATATTATAAATAAGAGTTTAAGCAGTCTAATATTAATTATAAATCAAGAAGAAAAAATCATTTATATGTTCAACACATATTAAAAATTCATTGTACATCACATTTAACTCATGTTTACTAGTGACAGTAACTCATATCATATCTCTAAGTTAATTATGCGTGTGTAGTGAATGTTTGAGAAAATTAAGTTTTCAGTGAAGTTTAAATAGTTGTTATGATTTATGAATACCTTAATGCATTCTTAGAATCACGAGTGAAAAGATTTTCCTATATGACCAGGAATATGTTGAAGCTTGATCAAGAAGAGGTCTAGAGCTACAAGGGAGTTTATGTGTGCTAGAAGAGTTGTAAACCTAAATTGGAGGTATTGTGTTTATTCTTTTTCATAACAGATTACAAAAGTTTCATATAGAATTACAAATAAAAAATAATACTTATTACACTTTTGTTATTACTTGCGACCAGACTTTTTGTTAACTAAAGGTTGTTAATTTGTTAACTTACACTTGGAGGAAAAGTTTTCGTCTTATGACTTCTTCAGCCTACTTTAATTTTTAGTATACTAAAATCTCCTGTGTGAATATTCTCGAGAGAATACGCCTATAGAATTGATTGAGATTTTTATAATACCTTGGTCCATTGGCCATCTAGTGCCATCATATTGGCTGGAAAAAAAACAACTTCCTTCACATTTTCCATAAGTTCTATCCTTTTATGAGCTGTAAAATTGTCAATGAATAAAATAATGTCGTGTTTTTTCCCCAAACTTTTTATCAAGAACTAAGAGCTAATTCTCAAAGAGAACAGTAGTCATCCAGGCTCTTGCACTAGAACAATACTCTATTGGTTTTGATTTTATGTCTTTGAAACAACGAGGTTTAGCAGGTTTAATAAAAAAAATTATATATATACTGATTAGTAACTTTGTTATAAATAAATACTGATATTAAATACATTTTAAACCCAGTTGTATTAAATTATAGCATAATTTATATTTAGACATTTAACTTACTCATTATAAATTTAAAAATTCTATAGAAGACTTTCTTTAAACAATAATTCTCAAAACCACTTAGGGTCAAAATGGAGCTCTCTAAAAGTATTGATGATTTTGAAATTTAACATGAATCAAAAGAGAGGAATCTTTTTGGTTATGTGTCTGTAATATTAAAAGATCTTCTATTGTTGGAAAATAAAGTAATATTTATTTTCTAAGAAAGGAAAGTTATGAAGCATCCAATCAGGATACATTTGGTTGTAATTTTATACAACATTACTATTTACCTATATTAAAATATTCGTTAAGAGTTTCTGGATCGGCTGCTAAAATTTGTTGGCCGATCTTAACTTAGATGTGTACATTTGTTTTGTATATTTTAATTTAGATAATAAAGTTGTATAAAATTACAACCAAATTTATCCTGGCTTCATCCAAATTTACTTCATAGGTTTCCTTTCACATTAAAAAAATAAATGTTACTTTATTTACCAACAACAGATTTTTTTTAAATATTGCTGACATATAACCAAAGACCCCTGAAGAGAGAGAAGATAGCATATATTGAAACAAAGAATAGAAATATTACTTGAAAGATTATAAAATGTTTAATGACCACTTAGGAGCCCAACAATATTGGTTTATCCTAATGTTGTAATAATTATTTTGTTTATTGTAGAGAAAGTGACAATATTACAATTTTGTGTGTGTAAAGGCTATATGTGCTCAGTATCAGTAAAAAACTCTACTAACATTTACTCAATTAAATGTTTACTCATTAAACATTACTTCCTAATATGTAGATCAGATTAATAAAAAGTAAACTGCTAAAAGCAAATCATAACCTTCCCATACAAGTGAATACATAAGAACAACAAATAAAAAAGATCTAATATATTTGATTAAATCTTATATTTTTACTAATTTTGGTATCAATTGGCAAAAAACCACTACTTACTAATATTTTTCAGTATGTGTTTTAACTCACTTTTGAGGTGTTGAATTCACTTCAGTACCAGTTTTTTTCTGAGAACACCCCTTAATACTTCCTTCATAATGCAATGAACATGGAATTACACTGAAATATTACAATCAATGAAAAATTATGTACATTCTGTGCAATATAACCAAATACTTAATTTTAACATGAAAATTAAATTTCTATCTAGCTTTATTGAAATGAACACAATAAGAAAAAAAAACAATGATAACAGACACACTTATCCACAACACCTCAAACCACCCTAAGCAACACAAACATGCTGTCTTTAGAGCCATGCTCCATAGTCTTAAAGAAGTACCAATGACCGCAAAAAACATAAACAAGGAACTAGACACCATTAAATATTAACCATACACAAATGGATACAACACCACAATAATAGACAAACTATGGCACAATGTACAAAAAAACATTAAAATTAACACTACAGGGAGGGAAAACAAATACATCACATTACCATACATAAACAAATAAAATCAAATAAAATAGCCAACAAATTAAAAAAAAACAGGATACAAAATAGCATAACAACAAATAATAAACTACAATACAAAATACAACACAACGCCAACAACAAATATAAACTACGAGCACCAGGTGTATACAAATTAAACTGTACAAACTGTAACAAATTCTGTATTGGGTAAATAGGCCACAGCTTCAAACGAACAGTAAGAAACACTAACAGAACACCAACTCAGCATTCTACAATCACCTAAAAAAAACAGGACACAAATACACAGATATTTACCATAACCTAGGAATTTTACACATCAACAAAAAAGGACCACATCTCAACACACTAGAATAATATGAAATTTACAAACACACAAAATACAAACATATTAAATGAACAAACGCAATAAAAATCACACATACTCTTTGATACTAACCTGCCTTTAAAACTGTTACTGCTTAACCTAACAACTCCAATCAGAAAGAGACACTGATGAAGATCGCTACATAGCGATCGAAAACGTTCTATCTCAGAAAGTATTTACAAATTTACAAAATTAAAGTTTGGATAGTTATTATGAAATGTAATTAGTCATTAGTAATGTATAAGTGATTAAGAAAACAAAACAAAATTTATTTAATTATGTTATTACTACAGAACATTTAAAATATTAGGATGAGGTGTACATTCACAAGATTTTGTTAAATAAAAACACGGTTGATGTACGAATAAAACTCTTTGATTCACACTTCAACTGTGTTTTTATTTAATTGAAATATTAGTTGAATAATACAGTGGATCCTGGATATGTTCACTTAGTGACTGAAGTTAGGGCTCTATTAAATAAAGTTTTGAAAATAAAGGATAAATAATGGCTTGTAGGGGGAAATGCCCCCTATTCACATTGAAACAATTTTTAAACTTTTCTATAGTAATTTTATTTTCTAACACAAATTCATTTAATATAATTCAAATTTTGTATAAGAAAATTTCTTTGTAACCTACATTTTTTTTGTAAATGTGTTTTCAATTTGATTTTTCTGACCAATCGTATTATCAATATGTATCTTTAATCCATCTTGAGATTTTACTCAATTTAGTACAACATAAAGTTGATCATGTGTAAAAACAGGTTCAGTTGTTTGAAACCTTACTTATAGCTATTAAAAATGCAAGTCCTAAAGGAAATTGGTTCCTTTTTGTTTGAAATGGCATGATAGGATCTGTTAATATTAATTTAATTATTGGTAAAATTATGATGTTTCCTTTTTTGAACCAGTGATTATTTCAAATTTAATACACTTCTCAAATATATCTAGTACGATAAGACGTACTTCAATAACAAAGCTCATATATCTGATTAATCTTTAACACTGTTAAAATATTAGTACTCAGCTATTTAAATATAATATTTGTACAGCCGTTTCTCAGCTGAAATATTTGAAAATCATACTCAGCTGTTTTTCATTGCAATGTATTTCTTATGGAGATTTTTATTAACTTCAAGTTCCTCAAAACCCTAAAAATGTAGTAAATTGAGAAAAACCTATATTTTCTTCCACTTCTTCTTGTCAATACCTTTAATTTGAGCCATCTTCCAGTTCTGTACGACCTTCCAAGCTCCCACAATTTTTCTCTCAAAATTCGACTTACGAAATTATATATATGGATACACTTTACTAAGTCCCGGGTAACTTCAATTTAAATAATTTTCACATATTTATGTTACTCAGAAATACATTCTAAAGATGACAAAGTGGTGAATACTGCATGCAGTGGAATTAATAAACAGAGCTGAAAATATGGGCTCACCCTTATTCAATTATTTAGAGAGAATAACATACTGTTTCATTGGTTCAGATATATACTGGAAAAAATAAGCGACTTTTTGGATCAATTACCTCGTGTAATTTTGTGTGTTCAACATCCATTCATATATTTTTTTTTCAAATTTTGGTCCAATTAAATGACTGATTTGATTAACTATTAGTCCAATTAAATGAAATCCACTGTAATATTTATAAAAAAAGCTAAGTTAAAAGGAAATCATATTATTATAAGTATAAGCAACTGGAATATTTTTATTTTGCAATAAAATTGGCTTTGAATTAAAATATTTGGTAAGTAAAAGAAAAGTAATGACTAATTTTAAAAATACTCAACTAAGTGAATACGTAATTGCTTACTTGCTGGCACGTTTCAAAACATTCGTTCCATTTATGAAGCTAACCCTCTACTCTACTTGAGCAGAGGGTTAGCTTCGTAAAAGGAACGAATGTTTTGAAACGCGCCAGCAAGTAAACAATTACGTATTCACTCAGTTAAGTATTTTTAAAATTAGTTTATTCAGTGAATTCAAGACGATTACATCAAGAAACTTTAAACGTAATGAGTATTAATGGAAAATAGACAGACTAATTGGAATACATAAATTATACATATGGAATTCGTTTTTAAAAAACCCTCATGCATTCAGATAGTTGAAATTTATTAAATTCTCCCTGAAGTCATTAGTTCATCCAAATTTCTGAATATAGTAGCTTGCTTAAATTTTACCTGAATCTGTTCTTTTGTTAGTTTCTCTTGAATTATGTAATTTGTATGTTTCCAAATTTTCATAAATATTCATTATTAATCCTTTGTTAATTTTGTTTATGTTTATTAATCTTAGATTACGGAAATTATGATTGTTACTATAGAAAAGATCATTTGTTGTATCAAAACCTGAACAGATAAATTCCTAGAATTTTTAAGAGCCTTTAAGCATAAAAGAATTAAGCTCTAGGCTTATTTGTGATGTGGAAAACATATCAGAAACTACAGGAAATATTATTAAGGCAACAATTTGAATCATTAATTTTTTTCAGAATTTGTTTCCAAAGTTTTCACTCTTTAACACAAACACTTTTAGGAATAGGTTATTTAAAGTAGATTTGGTTAGAGAAATACTTATCCAAAATAACATGTCCCTGAAATGTTAGATTAATTGACATACATCTATTTAACAATTAAAATTTCAATTAATTATTAGAATCAGGTGGTTAAATTTTTTTCACAAATTATACTTTAGTACAATTGATCAAGAAGTATGAGAAGAGCATTTGTTGTTGCTCTTGTTTTAAATATTCACTAATGTTTTCTTTTCCAAGAATATTTGAAAAACTGCCTTCTTGCATATGCTGCCTGTGTAAACATTTTCAAGACAGGCATGAAAATTTAAAAAACCTTTACAAGAGTTATACAATTTTGTAGAGACATAAATATTGCTATTCTGCTAGTAATTACTTAATTTGTGTTTTAAGAACTGTATTATTTCATATTGGTTAACATTTACTTCTCAAAATCCAATAATCATAAATTAAAAATTTCACAAAAAAATCAGCCCCTGATGTACTCAAATGAAATAAACCCTCTTGCAATTTTAAAACACTGCACACACCAAACCAAACTTTGTAAAAAAATTGTATATTCTGTTCACCTAATCAAGAATTCCAAGCTTACTGAATGCCAAAGAGAAAAAACTTATCACGTAGTATCATTCAGTAGTCAAACTGTCTATTTTAGTATAGGAAATGATCTTTGTAAAATATTTGTAGTTATATTGAAATTATAATGATAATAACTCTAGTTTAGATATTTTTCTTACTTTTTTAAAATACATGTAATACTAAACACTTTTAAATGTTTATAAACTTGCCTATAGTCGCACTTACTTATATTTGTTGAGTGCTTATATAAAAGTGCTACTATAGGCAAGTTTATAAACATTTAAAAGTGTTTAGTGAAAACTAGTAGCTCATGTGAAGATGGAATCAACAAACATGTAATAGTAAAATAACAGTCTTTGTGATTTATTACACAATTTCTTTAATGACAATATTTCCTGCCTATGTGTAAATCCACCTTTTTATAAAGTAACAGAAACAATTTTTTAAAATCAAGTTAACAATAAATAATTCTTAAAACTCTGGATTTAAGATGATAACATCAAAACAACCCAACTAACCTTACAGCAGAATCAAGTTCTAGTCCAATTTGTAATTCACTCAACACTTGTAATAATTCCTCACAAGGATCCCCGCTAGCTATGCAGAAAGAAACCTGTGAGCAACAAACATTTACATTTACATAAAATTTAAAAGTATATCCTCATGTACATGTTTCAGTTTATATCCCTGGTTAATGTAAAACTGAGACACTGATGAAGATCACTTAATGCAATAGAAAACATAATGTTTCAGTGTATTTTTCATATATTTACTTAAATTATAAGTCTTGACGGTTGTTAATTTGTGAAGTTCAAATGTATAGATTTCTGAGAATATTATGGTCAGTAAAATCCACAAGTAATATAAAACAAATACTTGTACATTTTAAAAACAAAAAACCAATTTTTTAAGTATATTCTGTATAAAATGATATACAGGATAATATTTATAGCATCTTTTAATTGTTGGCCTAATATGACAAACAATAAACATCAAAATATTTTTACAAAGAACTACCAAAACAATAACTCTAAGCCAATGTAATTCAGGTTATAGAAAAATACTGTGAATTCTAGGTTTTGGATACGAGTTGTTTTAGACACTGAAATGTTTTATAACATAACAGTTATCCTTTCCATTCTGGTATGTTTTTAAAAAAAATCTCTCAGGTAGGGAGACTGTGGTGTCAATTACCTGTCAGCTTAGAAGTAA
The DNA here is from genome assembly GCA_036971475.1 of Prosapia bicincta. NCBI lineage: Eukaryota > Metazoa > Arthropoda > Insecta > Hemiptera > Cercopidae > Prosapia > Prosapia bicincta. Next base: position 110,350,118 of record JBAIZL010000005.1, read on the forward strand.
TTGCATTTTCAAAAGATTGGACAGTTAGAAGAATCAAACCTCTCCAGTTTAACCTATAATTGGCCAGTTAGTAAATTAAAACCTCTTGAGAATTAAGACAAGTAGTTTCATAGTTCTGTTTTTTTGGCAAGAAACACAAATTTAATAGCTAAAAAGAAAATTATGAAGGCTTAGTTCGAAAAGTATAGTAAACTCAAATTAAATAAGTATAACACAAATACTACAAAAAAATAATAATATTAACAAGAGGATATAGAAAACAGAAGGGTGATTATAGAAATATAATGAAGTCACAAATAATAACAGTGAAATTAAACTAAATTTACAAAACTAGGAAAATGTAGGATTTTAAGGTTGTCTACCACGATAACTCTGATCTTTCTCGGCTCCTCTGTGGCTTGGAAATGAACCTCGCAGTTAGGTGATTAAGATACCAGCTTAGGACTCTTTGGAACAAAAGACCAAAGCTAAGATTCTTGTTTCTTCTGCACAGCATCTATCTTAAAACATAAATCACACAAAACTTCTCTTTTCTTAGCACGCTCCATCGTGTCTTTACTTATATTCTGAGGTTTGGTCACTACTGCCACTGTAAGGGCACCTTCTCTTCTACTCACCAGCTCAACACAAGCATCCAGGCTAAACCAAAGACTAAAGCAAAGACAGCTTCTTTGATACTTTTTTCTCTTTCTGTAAAGACCTTCCACAGTACATCTGTGACAAACTGTTGCAAGAGCAAGTTTTTTCTGACTTCATTATCTCTTTACAATATAAACATCTTCTTGAGATTTTCTTTGGCCTCTGTAACCTTTATTTGATAAATTTATCTTCTCAATCTGGGCAGCAGGTTACGGCATTCTGCTTTCACCTACGACACTAATCATCCTCTGCTTCTAACAAAGGAAGGCCACCACATTAACCTTGTTTACAGCCACTTGCACCATCATTCTTAACACTCTGTACCTCTTACTACCCAGGCTCTCAATCTCAAGGAATACTGGACAAATCTCTTCCCTTTCTTTTTCAACAATGCATCTACTCCTCCAGAAATGTGCTACTTTAGATTGTCTTCCAAACCATCTCAATTAATGTCGGCAGACTCACCATCCAATTGCTCAACATCTCTGACTATCGGTAAATTCGTCTTTTTCCATCCAGAACAATCTAATCCTCTTCACTGGCCGATGGGCTTCATTCTTTGGCTCAAATGATGACACCACCAGGGTTATCACTAATAAAGCCCCTCCTGGAAAACTCAAGAGACCAGTTGTGTAAGAATTATTTATTAAAATACTTTAAAGTTAATTCCTACTTCGGTCAACAAAGAAATATTTTATTTAAATTACTTTTTAGTACATAATTACAATTAGTATAAATAGAGTAACATAGCCTATGTGTTAAAACAGCTATTCTACTACATAATTTATAACACAAAATCAGATGTTTTATGAAATCATATGTTATCATTTAAGCCAAATGGGATGAAATAACTATATTGCCTACCTAGCCTGTTTTGTGAAAATTTTTTCTCTCATATAAAACTAAAATGAATTCATTAAATTTAATAAATGCATTAATATCTGAAAAAAACTGTATTAACATCTAGTGTTATTCACTATAAATTACAAAAAATGTATTTGAACTTGAGTGTATAAATTAACAATTGAAAATTGGAACAAGATGTAGGCCCTATATAAGGGGAGTGAGAACTGATAGAAGGAATTGAAAAATAGTTAATAATATCATTGGATTTGTTGTCCATAAGGTTTAGAAAGTCTTTTAATTAGATACTTTATAATCTTCCAACTTGCAAAAATTATAATTATAGTAATAAAAGAAAAAAAATTCACCAAGACAAAACAAAATAGGCATATTGTAATACTAGCAGTTTTTTTTTGTACATCTAAATGTTTTTTAAATTACTGCTATTGATATCACTTGGCAAAAAACCACTACTTAATGATATTTTTCAGCAGACATGTTTCACACTAGATCAGTGTATTGTTCAATACTACGTAAAAAACTGGAGTCTTGTCCGTGACTCACAGTATTGAACAATGAACTGATGTAGTGTGAAACTCGTCTGCTGAAAAATATCAGTAAGTACTGGTTTTTTTAAGTGATACCAATAATAGCATACAGTAATGTTTTAAAATTTGAGAATATTATCCTAATTTGGGATTCATAATTTATAGTGCTCACTTTAACTAGAAAACAGATCTTCTTAAGAATAACACATTTTTGTTTTTATAATCAGATATATCACTGCTCAGACCCTTCAGTAATCTGGTTTTTTTCAGGAATGAACTCAGATATGAGAGTTGGCAATGCTACAATTTCCGACAGACAAAATGATAATAAGATTACATCAGTTATAAAAATGTATATAAGACATTGTAAAAATATTTTTTTGTAGACAGACACACACACATACACATACACATATTTTTTTCTATTGCATAGCGATGTACTTACGTGTAATTTGGGTTTTTGGATTGCCCAAGGGGTCTTGGTCCCATCTACCTCAAATTGGGCAATCCAAAAACCCAAATTACACTTAAGTACGTCGCTATGCAATAGAAAAAAATAGGAAAGCTTTATAGAAACATATCTTGGAAGCCCGACTCATTTTCTTTGCTTACCATATTGATATAAACATTTCTTGGAAGCCCGACTCATTTCCTATGCATACAGTATTTATATAAATATTTATTCGTAGCCCGACTCATCATTTTCTTTCAAATACATAAAATAGGCTGGAATTATACGGAAGCTGGCAATATCAGGACTTGGATTTTTGAAACTCGGCCCTATGTACAATAAAACTAAAAGTTGCAATGACAAACAAAAATCTATAAATCAGTTCCATGCTATTTTTTTTATAGTTATTTCCAGAACTGTTTTCCCCAACTTGTTTTATTCATTTAAAAAAAACTGTCTTATTAGTCTGCATACTACTTTTGCTTGTTTATATCTTATCTAATCTATATAGTAACCAATTATTAAATTAATAAATCCTTGTAAATTTAATAACCCCCACTTTCCACATCTAAACTAAAATATCCTTTTATTAACAATGCATCTAATACCTTTGTTAAATATCAGATTAACAAACACCACCAATTTCAAGTTAGTGTCACAATACATTATCCAACCCATAAACAAAGGCAGAATGAAATAAAAGGATTGTATTAAATATTCAGTTATAAACAACAAATCGATTTGGTTAAATTATAGTATCATATGTTTAGCATATCAAATAATGCAACCACATATATAAGTCATCACTTTATCAGTAAAGGGATGCATGCAAAAGTAATATTTTGCTACTCATATTAGTTCTAGGTTTAATATCTCGCTAATTCCTTGTTAATAATCCGATCTCTTGCCATATTATAGAAGGACTGGTGTATTTCTATTTCTTTACTTTTGGAATAATTTTGTTATAATTTAAAAGGGTTTTATTTTAACTGTTTAGGAAGGATTTTACTGTTAAATCTAATCATAATACTATATTTTAAGTATTTTATGATGTAACGAAGAAATAATATCTAATTGGTAATTGCAAATGTACCAGCATTGGTAAATGCAATCCAAAGTAGGTCAATAACCAATAATATTGTTTTAGCTGTTGAAGGTATCATTATATTACATTGTTGAAGTGTAACTTTAACAATGAAAAGTTTTATTCAACTTTACCTCTCTATAACTTATATGACTTTCTGTTTCAAAATATTACATTCCTCATTTTTCTTATTCAAGAAGTAATTTTTTATTTATCTGAAAAATAAAGAAGAGTATCTATAGCGTGGATTTTTATATTTAAAGCTCCTGGTTAACCTATACAATCATTAAAAAAAATATAAATAATGAAATGAATTTCCAAGAAAAGTACACATAAACAGATAGTTTAATGCCTTCAGTTTAAAAAAAAACAATAAAACCCTTAAAATATTCCTTTAACCCAATGCGGTTTACAGACAATGTCAACTAGTTACGGCAATTTATTAGTAGCGTGTATAAAGACTAGCCCCACTCGTCATGAATGTCGTCATTGTTTGCTTCAAGAGAGTTTATTTTCTCATATGTCACACAAGACTAGACATTTGTGATTTCAAAGGAATATGTCGATCGACTCTCCCATTAATCTTCTATCAAACATAACAGAATGCTTCAGCAGTTTTTATGTCAACTGGAGTGAGAAGCTCAGTATAGGTTTCCTTGATGTCGATTAGTAATGTAAATATTTTTTATAATTAGTGTATTCTTGTGTACATAAAAAATTCACAATAATAGTGGAAGCCTAAATTGTAAAGTGTAAATTTAAACCATAAAAAACTTCTAATTTTTTTTACTAATTATGATCCACATAATAATCAAATAACAAACAATAAACTACCTGAAATCAAAATAACAATAAAAAGAATGCACACACATAAAAATATATTTATTCAAACAAATAATAATCAAACAAATGCATACTGGGTCTTGAAACGTTTATTATTTTACCAGCTGAAATAACAAGTGCTACTATAGACAAGTTGTAAAATATTTATAAGTGTTTTAATTTATTATTGTAAAAAATCTGGTTTTAACATTTTCTGTCCATGCTTTTTCAATATTGTAATATAATTATAAACAACTCTAAACGATTAACTTACTTGGAAATATTTTTTACTTCTATCTGTGCTCCATACTGCATTTGTTATGTTCAAATCCGACAAACACTTTTCTAATCTCTGAAAATAAAATCAGTTTAAATATTCAGTAAAATTTTATAACTAAAGACAAAATAGTCCTACTTTGGAGAAAAATAAAAAATATGTTTCAGATTTCCAAATCATTACAACCATGGACTTGAAATCTACCACTTAAACATCCATTTCCAAACAGGCATGCTGCACTGTTTTATTTTCAATTTCATTGAACAGTGGGTTAGTTTTAGTCTGTCTTGGAGTTAATTTTGCCTAGTTATATAACATCATTTTTTGATTTTATTTGTTTATTATATTACTCTCATGTCTATAAATTTGCAGTTGTTCCCAGATTGTAACTAAGAGTGTCCCCGGAAAATATGAGATAAGGAATGAAATATATTAAATCTCTATTTCATTCGCTTGGCTAAAGTTAAATCCTTTTGTTTTAAAGGCAACCATTTAAGTCAACTTGGAAACCATTAAGAAGCCTACTCATTTTTTAATACATTTTCTGGGAGGTCATGATTTACAAAGGTACTAAAAACTCAAAATAACTTTTTTTTTATATTTGAACCTTTAATGTCATTAATTAGAACTGTCTAATTTACACTAAATAAAGATTTTTTGGCTAAAAACACTTGTAAATTTTTACACTTGCCTATAGTAGTACTTACTTTATATTGTTGAGGACACCCATTTCAGAAGATGTGCCCAATTGTCAACAGTAATAACTGAGTTGATAATGGGACATATGTCCCGAAAGGGTCTTCCTCAACAATATTAAGTAAGTGCTACCATAGGCAAGTGTAACAATTTACAAATGTTTTTAGTTAAAAAATAGTAGCTTATATGATGATGGAATAAACAAATATAAAGATTTATTACTAACAAGTGCATTTTTATGGCACTTCTTAGTGGACACAGCAGTTGGGAAAACGTATGTGGCAAAAGTTTGTGCATACAACACTCAAATCAACTGACTTTCCCTGTTGGTTCATGGTGTGTGACTCAACTGTATTATAAATTTGCAGATAAATATTTAAAGTATTTTCAAACAATTTATTTTGAAGGTTTAATAATATTTATAAATAATTGATTTAACTAAGTGAAAAAGACTATAGTAACTTACAGTTATGAGGCATTTCGAGTCTTGTATCATTTACAAAGCTTACTTGTTATTGGCGGCTTTCATTAATAGGTATTAGCTGATTTATAAATGAGGAGTCAAGGATAGGCAGGTTATTTTCAATGTATTGAAAATGCGTGTGTGAAGCAAAGTAGTGGGTTTGTTTAAAATCTGTCTTTTTTTTATGTAATATTTGTTATTTCAAAATTTTTTGTAGTGGTTGGTTTCTTTCTTTGATTTAGTATGTGGAGAATCATTAAATTACTTTGTATATGTGTGTTGAGTTTCTTGTATATCAGTTACATAGCTAGATTTTGAGTTTGTTTCTCATCCCATTGACATGTTCCTTGAATGTTGTGTTGAAAGATCTACCAGTTTGGCCAATGTAGATACTGGGGCAGTCATTATTTGTTATTTTGTATATTCCAGATGAATTATATTTTTCTCTTTGATCTTTTGGGGGTTAAATCTATCAAATGTTTAAATATCATTTAAACAATTTGTTAACAATTATTATAGATGTAAATTTGATATTTTTCAATTGTACATGAGATTAAAAAACGAATATTAAATAAGAAAGTGATTTCAAATTTTACTAACTAGTAGCAGTAGTTAAAAACAAATAGTTAATAACATTATTACAGAAACATATTCTTTAATCAAGTAATTCTATCTTTGATAATTCTTTGAATCAAAACTCGAACACTTTTGTGCTAAATTGTAAAATAGTTATATAATAATTGAATGCGGTATAGTAAATGCTCTCTTTTTTTAAAAGAACCTCAGGTTTGTGCATTAAGATTATGTTAATTTTTTTTACTAAATTTCATCTATTAATTATTATTTGTGACATTTAAAATCACTCTCTTCTTGTTTGGAATGTATGTTTGAGTCAAATATATTGAAGTTGGTTCTGGCTGAAGCACATACTGTGAACCCCCTTGAAAGGAACATATAAAAGCAGAAACATTTTCAAAAGAAATTGAACACAAATTTTTTTATAAAGTAATGATTCTTTGGTAAAAATGCTGAAGCTCGGCGCAATAACCGATTCGTTAATTTCAAAGTGAAAATTGTATTGGTAAAAAATTATTTAAAGATAAATATATTTTTAGTTTATATGGTATGATGAGAACTGAAAACAAAACACTTTAATTGCTAAAAATCCAGGACATGTGCTTTAAAACCAAAAATAATAAAAGGATACAGACCTGTTATATAAAAAAGTTTTTAACTGCATATATTTAAAATACCTTTATACCTTATTCATGATCTTACTTTCAAATATTTTAATTACATGATTGTATTAAATATTGTTTAATAACATAATTATTGTTAATATTTTTCAATGCACATACTGTAAGAAATATCTGTAGTTAGCTTTCATATCTAACACTCACTACATTTAATGCTAGAACACTCTTAGATTTTAATTAGTCTAACTCTAAATTAAATTTTTACTTTTAGTGAATTGTAGTGACCTATGGCACTTAAGAATAAATATTTAACTTATTAATACCTTTTCCATCGATAACTTTTCCCTTTCTTTTAAAACATCTTGCACCTTTTTTTGTTGCATGTCTTCAGATTTATTACGAAAATCATCAATAATAATGTTTTTGCTTGATAAAACTGTTTGTTTATTGGAACTAAATTCATTGGTACAAAATTCTGAAGAACATCTACCTAACCTAGATGATTTAATAAATGAGTTATTTGCGTTCTTGCTACTACTGTGTTCGACGTCTTTATCATTTATACTCTCAATAGAAGAAGCAAATCTTGAACCATTCAATGATCCACATAAACTTATTTCACCACTTTGCATACGTTTTTCTTGTTCAACAGATGGAATACAGATTACAAATAACACCCCATGCATTGCCATAATTCTCTTGAATTGTAAAAACTTTCCTTCGACGTCTACATAAGTTAAATAAATATTCTATTACGGACAATTACGTTAAGTGAATAATTCTCAACATATGTTAAATATTTATACTATAGATTAATATCCCAAACAAGAATTAACCAGATCAATTTATACGATTACAATTGTTTCTTATACGAAAAATACCGCCAAAACAATCATATGTTTTGTAATTTGGAATCGGCTGTTGTATAGGATTACAGTAGAAGTAAATTATCATTGTGCTAAAACCGTAGACAACTATTTGTTTAAAAATATATAACCTATTGTGAATTTTGTTTTAAAATCTCAAAAAATGTTTAATTTGGATTATAATTTCATAACATCATGAAAGTGTTATGAAATTGTAAGAGAAATTTTAAGTTTTTAAAGGTTATTACTAATATTAACATAAAAATGTTGAACTTTTCAAGTACAGATGTACCTGGTTTACACTATATAGGTATGTAAAAATCTTTTTTTTTCCAAGGAGCGAACTTTTATAATTAATAGTTGCAATTAGACGACATTGCCCTTGACGTTTAGAGGAGACATGCAAATCAAAATTAGAACTTCCGTTGGGCTAAGCTGCGACTATGAGGATGTGCCCCTCGGTCAACTAGAACATAACCACGAAGCAGATTAACATTAGTATGTACATTTTATTTGTGTATAGTGGTTAGAGGTAGGCGGTCAGTATGAACAATACTCGTCTGTGTTTGGGATCGTACCTACCCAGTGAAGAAATGAGTGTGGATGCTATATGTGACTGGGCCTGTTTGTAGAACCTTGTTGCCAAGTGTCGGAGGTGTTTTGATGAGTGACTTTGAAGTCAGTGTGAAGCAGTCTTAATCTTATACATCTAGGTGCCTTCGTAAAACTTCGAAAAATCTTGTTTTAGAATAACTGTAGTCTGTGTGTGCGTGAGTTATCTGCATGGCCTCAGACGTGAAGCGTAAGTGAGTATGGTGAGCAATATTAATACATATATCGTAGAGGCAGTGGCCGTTCTCTATGGATTAAATAGTAGTTTAATCTACATAAGTGCTGCAGCCTGTGTTATAATTTCACAACTATTATTCAATTATCAATTATCATACAAAATTTATTTTGTTGTAAATATAGGTTAGGGTATTTAGGATAGCAGTTAAGTTATTAGTAATAACAAAAATATTGAGTCATAATTAATGAGGATGGTATTTGCTTGCCAAGAAAACAGTTTTTTAAGACAGGTAAATATTTAAATGTATAATATAGCAGTGGTAATTACAGATGTATACAATATACGTTCTATTTTACCAATCTTTCACTATTTAAACGTCTAAATAGGTAATGTAACGTAGTATACAATTAGAACCAAATCTGTCCTGACTGGAGACTTTACTGGTATATTTTGGTAATTATTACGTTAATTGCCGCCGACTACCGCTGCGACCGGCGAATTTTTTTCCTGATCAATTTGATCTTGTTGAACATGAATCTGAAGTTTTTTTTACTGCAAACATATTACAAAAAAAATAATACCTGACCTGATTTTCTTAGGTTAATATGTGTGGTAATTGTTTACTTCATCGGGCACCTACGATATTTTGGATTATTAGGAAAAGAAAATTCGCCAATCGGAGCGGTAGTTGCTGATCTTAAGAATTACCTATATTTGAATATAGTAATTTATAAAATTGTGACCAAATCTATCCTAACTGGAGACTTTATAGCTATATTTAGTACTTCTTAGTCCAGGCGTCCAGCTCTAGGTGTAGCAGATAGCCCGATGTCCACTATATATTCGGAACGCCAAACTCCACAGCCCTCTGTTCAGGAGGAAGTCCTGCCACTTCTCCAGTTCAACCCTCATGTGGTCCCTCGCCGGGATGGGGTAAGTGCAATCCCGAAGAATGTGCTCGATGGTTTCGTCTTGCTCCTCATCACAACGAGCGCACAATGATGATTCAGCAAGGTTAAACCGGTATAAATAAGCTTCCATGACCAGATGTCCCGTCCTGGCTCTTGCCGCAAATTTCGCGACTTGACGTTTGATGTCTGTAATTGTCGGCCGACGCAAGTTTTTATAGCTATATTTAAATATACGTATACGGCACGCTCTTGATATGCGAAAGTAGTACTTCTGACTACTCTGCACTAAATTTTTTTACCCAATTTAATTCGATAAAATGGTATTTATTTCCCTGATCGAGAGTTTTTGATATTTTTTTCGTATCTCTGATGTTTTTCTGCATCGGCCAGTATAATTTTTTTTGTTAAAATCGTACACGTGGTGCAACAAACCCCCCCCCCCCCCCCCCTTATGATCGTGCACTTGCCCCAACCTGCACAACTCTTAACCATCTGCCTACTATTTAATAACGCATGCTTCGACACGCCGACCTGACTTGCTGTTCTTAAAAACCTCCTACTGTTAACTAATAGTGTGAGGGCTATATAGTCATATATGTCGATATTTTGTTAGTTAAAAAGGTACATATTATCATTAACAATCATCATATACCTTTTGTCTTATCTTGTGCCATTATTGACAGATGGTCCAGGTTGGGCCATGCAAAATATGATCCTGCTTAACTTTACCTTTTTATAGGCTCCAGTAAGATTTTATTTTGAATTTCATAGTATATCATATTTTGATTCTTTCCAATAATTTTAAATCTGGAATTAATTTAGCTCAAGTGTTAACATATCGTTCTCTGATATTAATAATTAGTTAATCATTTCAAAATCATTTAGTACCATTACATGAAATTATTTATAATATTTAATATTCAAAATATTTAAAATGTGAAAAAAAATTATCTTTCGGTATTTTCTGCAGACAAATTTTAAATATTCGTGTTCTACACATAATAATATAATTTTAAAAAAATGTCAATAAGACTCGTTTACTCTATACATGACATTACAGACTAGCATTTAAAATGTGAAAAAGTAGTAACTTTCTATATTTTCCTTGAAAAAAAAACACATTTGTGTATTCATGTTCTACACATTAAAACGAGTTATTAAAAAAAAAAAACAATGTTATTAAGGCTATATTTTTACCATTTTCTGATTACATTGGCAACATTAATTTTAACAAAATTGTTAGGAGATTTTTGATGTTTCAGCTGATTATTTTTCTAAAAATAGATGATGATTCATTATATCTGTTCAAAATTCTGTTGTATATCTTCCTTTCTAAGTAAAAATGTGTCGTTTGGTTTAATGAAATATTCTTCAAAAGTCCCTTTGGCTTTTTTTGTAGATTTTTCTATCTTTGTTTTTTACTTTATCCAAATGCCTGAGGGTTTTTGTGACACCATATATTCATACTTATATTTGAAAACATTGGATGAACTTATTTATCAGTACATTCAATACATTCTTAACACAAAACAAATGATTTTTTAAGTGAAGGGAAAAATTGAATTAAGAACATAGGAACATAACCTATGAAAACTTAAAAAATTGTATAAAGTAAATTTTTTGGTATTTATATCAACAGTAGGACTAAACAGCCGTAAAAAAGCTACCTGGTATGCGGTCAGCCACCTGGATGTACTGTCAAGCCCCTAATAACATTAGGAAAGCACATTGTGTTGCATGTTGTCTAAGTAGGTCACTATATACTAATATTTTCACCAACATTGAATATGTTAACTATTGCCATTAGAAGAAGTCTTTTATGATCCAGAAAAAGTTAATAAACTTTAAACAAACAGTATTTTACTATACCTCTTGTTGCTGTTGTAATTTCAACATAATGATTTTTTTGTGTTTGTTTTCTATAGATTGTATTCAAAGAACCTTAATAATAATAATAATAAGAAGAAGAAGAAGAACCTAGGTGATAATAATGTTCTTAATCGCTATCCAAAAGATATATATATATATATATATATATATATATATATATTTTTTTTTTTAATATCTCCAAATGTAAAAAGGGATGATTTCTAATGTTAATTATCTTAATGTTATTCTTTTGACTAAGCAAACTAGATTAATGTTTGTCTTATTTTGCAGTACAAAACATGTGTAGTATCATGTCAAAAGTCAACATATGACATACTTCTGTTTGGAAAAAAAACACGTACTTTAGGATATGATATTATATTTGAGAATACTATCCTTTTTCCTGAAGGTGGAGGCCAAGTAAGTTCTGATTTCATGTTTATATTATGCAAGGTAAATAATTTCTTACCGTTTTTAGGGAATTTAATTTTTATTTTCATTATAAACAAAAGTTTGGTATTTGGAGGATACCTATTATTATACTAATTTAGTTTTAAATAAAAATTTTAAAGAAAACATAAGGAGGAGGACCTAAATGTACTAGCTATTTCTTATATCCATGGGAAAATTGGTGTAACACAGGTTAAATTTTTATGAACTTCCACTGAACTCTCATATACTCGTTACTTTATATAGATTGTTGTTTGTGAAAATGAGAATTCAGAGTTTGCTTTTAAGGCCTTGCTATTTATTGCAAGTTTCTAATCTAATTTCCTTAATAAATACTCCTTCATTTATGTACTTAGATTTAATTTCTTTGAGTATTCTTTAAATTAATTTGGAATACATTTAAATAAAGAATACATGAATGCATTTAATTCATTTTTTCCACTTTTGTCTGATTTTAGGATTTTGAATGTCATATAATGCCTTGGGCTATAAAGTAGTCTCCGCAAATTGTCTAAATCCTTACCTCAGGTACCATCCTGCTCTCCCTCGATACTAACCCTCTCTCAGAATGAGCTGCGTTACTTATAACCACTGTAATTACATTAGTTTGAGTAAAATAAAACAAGAGTTGGTTGAGTAATTGATTAAAAAATCAATTAAAAAATAATTATAGATATTTTAAAACTTAATAGAAGTGAATACTTCTACCAAAGATAAATACTAAAGTAAATACTTATTTAGTAGATGAATGTACCTAGACATATTATACTTTTCTGAAGCTTAAAAATAACAATACTGTAATATTAATTGGTATGTAGAATGTTTATTAATTTTTAACTATCTGGTATTTACATTTATAAACACATAGTATAGTCAGTATTATTAGATATTCAAAATATTTTGTGTTTAAGTTTAACACATTGAGTGAGCCACACAGGAATTTCCAAGTTATTGTGTCATTTGGTGTCCTTTGGACCTTTATACCCATACATCTACGCCCGTCTCTGCTAACCTCCGGCCAGCTCATCCACAACCTCCTACTCTTTGATGTTAAACCACACCTTGTTCATAGGAAAGTAATGATCTATTTCTAGAGTTCGTGGTTTGAAACCTATATCCCGAGAAGATCTTTCAGAAGAACCAACTTCTGAATTTATAATACCAATTAGCCATCTATAAAACTTTTAGGCTTTTATCGTGGTCACGGATTTATTGAGAGAGACTGACATAAAGACTATATTAGGGTTATACATTAGTGAAACCTACTTTATATAAAAGAAAAATAACTACTAATTGGATTTACAGGTTATTTAAAAGTACAGATTTTGAATTTAAAATATTGAAATAGTGCATAATATTAAAATTAGTCCTCTTTACAATAAAAATATTGGTAAAAACCCCAAACCCCAATACCACAAAAGTAATCAGAAATAACTAATACTACAATATACCTAACATTAAACCCTTGTATCACTTCGATGACTATATAACCATCATCATAAGTGGATCCTAATACAAAATTACAATCCAGAATATAATTTACAAACTAGAGTGACACCAAACATTGTCTCTGTGTGTGTTGCGACAACCTCATAGTAACCTGCGCCACCAACACACAATCGCCCGCAACCGGGCCACAACCAAACAGCCGCAAGGTAAAATTTTGTACAAGCATTTCTGGCCGAAGTCAGAATCTGTGGTACCGCTTGTCAAAATCTGCCAAAGAACTAGTCACTGGACTTTATATCGAAAAAACCGTTGCAGAGATTTAATCAGTTGGGATATGGTTTCCAGTAAATGAGTTCGTTGGAAGCATCTCGGCTTAATGACTGACCATGTTTTAGGATTGCATAGGAAATTTGTTTAATCAAAATAAAATTATTACTCAATTAACAAGTCAGAAAAAACCTGTTTTTATTCCTACAAATTAACCAATTAATCATAATAACATAGTTTGTATTATGTAAAATTAGAAACCCTTAGTATAAATTTTATCACTCTTTTATATTCTTACTCAAAACTAAAATTTCTCTAAAATTTGTCTACTCTTTCTAAATTTGCTAGCTCAAAATATTTAATTTTTACACCCAATTTGAAGAAAAAGAAAATTTTGAACTTCCCATTTAATCTTTTAGAAAAATCTACATAATTTATTTTGTAATTTTAAAATTAAATATAAAATTAGGCCCCTTATACTTTCTTGAAAACACATAAATTCCCCTTAAAACACACACATATATATATATATATATATATATATATATATATTCTTGATATTTAACGTTATCCATTGTTTTTCCGTTGCACTGACTTTATGAAGTTAATATATTACTATGTAAGTAATTTTATCCACCTTAAGTGCTTAATTTTACCTTGAGTGATGAGGCACCTTTCGGTCAATTGATCATTGTCGAATCACTGATGTTTTTTTTTTTCAAATTTTGAAAAAAAAACATCAGTGATTCGACAATGGTCAATTGACCGAAAGGTGCCTCATCACTCAAGGTGGATAAAATTACTTACATAGTAATATATTAACTTCATATATATATATGTAAAATATCAAGTAGGTTTTCCTGTTAGAATTATTTTCAAGATTAAATAATATACACTAATTACAGGAATTAATTTATTGAATAATACACTCAAAGCTTTTCGCTCGTTGACACCACCAACATCCTCAGGAATTACTATAATCATCCTCAGTAATTCCTGAGGATGTTGGTGGTGTCAACCAGCGAAAAGCTTTGAGTGTATTATTCAATAAATTAATTCCTGTAATTAGTGTATATTATTTAATCTTGAATATATATATATATATATAACTCGCTAATTTTTTTTGTTTTGTGGCAGAAATACACTCATTGCTGAAATCTATGTTTTCTAAAATTTGTAAGCCTTACTCAATTATACTAAGGCATTTTGTCAAATTTCTAACTGTCATTTTATGTTCTACGTCAACTGGGTCTACAGAATCTGCGTTTTTAAGGTCTTGCTCTTGCGCACGCATTTCTATGAGCTCATCAATTAATAGTCAGCTCCTTGTTGTGTAAATTCAACAGTTCTTGAACGTCATCATTATCCACTTCTAAATTTAGTTGCCTGGTAAAACCGATACCTTCTTTAATCACATCAGCAATTTCATCAGACTCTGGCACTGATTCCGCTTGAGTGTCAGTGGCGAAAAAAATAGACACGCCTTTTTCCAAACGACATTCAAAGTTTTTTTCAAAATTTCATTCCAAGACTGTCCAATGATTCTCAAAGCATCTAAAACATTGAATTGTTTCCAAAAATCTTCAACAGGGAGCTTGCTCTTCTGTCTCATAGCTTCATACAGATGCGCAAATGATCTTTTGTAATAAGCTGTAAATAATTTGATGACTCCCTGATCCATCGTTTGAATTAAAGTAGTTGTATTTGTTGGAAAAATATCACTTTCACGTTTGTGTCGAAATTAGTTAAAGAAGAAGGATGATCTGGTGCATTATCAATTAATAGGAATTACTTTAGTAGGAATTTGTTTAGACTGACAATATCGTTCGCCTTGAGGTATGAAATGATGACCAAACCGGTCCTCAAAAAGGAAAGTTGTCTCCCAAGCCTTCCGATTCGACTTCCAAAATCACAGGCAAGATAGCTTTAGTAATATTTTTTAATGCCTTTGGATTTTCTGAGTGATAAACTATGAGCAGTTGTAACTTACAGTCATCAGCTGTATTTGCACTAACCATCACTGTCAGTCAATCTTTGTCTGCCTTAAAACCTGGAAATATTTTCTCTTTATGTGCTATAATAGTTCTTTTAGGCATTTTCTTCCAAAACAAGCCAGTTTCTGCGTAGCTCGGACAGCATGATTTAAAACTGCGTAACTTGGGAATCGCATAAGAAAGACGGGGTAGCGTAAGTTGAGGTATTACTGTGTGTGTGTGTGTGTATATATATATATATATATATATTATATGTATGTATGTACCACCTTATACGTTACTAAACCACGGAGCAGAAGTTAATGAAATTTGGAGGGATAGTTTACGTATTACCAGGATGGTTCATATGAAGTTTGGTGTGGATCCATAGACAGGGATCCACCCCAGAGGCTTAGGATGGTTCAAAAACCGATGTTTGTGTGTATGTATTTATCTTATGGATGGCCAAACCGCTAAACAGAAAATAATGAAAGTTAAAGCAATTGTTAAAAATATTCCTATGATAATTCGTATGAAGTTTGGCATAGATCCATCGACAGGGCTCCACCATAGAATCTTAAAATGGTTCAAAAAACGATGTATGTATGTATGTATATATGCATCTTATGGACGTCTAAACCGCTAACCAGAAGTTAATAATTTGGACGGATTGTTTAACATAATCCCAGAAGGATTTGTGTGAAGTTTGTGTGTTACCTTTACCAGAGATGTTGATAAGTTTAAATTTTATTCAAAATTTAAATTATAGCTAGAAATATACTTTTTTAAGATGTATGCGATATTTTTCTTTGCCCCCATCTAGGGAACTACAACACAATGTAGGCGATGAAAAAAAAGAAAGAGTATAAATAGTAACAAACAAAAATAACAGTCCATCACCATACATAGAAAGGAAAATAGAAAATTGCAAGGAAATTCGATTTCCATTTTGTCACTTAATATTGTTATTCTGAAATATACATATACATCTTTATAATAATTGTAATTATAAAATAAGAAGAAACTAAAATAAATTTTTTCTTTGTTGATTTAAGTAGGAATTGATTAGAAAAAAAATTTATATTACATGCTTTAAAAAAAGCTCAATTCATATTTTCTATAGCCCCATGATTTTGGTACTCTACTCTATGAAAAGGATGGTCGCCAGTGTGAAATCGTGGTGTTACAAGTACTGAGGAAAGGCAGCGAAGCTCTACATTTTGTAGAGTATGAACTTGAAAAAGGACAGATTGTTGAACAGATTGTAGATTGGGAAAGACGGCTGGACCATATGCAACAACATTCAGGTTTGATTAGTTTGAGTGTTTGTTAGGTTAATAGTGACTCAAAATTTTGCAGTAAGATTTTTCCACACAGAAAATTTAACTGTTCTAAATGCTGAAAAGAAAAAAATAAAACTAGTAATTTTTATGATTATACCACTCCTCTTCCTCTTCAGGCACAATCTTCAGGCAAATGTAGCAGGTAAGAGGATTGTACTATACGCTGTTGTATTATAAAAAGAAAAAACCTTGCCTTTAAGAAAGTCAGCCTTTTTGGATCAATAGATGGTAATTTGGGTGCTTGTAACATTATTTTAGGCAAAAATGTTACATATTACAGCAGCATCAGAAAATAAACCAAGATATTAGTTTAAAAATAAAAATTAAAAAAAAAAATTGTAAATTATAATTATATGTACCGTAATACTGGTTGAGATACAATTTCCACAAGCCTTTTTTTATGAAAACAGATAACAATTAGAAATGCGCTGAAAAGTTGCGCGGAAGGTCAGGAATTCGCAACGTGAACTCTAAACTCTTCTTCTTGGTTGGTCTTCGAACCAAAAGGACGTCGCCAAAAGGGGCGTATCCAGAACAAATTTTATTTTCAACAGTTTTATTTTAACTTAATTATGTTATGAAGTGTCTAAAAGTTTCCTTTATTATTTAAAAAAAAAACGTTTTATCACTGATTAGTCGACATCTGGCGAGCACCCTAGCCAACACGTATCCAAAATGAATAATGGCAAGGCCTGATCAAGGAATCATGCTATACAACATAAATTCCAGTTCCAGATAAGTTATTAATTTTATGTAAGGTGATGTGAAATCAAAATTTAACTTTTAAAATTTAACTCGGGACGGCAAAATAGTACAAGTTTTCATATTTTAATAATGCAGGAAGTTATGATTAATGCAATAACAAATTTTCAACTGTTAGATAAATGAATTTGAAATGTATTTTATTTTATATAGAAGCAATCTCATGGTGGATATCATATGTCAATGTCATAAATACTAAAATAGTGAAAATATTTGTGTAAATTCTTAATATGTTTAACAAATGTAAAAAACAGATCTAAAACAGTGTAAACTTCTAAATGTATTTTCTTTTTTATCTTTTGTGTAAATTTTGTAAATTAAAATTTGATTAATTTTATTTTGAAATAATTGGTAAATTTATTGAATGCACCATCAAATTTGCAGGTCACTTTATTAATTATGTAACAGATAACTGCAATATTGAACATCTAAATTCCTTAAGAATTTATTTAATGTGTTACATGCTTAATAGTATCGAACAAATAACAGATGTAATGGAGATCTAGCAGAGCTTTGTAGATCCTGGTACATCAATGCTATGGAAGAAGAATTGGACTAAGTGCTTTTGTTAAAATTGCCTTAGCCCTTTAACATGAGCCTGAACCATAAGGGCTCAAATTACTGGTTAAATGTGGGGTCAGAACCGAAGCTTAATATACTATAAATTAACCTCTTGAAGGTGAGAAATGTAACTTTCCAAAACTAGCAGAATTCTTTATTTCCTCTTCTCATTCTATTATCCAGTGTTTTAAGCCACCTGTAACAAACTGTAAACAAATCATTCACATTCTTTTTAACTTACATAATTACATGATAGCTTACACATGTACTTAAATTAGTATAAACTGACAGATTTGCTGATAGAAAGCAGTTTAAATTTCTCTGATCTATCTGCATCTGCTATGAGAATCATGAGATATTCCTTTCTTATATTTCTGCTATGAGAGGTTTCATCTTTCAGAGTGAATATTTTCCAATCCTTCTAACAGAAAGTCCAAATTAGTTGGCATTAAAGAAGCACTTAGGTTGGTATATTCAAATAAGGCTGCTTACCCCATTTCTCCAATCCACAACATCATCTTTATTTACTGGTTTACACCTTTAATTAATTTATCAATAAACACCACCAATAAACAATAAAAAAATTCAAAATTTCAAACTACTGACAATGTTTAATGGCTTTTTTAAAATTAATGGTCTATTTAGAGAACATGCTCTTGCCTGTTAAACTTATTTAATTTGAAACACTTTTTAAAATTTTTATTCTTATTTTCTAGCCTTTAATGCTATATGTACAGAAAAGTTCATCAAAGGCCTTTCTTTCATTGATATGCTGAGGGGTAATCTTTTAAAAAAGTTTTTTTTGTGTGAAGTCTTATTTGAGCCATACTTTTTAATAAAGCCTATTTTCAAACCCATATTCAAAAGTTATATGTGATACCTCAGAAGGTTTAATACTCAAATTTAGTTTTGTGAGTTGGCTAGTCTGCTTCAATATTGAAGCTTGATCAAGCTAAGCAAGTTAAGCACTTGATTGAAGCTTAGTTAAGTGCTAGCTTTTACAATAAAAATATTGAAAAGAACCCCAATACCACAAAAATAATCAAAAATAACAAATAAGACAAGTTACTTAAGATTAAACCCTTATGTACATTTCGAGTTATGTAATCATTCTAGTTTGTAACTTCTTGTGTGCTAGATTGTGTTTTGTAACTAGACCCTCTGATGATGGTGACATGGTCATCGAAATGTACATAAGGGTTTAATCTTAAGTAACTTGTCTTATTTGTTATTTTTGATTATTTTTGTGGTATTGGGGTTCTTTTCAATATTTTTATTGTAATATATTGTACCACTTTGCTCTTGATATTGTGTGCTAGCTTTTAGTTATGTCATTCAGTTCATCAACTTGTTTATTTAGGTTGTAAATGCATTGTTTTGCAGCTGTGTAGTAGTGGATCTGAATATTTGAATGCATTTTTCAAATAGACTGACAAAAAAAAAAAAAAAATATATATATATATTTGTAGATTATGCAACACTGTTTTCTTGTATACACTTATCACTTTCACTTATGTACTTAAACAAGAATCTTACTTGGTATTTATGCGAGCGCTTTCAGAGACTAGTGATTGCCTCCATCTTCTGGCATACTAAACGTATTTTGGACTGCGAGCTGTGTGGAATCCGCTGTTGACCTTGATGTACCGTTAACTTCTATTTTTAGTTTCACTGCACTGTGCGAGATTTTAGCATTTGTCTTGGGGTTTATACTGTCTATTAGATTGAATAATTTGTCGTTTTTTGATTTTATTTGTATCTGTTCGTTGATGATGTTATTTTTATTTTTATAAATTTCTAGTTGTTCCCAGATTGTCATTTTGAGGCCTTTTTGAACTTTTTTTATTAGGTGTATGTTTTCTAATGTGGGGAATGTGTGTTTGTTTTTGATTGCGTGTGTGGCTAAGTTTGAATTATAAATTTCCGGTTTGATGTATGCATTGAGGTGTTCTTGATATCTATCTTTTAATTTCTTTTTTGTTTGGCCTATGTATATTTTATTACAGTCTGGGCATTCGATTTTGTATATTCCGTTATTAAGTGTGGGACATTTTTCTTCTGGTTGGTTTATGTTGTTGATTATGTTTCCTGTGTTTTTGTAGGCTATGTTAATATTATTGTTTTTTAGTGTTTTAGTTATTCCTTTTATGTTGTATCCTGTGTATGTGAATGTAGCCCATTTTGTTTGTGGTTCGATTTTAGGTTGATTTAATTTTTTTAATATTTTAGATTCTAATTTATCTATAGTTTTTTTATTGTATCCGTTTTTTTGGGCTATTTGATATATTATTTGTTTTTCTTTTGTTTTTTCTTCCACACTTAATAACGGAATATACAAAATGTTATGTTTTTCAACTTGTGGGTCACAAAGTGTTTGTAGGGAGGTCACGAGAGGTCAAAAGAACTAGGTACTTCAGTAAAAAAAACAATAAATTTTAAAGAGATAGATATATTAAGAAATAGTTAACAAAAAGATACTAATAATGTTATTTATACAAACAAATTAACAAAAACTAACATCTTTGACTACTCTTTCATTTTAATGTAAAGGTTGCACTTGTTTTTGTTCAATCAATTTCTCCCATCGAGGTTCCATTTTTGCAACATCAAGTATTAAATCGTTTCCCAAATTTAAGCGATTTCTTTGTTTTTATGTGATTTTACTTTTTATTTGAGCCATTGATAAAAATGTCAACTCGCACAAGTACGAGGTAGCAAATGGAATCAAGTACTTCAAAGCCTCAGTTTTCAAATCCGGGTATTCTGTTTTTCTTTTCAACCAAAAGGTATCCACATTTTCAGACTTGAATTCCAAGCGCAACATCCCATCGGCAGATAATTCCAGTAGATTCTCTTTGAGCTTAGTTGGTAAATTTACCTCATTTATAGATGCATTTGAAAACGGATTTAAGACCCATCTTTGCCCAGTGTTATCCGATGATATCTCTTGCACTGAGAAGTAATGACAAAGTTCTTTCTTCAAATTATCTAACACCATTTTCATATCAGATATATATGAATTGATATTTATCTCTCTTCATACTTCTACAATGAAAGACTGTGTTGATGTAAAGTTGTATTTGTAGGCCAGCACATTCTAGCGAGAATCAACTCGAAGCGTAACAAAACATCTCGAATCATATGTACCTTTCGCCCAGGCTGTGAAGTGTGCGTGGCTGTAGTAGTTCTTAGTGTTACCAACAGATGGTGCAGATAGTCTTGGCCGTAATATGTTTATGTTTGTTTGTTAGTCATCAATTGACCACGTATTCAATTTAAAATGATGAGTTTTACATACTTAATTACTGTATATATTAATATCCGAATCCTAATACCGTAAAGGCATACAATTTTTGTATGGATTAAATATTTCTAATATACATGAAAAAATTCTATGGGTTGGGGGGCCACAAAATATTTGTTGATACTTTAAGGGTCGTGTCATGAAAAAGTTTAAAAAAACTGGCGTAGAGTTTTTATTAAATTAGTATATGGGAGTTAAGTAACTGAATTTAAAGCATATATTAAGCAGGAGTTCCTTATGGGTTTAGTATGCTCTTATCTCTTTAAATTTATTACTTTTATCAAAACTAAGCTTTATACATCTTGCATTAAAACAAGTCCATAAATCTGACTTACTGAGGTGACCTTACTATTGTAATTAGGATTAACATGCACATTAGGAATTAACAATATTTTATTAAGTAGAAATACTTACAAGAATTAAATTTAACTCTAATGTTTTGAAAAGAAAACCTAGAACAACAATTGAATGAGAACAGCTGATAATAACAGATGAATAATAGCACATCTGATTAAGACGGAGGTATGACACATTATTTCAAATTAATTAAATAAATAATTAGTATTTTGGTAAAAACACTTTATTATTCAAATGATGTTTTATTATGTAAATAATTAATATTTTTTAAAACTATTAAATTATTAACACATTAAATATGTTCATAAACACCACGCTACATTTAGAGTTAATCTCAATAATTAAACAAATTTTGGTTTATTTTATTAAAAAAAAGACAATTGTAAATTATTTACCTCTTGTTGGCATTAAGACTTAATTATTAAAAAACATCATTTACTATCGTCTCTATTTGCATTTATTAAAAATATTGAATTATATTTCAACAAATTTTAACTTATAATCATTTTATGTTTAAGTAACACAAAGTTTGAAACCAGAGTAAATATAACAATTTTAGATTGTTAGATATCTACAATGATAAAGTGAGAAACCATTATAGAAGAAAGGAAGTACATTCTCACTGCAGAAGATGATGAAGATTTGTGGTGTCTTCATATTTCTTGGTACAGGACAGCTTTATGACTTGTAGAAATTTTAACCGGTTGATGACATGTTCATTTATATCTAAATTTTTTAACTTATATTAACGAATTCTTTATCTTGATAGGTTTGTTGTGATAGTATTATAAAATTGACAATATTATTCTTATATTTAATAGTACAAGAAAAGTTTTTGAGTTTTTTATAAAACGCATACAAAAAATATAATTTGTTAAAATTTAAGGTATATTTCTTTAAATGGCTCAGACTAAATTGTCACAAGTGTGTATATAACAACTGGGAGCAACTGTAGTATGATTTTTAATTTAAACGAAAAAAAACTTCTTAAACAAAAATATGCTTACAAATAGAAGAAATATACACAAATAACTATTATACAATTTTTATTTTCATACTCGTTTCAATGAGTTATGTCATCATCATCAGTTATCAATTTATGTTAACATATATGTTTGTAGTAGCATCACTGATGATGACATTAGTCATTGAAAGGCATATGAAATTAAAGTTTTATGATATTGAGTTGTGTATATTTTTCTTGTATTTATAACCTTAACTCACAAGCCAGCTTGAATATTAAAAATATACTTATTTATTTAAATCTGTATGTACATTTCAATTGCAAAGCAATCATCTTCAGAGGAAATTACAAAAAAGAATTGTACTTTTCCCTTAACAATGATTTGCTTTGCAATTGGAATGTATATAATTGGATTTATATAATCAAGTATATTTGTAATTAAAGTTTTATCTATTTAAATTACTAGTGTTTATAGTTTCTAAGAATTAAACCAAATTTCAATTTCAGATATTTTGATTGTGAAAAGGTGACACAATACTTCTCTATATTCTTGTTACTGTTCATAGCTCTAAATTAGTTTTTATTTGTCACTAGATAGTAATATTAACTCTTTTTTCAGGACAACATTTGATAACAGCAATTGCAGAGAAAGAGTTTGGGTGTGGAACAGTTTCGTGGTGGCTTGGTCAAAATATTTCACACATAGAACTAGGTTTGTTCCATATATACAAAACATATCTTTTTTTTATAGATACTATATCTATTTAGCAGTGTAAAACAACTAAAAAATTATAAATTTTAAAAGAAATATTTCTAAATTACATTTTTTTTAGCTTTAAAGTGATATGTAACATGTAATATTTATTTTCATTCCAATGTAAAATATGTATAGTGAAGTGCAGTGATGTACAGTGTTGCTAATTTATTTTGTCGACATTTTTATACATTTTTCAAACGAGCATAACTCCATCTATATGTAAGTAGATGGAGATAAGTAGATACATCAATTCATATGTATATACTTCCTAAAAGCTTGTTTCATTCCCTTTAAAACAATGTATAATTTGTTGTAAATATGGTATTTATAAAATGTCAGGAATTTTTTAAAATATTACTTAAAAACCTCCGGGCAGATAGAGACGGATGCCTACTAAGGGTCTAGGCTTTAAAGTGTTGATATTTCTCCTTTTATTTCGTTCAATGATTCCACAATTGATTTTGGAATTGGTTTCAAATAGATAAATTAGTCTAAAATAGAAATAGGCTCAAATTTACCAGAACCTCGAAAAAATCGGGACTCGGATTTTTGGGACTCTACTATACATATATATATTTAATGTAAATGTGAGTTACAAGTAACAAAATAATTGTTTTGATTACTGCATGTGGATCACTAATATTAGATTACTGTGGCCTCTATTTTGCAATTATAATATGAGAAATATTTGTTTTAATCAGCAGTACAGAAAATATTCAGGTTAAAGTAATTTCTATAAAAACTAATTGCATTATTTTATTTACAAATGTTTTGAATTTAGTTCAAATGTATGGAGACATTACAAAAATACAACAATTATTTAAACCACTGATACAATGGTTATAAAATGGATGTACAGTAATAGTGAATCGTGGATTAGAAAGATTAACTTGGTCTTTTAAAGATACAGGCCAATAAAAATATTTTATTTTGAAATTACTTTACTTATTATTATAGTATCATTAATAAATATCTAAAACTGTTTAGAATGTTTAATATTGCTGTTTGGTTCTTTTGCAGACACCCCAGAATTCAATAATGAAAAGATGGAACAGTTAGAGCGCATAGTTAACAAGTATATTTTTGATGGAACACCAGTCAATGTAAAGGTTTATGATGAGAATGATCCAGAGCTAAAAGAGGTGAGTTTGTTTTCACTATACTAAGAGTATTCACCATACTAAGAGTATGGTTTAGTGTTTTGGGAAATTTCTTTCAATCATTATATTTTATTAAAAATTAGTATTTTTACCTTAATGGTATAAACTACAAATCATAGATATCATAGAATTGTAGGTCATACATAATAAATTAGTACCAAAATGTATTTTTTACAAAAATGATTAAATATTGAACTAAAATTAATCAGTTAATTTCGAATATCACTATCTAGGTATCCACCTAAACTAATATTGTTTGTTGGGTTATCCCCTTTAATACTTGTGATTAGGGATGGGCCGATTCCGATTCTCGATTCCAGGAATCGTCGATTCTAGGTGGTATCGAAGAATCGTCGATACTCGATTCTTCATCATAAAAGTGTCGATTCCAATTCCTATTTTGTTAACTATTAAAATATGTGTGTGGAGTAATTTATTCGAAAAATAATTAATTACCAACTATATCTTATTTATGTATTGGTTGATTTGAATGAATTAAATGATAAAAGTAAACGAAAATATAATGAAAATATTATTATTTAAGAAGCAACAGCAATCATGATCAATTTTTGTTTTGTTTTGAGAGACAATGTAAATAGGCTTAGGTATTTTTTCAAACATCATAAAATAAGTAAAGTTCACATTTTTAATTTTAAAATAAGTCATTACTTTTATCTGATATGTTTTTATGCTTTTAAAAATTCCTATTGATAAATCAAGGTTGAAGGTTTTGCGTAGCCTATTACATAAAACAGAACTTTTAAAAGGTTTTGCCATATGACCAAAATGTTAACTAAATTAATTATTAGAGAACTAACATGTAAGCTAATATAACTTAAAAGAATCGAGAATCGACTAAAGAATCGAGAATCGAACGGAAAATTTTAGAATCGGAATCGGAATCGAAAATTTTAGGAATCGGCCCATCCCTACTTGTGATAATATATTAACTTCTTATTTTTTTTTTATTCAGTTCTTATAAAATTGTCCTATTTTTGGCAATCAGTAAAATATTGACATCTAAATAATTTTTTCTTGTTTAGAATGTTTTTTTGTTGCATATGTGAAATAAAAATTAAGATTGGAGTAAAATATATATTTTATTGGAGTGTAAAATTATAAAATATATTATATTATAATTATAAAATTATATAAAATTGGAGTATATATATATATATATAACTTCATAACTTCATATATATATATATATATATATATATATATATATATATATATATTTATAGGTTAGTTCTAGTAGAGCTTAAAGCTTATTTAGGAATTTTTTGGACTTGATAGGAGACTGACAGACTTACCTAAAGGCAATAGTCCAAAACTGCAATCTCTTGGAAATAAGCACATATAAAACACTTAATACACTTTTATTTGAAATATTTCGATCAACATGATCTTCTTCAGTCAAGAAAGAGAAAAACAAAACAAAAGATTGAAGTGACCCACAGATGTGTATAAACATCCAAATGTCACAGATTCACAGATTTGTAGTTTATGATATAGTGCTATATGTGATATGTGTAGAAATTGTTATATGTGAATCGTGTAAAGATTGGTTACTTGAAACTAAATATTAAAAGTCTGTCAGAAGGAAGGTAATGGAGCTGTTGAAAATGGTAGAAGTTGGGGGGAAGTTAAAAGGAGTTTTATCTGATGTTGAGGTTAGGAGGCTCTCTAGATTTGGTATACCACTGGTATGATAACTCCCATCTTCTTAATTCTGAAGAGTTCCAATCAGGGGGGAGGGCTTTAATTATTTTGGTGGTATAGCAATCATTGAAAGAGATGATGTTGTGACTAGCAGCGTGTTGAGCGGTTGGCCTGTCTATGTTCATGGTTCCAACGTCATGTCTGTGGCCATTCATTCTGATGCTCAGACTATCCGTGGTAAGGCCTATGTACTGTGCCGGGCAAAATTTTCATTGTAACTGGTATATTACATTACTGGATGTACAAGTATGATGACCCTGAATCTTGAAGTCCATATTGGTTGCTAGGCTATGGAAACTATTTGTTGGGATGTGTATTGGACATGTCTTGCATCTTGGTCTATTGCACGGAAAGGAGCCGTGAGGAAGTTTGGGCGGTTTTTCAGTACTTGGATCTGGTAATTTTGGATGTACTAAAATACTTTTTTAATTGAACGGTTGTCTGAACCAAATATGTGGTGGATTTGAGAAAAGATCTTTGGTGTGGGCGGAAGCTTGAAGAATCTTGAAGCCATCCTTTAATATTTTGTTCAGCTTCGTTAGGCCTGGATGGTAATCTGTAACTAAAGACAGTTTGTCCTCCATAGGTGGTCTGGGTACATCAGATGACTGAGCCAAGCGGATTTGATCCTCAACGAGTTGTTTAGGGTATCCTCTTTTTTGGAAAGCTAGTAAGGTCTTTCTATTAAAGTCTTTCAATGCTATATCGTTGGAACAAATTCTCTTGCCCCTGACTGCCTGACTGTATGGTATGGACCTTTTTATATTCATGGGGTGGTTGCTATTGAAATGTAGGTATTGTAGATGGTTCGTCGGTTTGATGTGGACACCTGTATAGATATTCCCATCTCTGATTGTTACATCTACATCCAAGAAGGTGATTGTTGCTGCAGACTTCTCCCAGGTGAATTGAAGTGTGGAGCATAGTGATAAGCCCTTCAAAAAACTTTCCAGTGTTGAGATTCCCTGTGTCCAAATTACGAATATATCGTCTATATATCTGTACCAACATAATGGTTGATGTGTTTGAGTTTTTAGGAAATCTGTTTCGATATTACCCTTGTACAGGTTTGCGTACGACGGGGCCCTCCTAGTACCCATTGCTGTTCCTTTTATTTGCAAATAGTTCTTTCCCTCGAATTGAAAATTACTCTTTTCAAGAATGAATTTGGCGAGGTGAACTAGGAAAGGTGTAGTAGGGTAAGGGTTGTCTGAACGTTTGTTGAGGAAAGTTTCGAGAGCTGATAGACCGTGTGCATGTGGGATGTTTGTGTAAAGAGAGGTAACATCTATTGTGACCAAAATTGTTTCAGGAGGTAGAGGTGTGGGTATTTGAGACAGCCGGTCTATGAAATGCCTAGATATAAAAGATAACATGCCACCGAGTACAATCTCAGTTCACAATATTTCCGACCACATACTTAAAGAACATGAATTAGAAGTGCTATCAAAAGGCTTGTCATTCACACCATCTAAAGAAATAGACCAGTTCAAGTTGGGTAGGGATGTCTTTAGCTATGCCAGAAAACTGAGAATACAAAACTATATAGCCCACACACCAAATTTTAAAAAGGACACCAATATAAACGCTTGTCTGGCAAGGTTCAAGCCACCTTCTGATTGGGACCCTCCACCACTATCACCTGATCATCCTATTGAACTCTACATAAACTTCATAATGCAAAACATCACAGACAAATCATTCTTAAACGGCCTCAAAACCAAACCTAACCTTACCAAACTCGATAGAGCAGCAATATATTCTCTAAAAAACAATAACAACATCATGATACTCCCAGCAGATAAAGGCAACCACGGTTGTCATGAACAAAGAGGACTACATAAAGGAGGCAAACAAGCTATTGTCTGACAGCACAACATATAAGATCCTCACATACAACCCAACATCAGATTACAATAATTCTCTCTTGGAGTGGCTCAAATATACAGCTCCCAGAGAACAAATTTCGGAAGGATCCATAAAATTACTGTGCAATGAAAGCCCCTCTACTTCTCAATTTTATATACTACCGAAAATCCATAAAAATATCGTACCTCCACCTGGTAGGCCAATAATCGCTGGTTGTAATTCGGTCACGGAAAGAATCTCAGCTTTTCTGGATTCGTATATTCAACCTTTGGTGAAAAACCTTCCATCATGTAATTCGGTCACGGAAAGAATCTCAGCTTTTCTGGATTCTTATATTCAACCTTTGGTGAAAAACCTTCCATCATACATTCAGGATACGAATCATTTCATAGACGGGCTGTCTCAAATACCCACACCTCTACCTCCTGAAACAATTTTGGTCACAATAGATGTTACCTCTCTTTACACAAACATCCCACATGCACACGGTCTATCAGCTCTCGAAACTTTCCTCAACAAACGTTCAGACAACCCTTACCCTACTACACCTTTCCTAGTTCACCTCGCCAAATTCATTCTTGAAAAGAATAATTTTCAATTCGAGGGAAAGAACTATTTGCAAATAAAAGGAACAGCAATGGGTACTAGGATGGCCCCGTCGTACGCAAACCTGTACATGGGTAATATCGAAACAGATTTCCTAAAAACTCAAACACACCAACCATTATGTTGGTACAGATATATAGACGATATATTCGTAATTTGGACACAGGGAATCTCAACACTGGAAAGTTTTTTGAAGGGCTTATCACTATGCTCCACACTTCAATTCACCTGGGAGAAGTCTGCAGCAACAATCACCTTCTTGGATGTAGATGTAACAATCAGAGATGGGAATATCTATACAGGTGTCCACATCAAACCAACGAACCATCTACAATACCTACATTTCAATAGCAACCACCCCATGAATATAAAAAGGTCCATACCATACAGTCAGGCAGTCAGGGGCAAGAGAATTTGTTCCAACGATATAGCATTGGAAGACTTTAATAGAAAGACCTTACTAGCTTTCCAAAAAAGAGGATACCCTAAACAACTCGTTGAGGATCAAAACCGCTTGGCTCAGTCATCTGATGTACCCAGACCACCTATGGAGGACAAACTGTCTTTAGTTACAGATTACCATCCAGGCCTAACGAAGCTGAACAAAATATTTAAAGGATGGCTTCAAGATTCTTCAAGCTTCCGCCCACACCAAAGATCTTTTCTCAAATCCACCACATATTTGGTTCAGACAACCGTTCAATTTAAAAAGTATTTTAGTACATCCAAAATTACCAGATCCAAGTACTGAAAAACCGCCCAAACTTCCTCACGGCTCCTTTCCGTGCAATAGACCAAGATGCAAGACATGTCCAATACACATCCCAACAAATAGTTTCCATAGCCTAGCAACCAATATGGACTTCAAGATTCAGGGTCATCATACTTGTACATCCAGTACTGTAATATACCAGTTACAATGTAAATTTTGCCCGGCACAGTACATAGGCCTTACCACGGATAGTCTGAGCATCAGAATGAATGGCCACAGACATGACGTTGGAACCATGAACATAGACAGGCCAACCGCTCAACACGCTGCTAGTCACAACATCATCTCTTTCAATGATTGCTATACCACCAAAATAATTAAAGCCCTCCCCCCTGATTGGAACTCTTCAGAATTAAGAAGATGGGAGTTATCATACCAGTGGTATACCAAATCTAGAGAGCCTCCTAACCTCAACATCAGATAAAACTCCTTTTAACTTCCCCCTAACTTCTACCATTTTCAACAGCTCCATTACCTTCCTTCTGACAGACTTTTAATATTTAGTTTCAAGTAACCAATCTTTACACGATTCACATATAACAATTTCTACACATATCACATATAGCACTATATCATAAACTACAAATCTGTGAATCTGTGACATTTGGATGTTTATACACATCTGTGGGTCACTTCAATCTTTTGTTTTGTTTTTCTCTTTCTTGACTGAAGAAGATCATGTTGATTGAAATATTTCAAATAAAAGTGTATCAAGTGTTTTATATGTGCTTATTTCCAAGAGATTGCAGTTTTGGACTATTGCCTTTAGGTAAGTCTGTCAGTCTCCTATCAAGTCCAAAAAATTCCTACAGATGTTACAAATTCCTATTGTTTTACTGTTAAAGATAAAGTAACTTTTGTAAAGGTACATAGACCAGTGCATTCATTCTCATTTTATAATTTTAAGTACAGTACAGGAATATGTTTG
Organism: Prosapia bicincta; assembly: GCA_036971475.1. Classification (NCBI taxonomy): domain Eukaryota; kingdom Metazoa; phylum Arthropoda; class Insecta; order Hemiptera; family Cercopidae; genus Prosapia; species Prosapia bicincta. The sequence goes on from JBAIZL010000005.1 coordinate 110,380,817, forward strand.
TATGTTTTCTTAATTTTTGGGCAATACACGTAAATATTGTTCAATGTACTTTGACTTTTTAATTGACGGATAGTAATCCGGCAGTATCCCAGCCGCATATCTGCCAGATTTTAAAAATTTACTGTATTCTTATCTAGATAGGTAGAATGAGGGAAATACATTATTAAACCATAAAGAAATAAAACTGTATTTATTGTTATTTAACAGTAATTGGAAATTTAAAAAAGTGATTTCTAAAAGATGACACAAAAACACTACAGATATATTTACAACTATTAAATAACAGTACATTGAAATAAGCTTTTAAAAAATATACTTTATAAACATTAACAAAATATTACAAATTAGAAAATAAATTAAGCCATTTTACATTACTGTTTTACACTAATCCAAATTAACATTTCTATTTGTTTAATTAAAGAAGCATATAATAACATTGATTTATTCCACTTCCCATTAATCCTTCAGTATATATATATATATATATATATATTGAATATATATATTCATTAAAAGTATTCTTGTTTTTGAAATATTTTAAATTTAATAATTATATATATATATATATATATATATATATATATATATATATATATATATATATGTAACAAATTCTACATTGGACAAACAGGTCGCAGCTTTAAACAAAGAGTCGAGGAACACAAACAGAATACCAACTCAACATTTTACAATCACATAAAAGAAACAGGTCACAAATACACAGACATTTACCTTAACCTAGAAATCCTACAAATCAACAAAAAAGAACCACATCTCAACACACTAGAACAATATGAAATTTACAGACACACAAAAACACGAAGTATAAACAAATTAAATGAACAAACACAATACAAATCACACATACTTTTTTATACTATCGAAAACCTACCTTTAAAACCGTCACTGCTTGATCCAACATCTCTAAGCAGAAGACACTGATGAAGCTCAGCACATAGCAATCGAAAACGTTCTGTCTCAGTAATAAAAAATTCAAAAAAATTAGGGTTCGGATAATCATAAACTTTAAGTGCTTAATAAGTTTCACCGAATGTAATGGACTACAAAATTCAAGAATTATATTAAATCTATGCCAGTAGAGCCAAACTGTATTAAACTGTTATGTTTTGTGTTTGTCAGGCTTTGATGTTATTATTGCTGTAATAAGTTTCTTGAGTTGATAAAACAGATTAAAAATATTTTAACAAAGTTATTTTGTATATACATTTTTATCACCCAGAACACTCCATTAACAGCTAAAACCTTTTACTTATGGTTACAACTCATATATTCAAATCAGCTGAAAATAGGTTTAAAACTTTTATAATACCTAAAGAATGTAACCGAAATTATTTGGTATTGAAGCTAAACATTTAAAATTTCACAGTATATTTATAAGTTTTGCTTTTAAATTTTATAATTTTTTTCATAACCCTAATTAACCCTTTCAGTTCTAACGCCTTCTTAAACTCGACTTTTGAAAGTGGGCAAAGAATGCCAATACTTTTAACAGATGTTGCGTAAAACTGTGTCTATTATAAAAATATAAACATTTTGAAATTTTTTGTACACCACTATTTTCATTAAAAACCATTCTGTAATGTTATGAATAATGTTTTTTATAATTATAAATATTTATTGGAATGAAAATGTAACATAGCTACTGCGATCAAGTAGACTGAGTCATCTACTTATACTTTCTATCAAGTGGATTCTCTCCTAAAAATGATGGAACAGAGTTGTAAAATAGTGAGTGTATAGTGTAGAATTGTTACTAATAATTGTAATACTAATTTATCTAGCATTTATAAATGTTTTGTAAAAAAAAATCAATCAATACTGTTTATGTGCACACCCAAGAGTTTACTGATTTGTCATGGTTGTTTGTTAAAACTACTTCAAATAAATCAAGAGTATATAAATAGTGTAAAAATATCAGTAATATTTATATACTAAGTTATCAAGTGTTTACAACAGTTTTGTAAACATCTAGTATCCAAAAGGTCACTGGGCTGAAACATATATGTAAATCATGTTTACAAAAACCTTTTAAATTATAACTGACAACCTCACCCCTAGTTAGTCTGTTGTTATGAAATTCTACTGTATTTTATGTTCTATCAATCAATCCACTTCTACACCTGTAACAGATTGTACACATTATTTCTAGTAGTAATAGCCATACTATTTTTATCTTAAATTGATACATGTGTTAATTGATAAATGTAATTTTTTTCTAGTAGTAATGGCTGTACTATGATTATATAGTATGATAATTGTTAAATGAAATTTCACCTTTTTTATATGAGTTAGACATATTAATAAATTAAACGTGAAAGTTAATGTTACAAAATATAAATGAAAATAATTTACATAAATCTATGATCTTTACAATTAAACTAATACGTATAAGTGAATTACATCATATTATATATTTGAAAGTACCTTACTCTTCTGACAGGTGCGAACTCGAGGCTTGCCTGAGGACCATAAAGGACCAGTGAGAGTAGTTAGTATACAAGGTGTTGATAACAACATGTGTTGTGGAACTCATGTAACCAACCTATGTCAGTTACAGGTAAGGAAGTTGCTGCATGTGAAGTGTTAGGCCATAAGTGAATTAAGCAGTTGCATTTTTGTTAATTTCTTACTCAAATTTCTGCACAAATTTTAGAAATTATTTCTGAACTTGTGTAACTTGTATCAGTGGCGTTCATGAATAGTCTTTTGGTTAGTGTTATAATCTCGAAGCATGTAGTTTATCTGTAAAATTGACTTGTCTTTAAAATCTAAAATAATAGTAATCACAATATTTAATTAAGTTTGGTAAATTAATTAATCAAGATACGTTTTTTTAGTGATGGGTCAGTTCCAAAATTTTACTAATTCCGATACTGATACCAAGAAATCGATTCCCGATTCTCAGTTCCAAATACCACAATTACCAGCCCAATAAAAAAAAGAAAATTTAATTTCTTAAGATATTTCAAAAGAGATAACATTTACAAAAAGTTGTTACAGGGCCTGCATTACAACTGTAATTACTCACTAACATGACTTATATTTGATCAGCGATGGATATTTTATCACTGAATTGTGTAAACGCAACATTATTTTGAAGCAGCAACAGATATTTTACCACTAATTTGGGTAAATGCGACATTATCTTAGATCGGCAACGGGTATTTTATCACCGGGTGTGTAAACGTGACATTGTTAGAGGGAACAAGGATATTTTACTGCTCAATTTGTAAACACGATATTATATTACAGCGGTGACAGATATTTTACTTTCCAATATATAAACTCCAATGTGTAAATGCAACATTATGTTAGCACAGTGACATATTTTACTGCCTGATATGTAAACGCGACATTATCTTAGAGCACAACGGGTATTTTACTGCTCAGTTGTAAAAAAGGGGCATTTTATTAGAGTTGCAACGGGTATTTTACTACTCACTTGAGTAAACACGACATTATCTTAGATCGGCGACGGGTATTTTACCACCCAATATGTAAATGCAGCATTATCTTAGAGAGAGAAACTACGGATATTTTACTGCCGGGGGTGTAAACGTGACATTGTTAGAGGAGCAGGATATTTTACCACTGGATGTGTAAACGCAACATTATGTTATATCAGTTACGGATATTTTACTGTTGGATGTGTAAACACGATAATGTTATAGGGGCGAAGGATATTCTACTGCTAAATTTGTAAGCGCGATATTATATTAATGGTGACGAGTATTTTACCACCTAATATGTAAACGCGACGTTATCTTAGAGCAACTACGGATATTTTACCGCCGGATGTGTAAAAGTGACATTGTTAGAGGAGCTCAAGATATTTTACCGCCAGATGTGTAAACGCAACATTATGTTATATCGTCAATGGATATTTTACTGTTGGCTGTGTAAACGCGATAATGTTATAGGGGTGAAGGATATTTTACTGATAAATTTGTAAGCACGATATTATATTACAACGGTGATAGATATTTCGCTGCCCAATGTGTAAACAGGTTATCATATTAGCACAGCGACATATTCTATCGCCTGATGGCACAACAATATGTTAAAAGAGAGACAGATATTCTATCGCCCAATGTGTAAACGTGACATTATGTTATAGCGGCTATCGATATTTTACTGCCTGATGTGTAAATGCCACATTATGTTAGTGCTGTGACAAATATTTACCGCTAAATGTGTAAAAGCCGGCTGTGCAGGAAATGCCTTTTGCAATCGATTCCCGATTCCGATTCTAGCGCCCATCGAGAATCGACCTATCACTATAACATTTTTATAACATGGTTGTAGTTGAAAACTTAGGTAAACACCTGTTTATATAATCATTATAAATTTTCAAATATAAGGCAACTTGGTAGAGACCTTGCAATAATCAAAGTTACTCAGTTAATGATGCATCTTATCTGGGTTGACTCTCTTCTTCACTTCTGTAAGTCAACTACCACAGATAAAGAAACTAATGCCAGAAGATCTGAAATCTATTCAGAACATGTATCTCTGCTTGACAAATGCCTCCCAAGAACCAGTCGCTGGATTTTATTTACTTGTAAAACATAACTTGCTATTAATTTACCTCAAGGTTATATTATTTTCAGGATGCCTTTTTTAAGATATCATCACTTAGTGAAAATTGATTAGGATTATTTAAGAGACTTGATTTATGAAAAGAAGTATGGATACTAATTTACAGCTTAGTAGAAGCATTGTTTTTATTTGTAAAACTAAATAAAATATTTATACATGATTTAAACTTAAAATAAAGAACAAATTATCCAAATTTATCGTTCAATAAAATTAAACCATTACTTTATCTAAACCTTTTGTTAAAAAAAAAAAAATATCAATTATAGGTATATAAAGACTCATTTATCATATAAACACAACAGATTTTATAAAACCTGTAAATATACAAAGTTTTAAAATCACAAGCATAATTTATCATAAAATGTATAATGTTGCTTCTTAAATAGATATACAGTGTGTTTGCCAAATTATTAAACTCTTTTGTTCATATGTCTCCAAACAAAACATACATAAAATTAAATTCGGTTTAAATTGAGTTATTTCAGCTTCAAAATAAAATATAATTTCCTTTTTTTTTCATTGCCTTCAATTTTTGTTGTTGACGTGTCTATTGATATGCAAAGTAAAAAAGTTCAGATTACTCCAAAAGTTCTGATGACAAGATCTGTGGAACATGGATCACATAATTTTACGGGTTCGTAATTCATCGTTAAATTGTATTGCATATTCAGTATTTTTTTGGGTTTAGTATACTCTGTGATGGTTTTCTGAATATTAGTAACACATTTCACCACTAGATATCACGCAATGCATTACTATTGACTTATTGTCAGCTGTTTACAAAGCTGATGTAATCGGGTGATAGCCGTGATGGATTTATATTTGGTCATGAGCAACTTTCACAAAAATGACAATTGGGTTTGTAAACAGAGGGGACAATTGGAATATGATCCTATTCATACAGTACGACCTTTTTTAGTAACCTTGCGTATGTGTTTTGAAAAAGCATTCCTGCCTAGTGATGCCTACCCGACAAAGGTCAAGAGACCTACCACTCAGTCGGCTTGCTACTGGCAAGCATTTTTTAGAAAAAATACCAGTACAGTACAGTCTCGCTAATCCGGTCTCCGATGATCCGGACGTCCGGCTAATCCGGACGGCCCAAAATTTTTGTTTAGTTATAGTATTTCACAGTGCACAATCAGTCTGCCGTCCACAAAAATATTTATTTTTTATTTTTCAAAGGGGTTTTCCTACTCTAATAGACAAATAATATAATTTATTCATTAAAATATGAATTTACCATATTATTTGTTTCTTTTGCCTATTAAAGTAGGAAAAACGTCTTTGAAAAAATATATTCACATTAGATCTCTCAACACTACAACGCACGTGACATCAGAGACATCTTGCGATAAACGATAGATAAAGGACCGCTGACTAAACGGATAGAAGACAGTCTATACGTCTGGCGTCAGGTCAGTTGTGTTGTCGGACGCACCTTTACTGCTTCTCGCAAGATTTCTGTTCGGTTGTCATTTAATTCTAGTGCGATATTGATCTGTGTTTTTTATTTACGTCTCGCTCAGTGTTCAGTGAAAATGGCGACTAAACGTAAGTCAGTGACAGTGACGATAGAAATAAAAACTCCAAGCTTTATTTCGTATTGATGGAGGTGAATCGCGTACTAAAATTGCAAAAGAGTTAGGCGTGGGAAAATAAACTATTTCCGATTGGAGAAAAAGCGACAGGAAATTGAAGATATTTTTGCAAAAATGGTTAGTAAAGACAGTTTAGGCGGCAGAAGCACTTTGAAAAAAACAAAAAATGAAACCTTAGATGATGCTTTGTATATTTGGTTTTGCCAACAACGGGAACAGGGTGTTCCATTATCGCGTGTAAATTTGCAAACGATCGCGCTGAAACTGAATGAAAAGTTAAAAGGAGGCCCTAATTTTACTGCCAGTGTCGGTTGGCTGTCACGGTGGAAGGAACGACACGGCATGCGTCAACTCGAAATTAGTGGTGAAATTTTGTCAGGTGAGTCAAGTTTCTCAGAGATGAAAACTTACAACCTTGTCAGGTGTTCAACGCCAACGAAACCGGATTAAATTATAAAATGTTCCCAAAAAAAACTTTAGCTTCCAAATTAGATTCAGTAGCAAAAGGCCATAAAGTTAAGAAAGAACGTATGACTGCTGCCCTGATGCATTAGCTTCTGGCTATCTAAAATTTCCAGTTTTGGTGATAGGGAAATCCGCAAAGCCTAGGGTTTTTAAAAATGTAAACATAAGTATTCTACAGGCCCAATACAAGTTCCAAAAATCAGCGTTGATGAACAGTCAAATTTTTAAGGAGTGAAGGTTTTTTAAAACTTTGTTCCAACAACAGAAAAGTTTTTAAAAGAGAAAAAACTTCCTCGAAAAGCGTTTTACTAATTGATAATGCCCCATGCCACTCAAATGAAGAACTGCGTCATGGTGACATTTTTGTTAAATTTCTTCCTTCTAACGTCACGGCTCTCATTCAGCCAATGGACCAAGGCGTTATAAAACGGCGATAAAACGGCGATATAGGAAAAAGTTAATTTTATCGCTTTTGTAACAACAAGAAGCAGATCCAGCTACACAATTTATTGAAATTCTTATAAAAGTGACTATAAAGAATGTCATTTATATGGCTGCAGAATCGTGGGAGGAAATTCAACCGTCTACACTCAAAAAGAGCTGGAAAAAATTGTGGCCTGAAGGCCACAGGAAAGTGAAAAACCGACAGTCAACCCACTAATGACGACGCAGAATTTGTTCAGATTTTTCAACAATTGGAGGGTTGGGCCAAGTTGATTATCAGTGAAAATGACATTGGTTATCAAGTGCTCAATCGTCACGGTGTGCACTGCAAACGCAGAAAATGACAGCTGGGAAGAGGAAGACTACACAGACGAACCGTCAGACCAACTAATGATGGGGCGGCTGCAATGCTGGAGGGGTTGATGACCTACTTTGAGAAACAAACTGATACGTCAACTGCGGAGCTACTGACCTTGAAACGCCTACGAGATCATACTATGAAACGACATCATTCATAGTTAAAACAAAAGAACATTACGGACTTTTTTCACTACGTTTTTAAAGTTTATTTTTGTTTCAGTTTCATTTTTGTTTGAGTTTTTTGTGCGTTTATACAGTATAGTGTAAAATAACTTTATGTAAATAACATTTATTCAACGAGAAAGATGCTTTGATATTTATTCATGTCATACCTTTTCTGTTACAATTACAGGATTTTTTGCTAAATAAGCTATGAAATACTGTATTGTATAGCTATATTTAGGCCTCAATTTCATTAAAACTACAATTTAAATATGTTTCCCCGCCTAAAACACATATTGTATGCATTTGTTTGGCCTTTTCCGTCTAATCCGGACTTTCGTTGATCCGGACAGGGTCCGGTCCCATCAAGTCCGGATTAGTGAGACTGTACTGTACCACCAGGAAAAAATAAAATACAAAGAATGTGTAAAGTGTGTTCTGCAAAGGAATCGAAAGGGAATGGGAAATATAAAATTTTTCCTTCTTTCACACATCTTTCTGGTGTTGTGAGCGTCATGTCCTATTATGCAAAGAACCATGTTTCAAGGTTTATCACACAAAAATAAATTTCAATATATAAATCATTTTTGTCTACCTATATAAATAGTTGTTTTGTGTAAATAAAGACAGTATACATTTATTCGATATATTTAGTTTTGTAATAATCGGTTTAGTGCAATTTCGTTTATGTTTTTTTTTCAAAAGTGACCTATAAAACGTTATTTTAAATATATAAATTCAAATATAAAGTAATTGTATTTGATGAGAAGAAATCATGATGATCCAGGCATGTAAGTTTCGTTTTTATATCTTTAACAAGTTTAAAGTTACGATTTTTTTAAAACACCCAAAACATCGATGGAAACTGGGCCAGTGCTCAAAGTGTTAATAATATTTCAAAAATTTTTTGAAGTTACCCATTTTAGTGCTTTTTGTAATGTTTTATTAATATAAGAAATTTCATTGTTACTAAGTTTATTTGTGGAGTATTGTAATTAATTCTGGTATGTAGACCTGATAACGATAAATTTGACTGTTTAAATAGACAGTTGTCTCTGACTTTTGCAAATCAACCAGATTTATTTAAACAAATATAAGAAAGGTTTTAAAGAAAGAACCACATTAATATAATTATTGCTGACTTTTAAAAAGTTGATGCATAAATTAGTGTATTTAGTTATGAGCCACGAAATAAATATTTTGTTAATTTGTTAGTTTTAGTAAATACTGAAAATATGACTATTAAAAATTAGTGTGTAGAAATGTTGTGCTTGGAATATATCAAGGTTTTCTTTTGAAAATTTTCAGTGTATAAAGTTAATTGGTGTAGAGAAAGGGAAAGGGAAAACAGGCCATTGCTTACTTCAGTTCCTTGCAGGTGAACGTGTGGTGAAACATATGACCGATATGTTGAAACGTGAACAAGCACTTACATCCATACTCAAGTAAGTCATCATATACTGTTAACACATCTCGTATTAAATTATTTGCGATTTGAGAGATTTACCGTGTAAAAATTAATTTCTCCCGTCAATTGAGTTTTATTTCGGTACAAAAATATTCTCATTTATAAAGCACTAAATGTTATATATTTTATACAGGTACTATTATTTTATTGCCTTAATTAGTTTATTATTTCTTGATTTATTATTATTTGTAATCATAATTAGTATAAACAAATTAAAAGCTACTTATGGTTTAAAATTTTGTGATTGAAGCTTCTAGGCTGATACTATTATTGTTAACAAAAATACATTAATCATAAAAGATAATTCTCAGGTGTAATAATTCTTGTTGACATAAAAATTAGGTTCAAATATAAGTCTTTTTGAAATTCTCAATGTAATAATCTAAGAATTTTGTAGTTCATTACATTTAGTGAAATTTAATTAATCCCTTTTACATTAGCTTATGACTTTTCAAACTTTAAATTTTGTAAATTTGTAAAAACATACTGAGACAGAACGTTTTCGATTGCTTCGTGGAGATCTTCGTCAGTATCTTCTGCATGGAGTGGTTAGGTCAAAGGGTGGTGGTTTTAAGGGCAGGTTTTCGATAGTATCAAATCCAATTGATAGTACCTAATACAAATAACACATTCTCTTTGATACTATCAAAAACTTGCCTTTAAAACCGTCACTGCTTAACCTAACAACTCCAAGCAGAAGACACTGATGAAGATCGCCATGGAGCAATCAAAAATGTTCTGTCTCAGTAAGTTTTTACAAATTTATAAAATTTAAAGTTCGGATAGTCATAAACAAATGTAAAAGTGATTAAACAGTAATTTTTGTTATGGTTAGGAATATTAGTATACATTTGAGTCTCCTCTTCTGCATTTCCTATCCTTAAAATCTATCTTTTTTAATGTTAGGAAAGGTAGAAGAGGGCACTTGAATATATGAGTGTTTTTTTAAAATAAACACAAATTTAGAAAACAATGGCAACTTCACAGTGAGATCCTATTATTATACTCTTCTTTTTTATGAATTGAAATTTTATCATTAAAAATTAAACCTGTAAGAATATTGTAAAGAAAAGTTCTAACTATCAAGACTACAAAAATAAATTAGCATAATTGCATATGACCATTGTAATAAAAAAATGCATTAAAATGAATTCTTAAAGCTACTGTTAACTACAGAAATAATTCAAATAATTTTGAGCTTTTATTTAAAAAATATTATTTTAAAAACTATAAATAACAATTGCTATGAAATGTTTTCTGTCTTAAAATAGGCCAAATAAAATTTTGCTTACATTGTTTTTCAAGATTCTTTAAATTGAATAAATATCCTTTGGTTTTTCTTAGTAGAAAATTTCCATTTTTGAACCTCCTTCAAGAAAGTCCTAGATCTGTACCTGAGTAATAGCGTGAGCTACTGTAACAGTAAGAACGTTACTACAACAGGGTGTTAGCAATCCTGAAATCCTTGGAAAAACCTTGAATTTTTTTAACCTTTGAAATCCTTGAAAAACCCTAGGATTATTTTCAATTTGATTCTGTTTATTTAACACTTTCACTACCAAGAGGCGAACCAAGACACTACCAAGTGTATGGTTTATCATGAGAGACTGGCGATAAGAGTTTGATCTTTCCACACAGACCTCGTTAATGTGGGTCTGACCTCCATTACAGAACAAAACTGGAATGTTGTTGTAATAAGTTATATACTACATAAATACCCTAGATGCATGATATTTGAATTTATTTTTTTGTGTTTGTGGTTTTTAGTGTTTTTTTTGGGATTGGGCATATATGTCCCATGTATGAGCCACTACAGTGGAACTTCTCAAATCCGAAACCCCGTGAAATCCAAATATGATATTAATGAGAGCGAAATTTTAAAAAGTATTTAAAAAATTTAATAAATTATGTGCTAAATTTTGCTACTTAAAACAGGACTGAGATGTGTAATATATTGAAAATAACACTATATAATGTAAAAACAGATGTGTCATACAAAGGCTTATATCAACAAACACCCAATTAGCTCGTCTTGACTAGTCATGCTAGACAGATTGCTTATATAGGCAACATACCGTATTAAAAAAATACAGACTATATAAATATTATTGTATCGGAGAAAAACTATGTTTATGTTTGAGTTCCATATACAGTACAGCATATTTACAAATCTACCCATCACTTGTGACACGTTACATCTTTAGTGATATACAAGGGTTGTCCAAAAATTAAAAACCGTTTTCTTTTTAAAAAGCAGGAAAATTTTATTTTAACAAAAAAAGTACATGGAGTTGTAAGTACATATAAAAACTATTTTTCAACGTAGTCCTCGTCAACATCTATGCTCTTGCTTAGCCGGGGGATGAGCTTCTTAATGCCTTGGTCGTAAAAGTCTCCCGCCTGTGACCACAACCATTTCTCCACCTCGCTCTTCATCAGTCTCAAAGCGTTTTCCAGCCATATGTTGCTTCAGGTAAAGGAAAAGATGGAAATCGCTCGGTGCCAGATCAGGGCTGTGTAAGCAGGATGGCCAAGAACGTCCCATTTAAAGGAATCCAGGAGCCGCAGTGTGCCCATTTAAAGGTGGTGACCGCCGAAGTGTGGGGCCGAGCATTGTCGTGCAACAAACAGACTCCCTTGCTCAATCTCCCTTTTGCGCTTGTTTTGGACCGCTCTTCGAAGCTTTTTTAGGGTTTCACAATACCGAGCAGCTTTAATTGCGGTGCCATTAGGTAAAAATTCGACAAGAAGAACTCCTTGACAGTTCCAAAAGACGGTTGCCATGGTTTTTTTTGCAGAGATTGTTTGGCGAAATTTTTTGACGCGAGATGATGAGGAGTGATGCCATGTCATGGATTGCTCTTTGGACTCAGGTGTATGGTGGTACGTCCACGTTTCATCGCCAGTCACAATTGAGTACAAAAACTCCCCCCTCTCTCTGTTGAAAAGATTCAAAAACTTTTGGGCACTTTCCATGCGATTTTCTTTGTGAACTTCGTTCAACATTTTTGGTACCCAACGAGCACACACTTTTCGGTAACCTAATTTTTCCGTCAAAATTGTTTGAATTGTTGATTTACTGACTTCGGCAAGAGGTATCATTTCGGCAAGATCTCGGATCGTCAGACGACGATTTTCTCGAAGTTTTTCTTCAATTTTCAACAACAATGCTTCGTCGACGGATGATTTCCTCCCCCTCCCTTCTTCGTTATGGACGTTGGTTAACCACTTGAAAACTCTGTACACCACTTCCTGACATTGCGTTAATTCATTACATTACCGTAAATGGCCTTCACACGTCGATAAATATCGAGAGGGCGCAATTTTTCCCCATGAAGGAATTGGATGACGGAGCGAACTTCACAACTGGTGGGATTCGGTACTGGGACATCCATCACTAATGACTGCCAAGGACACACTAATAAAGGTACAGATGCGCGCCATGCCTCATTTTAGAGGGGAGATGCGAAGCTACAAGGTAGTGCTGCCACCTAGCAGAATATTTCACCGGAGCGGCAGTAAAATTCAAACGGTTTTTAATTTTTGGACAACCCTCGTATGTCATTTAGAGTACATATTTTGTGATTGTAATGTAATAGAAAAGACTACTGCTAACATAATACAGTACAGTCTCGCTAATCCGGTCTCCGATGATCCGGACCTCCGGCTAATCCGGACGGCCCAAAAGTTTTGTTTAGTTATAGTATTTTACAGTGCACAATCAGTCTGCTGTCCACAAAAATATTTATTTTTATACGTCTATATTTGTTATTTTTCAAAGGGGTTTTCCTACTTTAATACTCAAATAATATAATTTATTCATTAAAATATGAAATAGGTGTACCACTTGTTTGTTTCTTTTGCCTACTAAAGTAGAAAAAACTTCTTTGAAAAAATATATACAAATTAGATCACCCAACACTACAACGTACGTGACATCAGAGACATCTTGCGATAAACAAAAGATAAAGGACCGCTGACTAAACGGATAAACAGTCTATCCGTCTGGCGTCAGGTCAGTTGTTTTGTCGACAGATGCCACTTTTCCTGCTTCTCGCAAGATATCTGCTCAGTTGTCATTTAATTCTAGTGCGATATTGATCTGTGTTTTTTATTTACATCTCGTTCAATGTTCAGTGAAAATGGCGACTAAACGTAAGTCAGTGACAGTGACAATGGAACAAAAACTCCAAGCTTTGTTTCGTATTGATGGAGGTGAATCGCTTATTAAAATTGCAAAAGAGTTAGGTGTGGGAAAACAAACTGTTTCCGATTGGAAAAAAAGCGACAGGAAATTGAAGATTTTTGTGCAAAAATGGTTAGTAAAGACAGTTTAGGCGGTAGAAGCACTTTAAAAAAACCAAAAAATGAAACCCTAGATGATGCTTTGTATGTTTGGTTTTGCCAACAACGGGAACAGGGTGTTCCTTTATGGGGTGTAAATTTGCAAACGATCGCGCTGAAACTGAATGAAAAGTTAAAAGGAGACCCTAATTTTACTGCCAGTGTGGGATGGCTGTCACGGTGGAAGGAACGACACGGCATCCGTCAACTCGGAATAAGTGGTGAAATTTTGTCAGGTGACAGTGATGCAAGTGAAAAATTCAAAGACAAATTTGGCAAGTTTCTCAGAGATGAAAACTTACAACCTTGTCAGGTGTTCAACGCTGACGAAACTGGATTAAATTATAAAATGTTCCCAAAATAAACTTTAGCTTCCAAATTAGATTCAGTAGCAAAAGGCCATAAAGTTAAGAAAGAACGTGTGACTTTGCTGCCCTGCAGTAATGCTTCTGGCAATCTAAAATTTCCACTTTTGGTGATAGGGAAATCCGCAAAGCCTAGGGTTTTTAAAAATGTAAATTTAAGTGTTCTACCGGCCCAATACAAGTTCCAAAAATCAGCGTGGATGAACAGTCAAATTTTTAAGGACTGGTTTTTTGAAAACTTTGTTCCAACAACAGAAAAGTTTTTAAAAGAGAAAAAACTCCCTCGAAAAGCGGTTTTACTAATTGATAATGCCCCATGCCACCCAAATGAAGAAGAATTGCGTCATGGTGACATTTTTGTTAAATTTCTTCCTCCTAACGTGACGGCTCTCATTCAGCCGATGGATCAGGGCGTGATCGAAGCGATAAAACGGCGATATAGGAAAAAGTTAATTTTATCGCTTTTGGAACAACAAGAAGCAGATCCAGCTACAAAATTTATTGAAAATCTTAAAAAAGTGACTATAAAGGATGTCATTTATATGGCTGCAGAATCGTGGGAGGAAATTCAACCGTCTACACTACAAAAAAGCTGGAAAAAATTGTGGCCTGAAATGCCACAGGAAAGTGGAAAATCTGACAGTCAACCTACTAATGACGACAATGAATTTGTTCAGATTTTTCAACAATTGGAGGGTTGTGCCGAGTTGAAAGACACTGATATTTCCGAGTGGATTATCAGTGATAATGACATTGGTCATCAAGTGCTCAACGAGGACGAAATCGTCGCGGTGTGCACTGCAAACGCAGAAAATGACAGCTCGGAAGAGGAAGACTACACAGACGAACCTGTCAGCCTAACTCATGATGAGGCGGCTGCAATGCTGGAGGGGTTGATGACTTACTTTGAGAAACAAAGTGATACGTCAACTGCGGAGCTACTGACCTTGAAACGCCTACGAGATCGTACTGTGAAACGACGTCATTCATCGTTAAAACAAAAGAACATTACGGACTTTTTTCACTAAGTTTTTTAAAGTTTGTTTTTGTTTCAGTTTCATTTTTGTTTGTTTTTTGTGCGTTTATACAGTATAGTGTAAATAACTTTATGTGAATACTTTTATTCAACGAGAAAGGTGCTTAGATATTTATTTATGTCATGACTTTTCTGTTATAATTATAGGATTTTTTGCTACATAAGCTATGAAATACTGTACTGTAAGCTATATTTAGGCCTCAATTTCACTAAAACTACAATTTCAATATGTTTTCCCACCTAAAACACATATTGTATGCATTTGTTTGGCTTTTTCCGTCTAATCCGGACTTTCGTTGATCCGGACCGGGTCCGGTCCCATCAAGTCCGGATTAGTGAGACTGTACTGTATCATTAAATGAAGTTCTACAGCAAGTTACAGTATTTAAGATCTTAATAATGAATGCTAGGTATTTTTTCCATTTTTACACGTTATAAACGAAATTCACGTTGCCTAACTTAAAACGAAATAAAATCCTACAACTGTTTCAGTACTGTTTATTTTACTTATAAGGTATTTATGTTATACCTGTTTATGTGTAATTATGTTTATGTATTATTAAACTAAATCGTAATACGTGTAATTTAATTTAGACTTAATCTTTGAAGAAGTAAGTAATAAATATCAAGAATTTATCAGTATTGTCAGTAATTATAATCATAAAGACAAACTAAATTATCAAATTGTCTATTTATCAGTATTAACCTATAAATTATCACTAATTACACAAAAAATATACGTTATTAACTATCCTAACATATTCTAATTTAAAATACTGTATATTGTGATGTTGCTTATTTTTGCCTTTAACCTTTTATGCCTTGGATAAAATACACAGGCACATGTTAAGTAACAGAGCATATAAACTTCAGCATAAAAATTAATTTTCAAAGGGTTAATTATTTTATAATGTAAATAAATTAAGTCTACTTTACATTAATTAAGATCATATTCCCAAAATATTTAGTTTTCTTCTTAAAATTTCAGTAATTAAGAAGATAAAAATTAAGTTTTATTATTTAAATTTGAATATGACTGCTTCATATTTATAAATGTTTCAGCATTTTATTTTCCTGCAATAAAATAATATCAATTGAAGTATATATGTAATAAATACTATTATGTTTTAGTAACAGCCCAGCTGTTCATGTGGATTTGGTTACCAAGCTCAAAGAATCATTAAGACTGTCAAACAAGGTGAATATGTATATAGTATTAGTATATAGTATAGAAAAAAAATTTAATTTATATGTATTTACACATACAGTAAAATCTACTCAATATGATTTTTAAGGGACCACCCAAAAATAGTTTTTTAAAGGGAAAAACGTCTTATATGGGAATAGAAAATGCTCTAATACCAACAAAAGAATACTGTATCTACTCACCATTATACATGCCGTATTATTTCCACATATTCACCAAAACAATTTTATCACGATTTTAAACAAAAAATCATGAAAGATGAATGTATGTAACACAGAAATGCATTTAATCGGAAACCATAACTTACATACTGCACATTATTACATCAATACGCTATAGAGTGAATATTTTTCTTGTATTTATATTCCCTTAAAATAATTGTCTAAAATTTTGTTAAAAAAAAATTTTAAATCAATGTTTTCAATTGATTAATCTTTTGGATAGTGTCTTCTGTTAACCAGTCAGTCAGAGAAGGAGGGACTTTGGTGGGTCCCGAGGTTATGTAGCGTCTGTCACTGACAATGGCTGCGGGTAGGATTATGGGAACAGGGATTTTGGAAGGGGCTGGATGTAGCAAGGGCATCTGCAAGGCAGGCAGTTTTTTTTGGGTGGAATGGTAATAAGGATTTTATTCTGGGGGACTACGTTTATTTTAACACATTCGCTACCGCAATGTTAACAAAATAATTTTAGGTATAAACCACCCAACCCACATATGCCCCATATGGCCTCTCTTCCTGGACCGACGTCTCACATATGAGACGGCTCAGGGTAGTTGAAATGGACCGATGGTTCATATTTGGATCACTATTTGCCTGTTATTTTTATTCCTCTGACGATGAGGCTCATCGTCTTCTTCATTATCATCATCATCTTCATTCTCCTCATTTGTAGTGGAAGCTATTGAAGCAACATCTTATACAATTACCTGTACTGTTCGTACCTCACAAGACATGATATTATCGTCGACAGGTAGGTAGTCGGGAAAGTTATCAATTATGAATTTTTCAACTTTGTTGTCAGTATTCTAATGCCAGTTCACACTGAAACCATTTGACATCCGCTTTTAAGAAACAGTTTTTAGTGACTTCGGCTCGAACTTCATTCCATGCTGAAGCAACATAATTAATAGAATCCAAAGTGTTTACAGGATGTTACTGATTACCTTGTTCCAAGACACATAAGTATCTTTTCACTAGTCGCTTATGGTAATGCTGATTTACATCTTTTATTATCTACTGCTCCATGGGTTGAAGCTTCCATGTGCCATTCGGGGGTAAAAAAACAATTTTTATGTTGGTTAATTCAATATTTTTTGGATGTGCTGGATAGTTGTCAATAAGTAGAATAAACTTTCTATTTTTTTTGAAAAATCGTATTGAGCTGTTTTACCCATAAGACAAATTGTTCTCCTTTCATCTAAGCATGATGCTATAATCACATAGAAATCAGCAAATGTTTTTGAAACATGGTGTTGACTTTGACTTTTTCACGACCAACAATTTAAATTTTTCTGAACCATCAGCATTTGCCCACACTAATACTGAAAGTATCTCTTAACTTATTTTTCCAATGTGGCATTTGTCCTTTTTATAAATAACCGATCTGGCAAATCAAGTAAACAACAGTAAACAAATCAAGGCATTTTGATCCAAGCAAATAGAAAAGTGCTGATGTCATCCTATGCAGTGTAAACTCGGAATTCTATATATCATTAATGTAAACAACCATTGTGAGTCATTTTAGACAGTCTTTATCAAAGTTATAATTTTTTTTTGTATTGGGTTCTGTTTCGTAATAAATGTATTTTTCCGATCCATTGATGTATTATACATTACCATTACTGCTGAACTGCATAAAACTATCGTAACGCCTTTTTACCTGAAATTTATTGCTATGCGGTAAAATTTTTGATAGTAGTCAAGAAAATTGTTGTGTCAAAAAAAGCACAAGTTTTGTCAAAAAAACAAATACAATTTAAGTTTTTGAAATGGAGTCACTTTGAATTGCGTCTATGGAGGAAAATGGTGTAATATTAGGAAAGACAGAAAAATGTACTCAAATAAATAGAAATATTCCTGACAGAAATGAAGATGAGTATATTAAGAATTTCAATTAGTCAGTTGATAGTTAAAAGATTGGAGTTTAACCCTTAGCATGCTGGACATATAAAGGACAACTAACAGATTACGTGCTATTAGGTAAAAAAAATTTTTTTACAAAATGTTTAAAGTTCTATATAATTCTGAGTTCCTAAAGATGTATTTGAAAAAAAAATTATAAACTAGTTATTTTTATAATTTTTTAATTTTTACACATTAATCATTGAAATTTAGTTACAAATGTTAACATATTTAGCTAATTCAAGATATCTATAAATCCATTTAAAATAAAATTAAAGTAACTAAAATTATTATTCACAAAATCATAAACAATAAATTATTCTTACAGTACAAACAAAGGTCACTCACGTAAACAGTAAATAACTATAGCAATCAAAATGCGAACACAAAATACGACACCGTTGGAAGACGCTGCTCCCTGTCGAGAATTATCGTCATACGCGCATGCATGGACGACGTAATGGTGCCTGGTGGCCAAAACAACAGAATGTGGATCATTAGCACGTGGCCGAGAACAATAAACGTAGCTGAGGAGTATATTTACACCAAACAAACATTGTCATGCATTGTAATGGACTTTAAACAAACAACTAACACTTCCATATACAAAATATTGTTAATATGTGATTTCCCGTAATATGCGGTAGCAGAGATTTCAGTCTTACGAGAAATCACATTATACGCGTGCAAAGAGTTAATATTGGGAAATTACACAAGACGATAGCCAACATATGGTTTAACAACCAATGTATATTACAATGAAAATATTGGAAAGAACCCAAATACCACGAAAATATTAAAAAATAACCTAATGATCACCCTAGTTTGTAATATCTTGTTTGCTAGATTGTAATTTTGTAATATGGCCCTCTGATGATGATGACATATGGGTTTAATCTTAAGTCACTTGTTTTATTTATTTTTTATTATTTTTGTGGTATTGGGGTTCTTTCCAATATTTTCATTGTAATATATTGTACCACTGTGCTCTTGATATTGTGACCCAATGTATAATAAATAACGTGATTATTTTATGTATAAGAATCAAGAGTATGATTCAAAAAGCGGAAAAAGTTTGTATAAAAATAGAAATTAAAACTTTATTTATTAAGAAAAATAAAATTAACTAAAAGATTCTACACTTAACCCTCATGTTGAATGAATTGGTATTGTTGGAAACTGCAAATAATATAATTTAATTTATCAAATGTAAAATAAAGAGATTAAAGGAATTTAGGGTGATGAATTTAGCTAAAGTGGATTTGACTGAAGAGGAGTAGAGGTCCTAGCAAAAGGATTAAAACAATGTAAGAAATAATAATATAAAAAAGAATGTAGAAGAAAATATAGAAGACACAGAAAATGCAATTGTTCTTATACCTAAGGAAGACGCTAGACACTTGGCAACAGAAATTTTAAATAAAACTATTAAACAAAGATTGGAAGAGAAGAGGTATTTCAGGGAAGAAAGAATAGTTAAACATTTAGAAAAATATTAAGAAAAGAAGAGGTTTTGATTACAAAAGCGGATAAAGGAAACGCTACTGTTTTAATTGGTAAACAAGACTATGTAAATAAAACTGAAGATTTTATTTTGAAAATGACACGTAAATAGGAGTTTAAAGATAAACTGAAACATATCAAAAGGAAATTAAAGAAATAGTTAAAACTCCCAGTATATAATTCAAGAAGCTAAATATAAATATGAATCCGAATGGGCCAATAATGAGAGCACGAGTAAAAATTCATAAAAAAGAACACCCTATTAGGCCAATAAATAATTATAGAATCGCACCTGCCTATAAATTAGCAAAATATTTAGAAAAATCGTTGAAAGGAATATATCTGCAAAAAAATAATTATAATGTTAAAAATTCAACTGAGGTTGCTAAAAGAATACAAGAAGCAAAGATTACTAAAGATTGTGGGATGATTTTCTTCGACATAGAAAATCTGTAGCCATCAGTACCAATTAAAGAAAATATACAAATTATTAAGGGTAAATTACAGGAACATAACCAAAATAACGATTCAAATAATGAAATTATCAAATCAATGAAGATCATTTTAAACTAAAATCAATTTAAGTTTAACAATAAATTATATAAACCGGAAGGCCTGGGGATGGGTAACCCATTATCTGGAATATTTCTTACAGTTTTTAATACAGGAATTAGAAGAAAGAATAATAAAAACATTAGAGAAATTCAATTGTGTAGAATATATGAGGTATGTGGATAATTCGCTATTAATAGTTAAAGACCCCGAAGGAAACAAATGAGAATCTATGTTAAAGAAATCAACAAAATAATAATAATAATTTAAAATTCATGATGGATAGAGAGAGTAATTTTAGTTTAAATTTCTTAAATTTAAAACTAAAAAGAAGAGGAGAAAAAATAGAATTTGAAATTTTCGGAAAAGATACATACACTGATAATGTTACTAACGCAAAATCGAACCACCCACTAGAACATAAATTCAGGCATTTTTTTAACAGATTATTAGATATACCGTTAAAGAAAAAAGAATATGAAGAAGAACTGAATATTATATTTCAAATTGCTGAGAATAATGGATACAACAAAGAAGCAATAAGAAAGTTATTTAGGAAAATTAGGGCAAGAAGAAATAAAGTAAAAAAGGCAAGTCTCACAGAGAGAAAGAAATGGACTAAATTTACATATACAAGAAAAGACGTTTATAAATTGAAATATTGTTCAAGAAATATAATATAGAAGTAAGAATGAAAACTAACAACATTAAACAATAAATTAACGGGCAATATAGAAAGTTTAAATGGATAAGTTTAGTAAAAATGGAGTTTATAAATTGCATTGTAATTGCAAATCAATGTACTCAGGACAAACAGGACAAAATTTTGAATCCAGATATAAGGTCTTTTATGGATGAGTAAAATTATTCCAATTATGCTACACATTTTTTTAAGGAGGGCCATACATTGCAAGAAATGAAAAGTACAATGAAAATTTTACATTATGTTAATAAAAGAAGATGTTTAAATATTTTAGAAAATTTAGAAATGTATAAAACAAAGTTGAAGAAGGGAAATGTAATAAACAAACAAATGAATATGGTCAAACATTATATTTAAAGTTTAAAATTATTAAGTAGTTGGACGCAAGCAGAAAGAATAGGTATACACTTGTATTTTTAATAACTTATATGTCATTCATATACCTTTCCTCTTGTTTTGTAATCTTGTGATTAACATGTTTTTGTTCATGATACAAAGTTATAATATAAAAATTACGTTTCATAGTAATTATGGTATTTATTTCCTGTTCCCACGTGTTCGATTTTAGCAAAAAAAAATTCCATTTTGTGGAGGTTCAACTCATTTTTCTTGATTTCCGTATTGATAAAAACATATCTTGAAAGCCCGATTTTTTTTTTGCATTCCTTATTGATGTGTCAATATTTCTCGGAAGCCCAACATAATTTTTTCCAAATAGATAAATTAGACTAAAAAGAAATATGCTCAAATTTAACGGAAGATCGAAAAATAGGGACTCGTAATTTCAAGACGCTATTGTAATTGGATTATCATTGATAATATTAACTACAGTTATAAATATCATAATTTGGCTATTTCATTTAAAATGCTTTTTATCTATTCTGCGTGCAACTTATTAATCTCATTAAACATTATTGAGTTTCAATAATGTTAAAAATTTGGTATGTCACCAGGTCAGGCAAAAATATTTCAACATATTTTATTTCTTTGTTACTATAAGCGATATCTGCAACAAACTTTGTTTTCACGTAAAAAGTATTTAATTATTACTTTAAGAAATACTACTGATTAAACAATAAAATATAAAAGTAAGAAAGTAATGATGTTTTTAATTGTGACAGAATATTAAATTCATGTATTTTTATAAATTTTTTAAACATTTATAGTATTAAATTAAACTAAAAACTCATTTTCTTTTAGAAGCCATGGTGAACGACAATACACACTCAGAAACAAAGCAATGGACTGATTTGATCAAACATACTGACAAATAGAGATAGTCGGGTTGGGACAGGTTCCTAGTGGCGGACTACAAACAGCTATAGAGAACTGCATAAAGGCGGGGACTCAGTATCCAAATTTATTGTAGTTTATCAATAATAACATAAATAATAAGTAAAATCAATGACTAAAAGCAAATAATACTTTAAAAAATTAAAAGATATTTTTAAAATGAATCAAAAAGTATAAAATAATTTTACCTAGACATACTTACTGATTAGTTATTTTTTTAACACCATGCATATTAATAATCCCATAAAGACTGACATATTTGTCAATTTGAACAAATAATATGAAAATACTTGTGAAGTTCAAAGCAAACAATTCTTGAGGTGGGTACCATAGAATATATTTAACATTAGTTAGCTATCGTTATTCACATAACAATTCATATCACTTGTGTATTTCATGCACCCTATATTTTTATTTTTGACCTTTACAAGTATTTCCATATTTGTTTAAATTCACATAGACATAGACATATATTGGGTGTGCTTGCTTTGTAATTCACTACATTAAATCTATTGTCGTAATACATGTAAATAAACTAAGATAGTTATTGTTTAGAACATGCAGACATTGCTGAAAGACTTGGCAGTGACAGCAGCAGCAGAGCTGAAAAAGCAAAATCCAAAGCCTCTTTTTTTCTCATTGCACAGGTAGTAACTATATCAACATAAAGAATTAATAATTTTGTAGCTTAAAAAAAATTCAAACATTCACTTTAATCAATTTTCTGTTTCCCTTTTATTTATTGTGTAGGAAAGCCTTATTATAAAAAAATAATGAAAATGTTACCATCTTTGCTCTGCCGAAATTCAGTAATAGTTACAATAAAAAAAAGGATAGTTTTGCTCTTGTTTCAAAATCTTTTATTTTTTTAAAATTGGAGAATATTCAAAAAACTATGTTTTTTAATATTTGGAATTAAGTTTACTGGGTAATTATAAACTGTAATTAATTTATATACACCTTATTTTAGTGTTAGGTTTTGTGTATAGGAATATGAGAAGGGTTTTTATGCTATTTATTTTTACCATCACATTATTAGTGTAAGATTACATTGATGCTTAATCAGTCTTTATTTCCCAGAATTGCTTCTTACTTTAATAACGTTTTTATAAACTCCATAAACACTCATTAGTATTTAAATTATGAATAATAATCATAAACCTAATATATTAAACGCTTGAATCTTGTGTCCATTACGTTCAGCAAAACTTATTTAATCACTTTTACATTAGTATATGACTATCCGAACTTTAATTTTATAAATTTAAGATTGAATTGTAAAGATTAATATATATCTAATCTATTACCGACATATTGAAAAAAAAGTTTGGATAGTCATAAACTAATGTAAAAGAGATTAATTATTATATTACATTATTCAAAGTTAATTTGTATATATAATATAGCTGTTGCTTGTTCCATTTACTTATTGAAATAAGGAAATAAAAGGCTTATTTAGAATCAGTAGGATTATCAGGAAAGGAATGTACAGCAGTCCCTCCCTAATCCATATTACTCTTCCATTACTGGAAGATTAATATATTCGCTGAGGTATACCAGCGATGAAATAAAATATAAAAATGGTGTTTTCATTTTCAAGTATAATTTTATATCAGTGTAAGTATTCAAGATGTTTGAAGTTGATTATAATTGATTAAAATATCAGCACTTAGCTTCTGGACCTCTCTAATTCCACAATACATTAACTCACTGTTTTTGCACTAAGCCAATGTTTTTGAGCATTATTGTTTCTATTTCTATCTCATAAAATAATAGAAGTACAAAGAAAATAGTTAGAATCAGTTTTGAAAATTTCTCAGCATAACTTCATTTTATCTTTGTATCTTATACTGTTTAATTGTCTCGAGGGGTTAGGTCAAAATAAGCAATATACATTGTGTAACAGCTATAAATAATAAATTTACTTTAAAAAAAATTAGTTTTAATCTAAAAACGGAAATTTAAAAAAAACATTGTAATGTATAATATAAACTGTACAAGATTTTATAAACTATTTGCTCTATATTTTACTGTTTTAAATTAATATTTTTTATTATTTTTCTTTTTATTATTTTTTTCAGGCGAAAAACCAATTATGGTTATCATTACCTATTAAATTAATATTGCCTTTGCTTATTATGTTGCTTGAATAATTTATGTTGTGTTTATTTTATTGTTTCAGGAGAGAAGGAGACATGGATTTTATGAATACATTCGTCAGAGAAGTAAACGATCAAGTAAGGTTAATAAAATTATTTTACTAAAACACGTAAATATTTTGTAAACTTGCCTTTAGTACCACTTACTTATATTTGTTGAGGACGGCCGTTTTGGGAGATGTGTCCCATTTTCAACTCAGACCGTAACTGGTCTCAAGGTTTTCATAGGTTAGGGTATTGAGAAGGGGGATAATATAGTGGGGGTGTGGGTATACTTTGTGAGTATTAGGAGTTATGATGTCAAAAAGTGTGTGTGAGTTATAATGTAATTGTGTGTTGAGTATGTGTGTAGGGTGTAGTTTAAAATGTGTGTATATTTTGTATTGTTCGGTTGTGTAACGTTGGATATTTCTGTGTTATTTATGAAGAATTTGTAGGTTAGATGTTATGTCTATATAGTCATGTTTTGTGAAGAGATCATCCAAAACCCACAATCTAACCAATACACTACAAAAATACAATTACAAAATATCCTACTCCACACACAACACTCAAATAAACCATTTAAACCCTACAACAAAATCAACAACATTTACAACACAGCTGGAGTGTACAAACTAACTTGCAGTTCGTGCCCCAGTTTTTACATAGGCCAGACAGGGAAGTCTTTCTAAACACGCTACCAAGAACATATAAACGCACTAACAAACAATAATTACCAATCAAACTTCACCGATCATCTCAACTCCACAAAACAAGACTACATAGACATAACATCTAACCTACAAATTCTTCATAAACAACTCAGAAATAACCAACATTACACAACCAAACAATACGAAATATACAGACATTTTAAACTATACCCTACACACATACTCAACCCACAATTACTTTATAACTCACACACATTTTTTGACATCATAACTCCTAATACTCACAAAATACACCCCCACTCCCACCATGATATCCCACCCCCACCCAATACCCTAACGTACGAAAACCTTGAGACCAGTTACGATCTGAGTTGAAAATGGGACACACCCTAAAACGGCCGTCCTCAACAAATGTAAGTAACTGCTTTTGTAAAAAGGCAAGTTTGTAAAATATTTACAAGTGTTTTAGAGAAAACTAGTAGCTCACATGAAGATGGAATCAACAAATATAAAAATTATTTTGATAAAAAATACCACTTTCCAGAGTGATAAAAGAGAGAGAAGTAAATTGCAGATACTAGAAATATTTATCTGCAGGAGGGCTTAATTGATTCTTGTCAGTAAACGTTAGTATGTCATATCTAAAACAGTTGTATACTCAGTATAATTAAAATTTTTCTAAAGTGTACTACTGTGCTGTGAAATTTAGTTTTAGAGTATAATAATTTATAATTGTTTTACTATTAACTTCTTCTTTTTTTATTAAATAGTATTTGCTATGTATTATTGAAGTTTATTATAAGACATAACTTTTTAAATTTTACCAAACCCATTCATCTGATCTGTTCACATAGCTGACTTCTATTTAAGTCTGACCTTTTGACTTGAATAAATAAAAAAGTTAAAGTATAAAGTCTATTTTATAAGATGTGGTCAAGATTTGATTTTCCCTCTTTAATGTTATAAAACCTGCATGACTCTCTTACTTTTGAAAACCAAATAGCAGTTTTTTTTTTGTAAAATTTGAGACAACAAAATTTATTTAAAATCATTAAGATTGTAAAGTATTTAAGTAACCATTTCATTATTATATCATTTCATTATTATTTAACTTCCTTCATATATTATGGAAAATGTTCAGCTGGTTTCACCTATTGAAGGTAACTTCCTGTATATATTGTAGTAACATCTCCGTGATATACTTTAGTATCGTCATGTAATTTATCATTTATCCCATTTATTAAACAAATATAATATTTTAAATAGGCTGTTAAAAATTATTTTCTCTCAGACTTTTTTGCTATTATTGTTAGAAATGTCATTTAAAAAAATTTGAATAATACTAATAATATTTATTTTACGGTCCAAACAGTCACAAAATTAATACTTCCACAAATACCTAATGAATTTTCATGAGGATGGGTTATGGATCTTCTCTAATATGGCCGGCATTGCATCACTTCCTGGTCTCTTCATTTCTGAATGTGTAGCAAAGCATGTAAACATGGTTACAAAAAAAATCATCCCCCGCCAGGTGTGAAGTGTTTGTAGTTTGCGGGAACGTCTTTGACTTACTAGTAGAATAAGAATTCATTCACTGTTTGGATGGCTCTTTCATTTCTTCAGTTATGGAATTAACCTGTGACAATTTTGTTTATAAAATCTTCTCCTCCATCATGGTAGTGCTGAAGAAACATTAAGGTGGTGCCTATTTGTGGTTTTGTAATGGTCAGACAGTATCTGGGGAACCCATCTCGTACACAGCTTTATGCTACTAAAATCTCCCACTCACAATTGTATAGAGAGATCTAAGTTTAAAACTCCAGAAAAAAAATCACTTAGCACAGAAATTGTAAACTGAACTTTTCTTGAATCTCCTGATCCACTTGATAAAGAAGGTTACTGGTTGACACTTGCTTCCTTTCCTGCAAGCCTGCATTATGAAGTCCTGTATGCCCTGCACCATTATTGCATTTTGCTTTCGCTCATTGCATTCATCGAAATAATTTGTCAGTGAACTTCTGCTGCACATAATTTGGACCCTTCAGCCTGAAGAAATTGAACTACTACTCGAGCTTTACACTTGAGGGGGAGATACTATTACTGTTGCCATGTTTAAGTGTTTGATGCCGAGGTAATGCGATTGACAGGTATTTTAGAGAAGCTGCGCAACACATCTGCATGAAGGTTCATCAGATATTTGTGTGGGTTTTAATTTGGAAACAGATTGAACTTTAAAAAATGTAGTCATCATATGTATTTAATAAAAGTAATTCATTAAAAAAATGGAAAATTATGATGAGATTAAAAAAAAATATTAGAATTTGTTTTATATTTTCAGGATATTTTACTATTTCTAACTGTTGGTGAGGAAAAAGGTCCAGCAAGTATGATGCTGGCTGGAAAACCTGAGCTGGTTGAACCTCTAGGTCTAGTGTATGTACAGAATAATTTAATTTAATTTATGGTTTTATGATAGTTATTGTTTTTTAATAGACATTAGTTAATTTTCATGTAACTTTATTTACATTTAGAAAAGTAAAATAATCTAGGTTCTCTTCCCATTAGTTGCAAATATTCATTGTATCAATTTGTTGTTTATGTTATACAGTGATCTCTCGTGATTCGCAGGGGTTACATTCCCAGAACTTACCGCAAATAGTAAAACTGAATTCTAAAACTATATGGAAAGGGGAGGGTTACGAATTACATAAAAAATGTTAACATTAATTTAAACTATACTGTACACTTATAATACAGTATGGTATATTTTGTACTATATAGTTACATACATATTTTCATGTACACAGGTTCGGTAATTAGTTCTTATTCTGTCAAATCTTGGTTCGCCTTTTCAAAAGATTGTCAACATCCTCACTGTTGATGTTTTAAAATGTTTACCGTGAATTTCATGTGGCATTGAGACAATATCAGTCCGCTAGCACTACAGCACAGCAGAACAGTCAAAACAATCTTTTGCAGCCTTAAACCCTGAGCACATTTCTCCTGCTTCGATAAGAAAGTCCGCTAGAGCTGTTGACGTCTTCACTGTTAATGTCCTAAAATCCTTTATGGTTATTTACGTGTGCTACTGAGACAATATAAAAAACAACGTTATGAGCATCTGTAATGACATCACAATGGTTAACGCAGACTTCTCCTCCTTAGATACGAAAGTTTGTTAAGTCATTATTTTCTAAAACAGCCCTGTCTCGTCTGCATTTAAAAAACTTGATTGACTGTGTAGTCGTTCTCCTAAATAAGATTTTTAAAGTGGGTTGGAAGTGAATTGGCCGCCTCATAATCCGTTGATGGTGATTCACCGGGAATTTTCATGTTGTGGAGAGAAAACTGCTACTTGAACTTGTCAAACCGGCCTTTACTTGCTGAAAGTAATTGACTGTTGGTACGTTCATCACCGTTTTAAACAAAACGATCATACAAACGCCTGGATTTTTCACGAATAAAAATCAAACCTAGTGGCACTTTTTTGTGTATTAATTGAGCTTGTATCCACACACTCAGAGCTTGTTGCATTTTTTCAAAGTTTATATCGTGACATAGAGAGGTAACTTTTGGCGAATGACAAATCCCAACACTTGTTCTTATATTTTCTTCATTTTTGTTTATGTGACACACTGTTGATTAGTTAACACTAAAATCTAAAATCCTTCATGATAGATGCTATGCTTTCACTATATTTTAATTTATCTAAAAGTCAGTTTTCTTAACCAATGGAATAACATTTTTTTTGCCTTTTCTTGTTCCTGTTGAGTCTTATGACATTATGACTTGGATAAACAATTAAAGAGAAAAGATAAAACTAAACAAACAAAATTCCATATATACTTCCATATGTATAAATTTATAAATGTGTATTTATATTTATACATAATATAATTTAAACTATTATTAAAAATAGAAACCACGAGTTAAATATAATTCTATTTTTATTTTTCCGGTTATTTTGTTTAATGGCTGAGTTTTGTTTTCACAAGTTGAAACTGATTCCACTTTTATTTTTTCATGATTATTTTGTTTCAGGTTGAGTTTTGATCCCACAAATTATAAATAGCCCCACCTCTATTTTTTTATGGTTATTTTGTTTTAGGTTTAGTTTTGTTTTGGATATTACAAAGAATTTCATGTTGGAAGGTCTTTACCAACAAGTTTTAGTAAAAAGGGAAATAGTTAAAATGCTGTGTAACATCACATATTTCTATTTTGATTTGAAGAAGAGTCAATAAAGTCCATTGCAACTTTTTTTAAATGTTGTTCATGCCTGAACTTAATGTTTCAAGAGTATAGAGGTATGGAATTTACAGAAATCATTTTGATAAATTTTCACTCAAGTTTTGTTCAAAATACAAAATGATTTCACATATTCTATGCATCAAGCATGTATTTTTATTATTTTTTTCTATCAGGTATTGTGCTTCTTGCAGCTTCAAAGACTGATTTGATTTTAAACTTAGGGATTTTGTTAGTAAAGGCTTTACTAAAACATCTTTTAATTAAGTAAGTTGTATGTATTGTTCACACAATGCAGTAGAGTAGAGTAGTTGATGTTACTCTAGTGATAAATTTTGATTCCACACCATTTTGTTTTTGTTTGTATTTATTGTGATATAAAAATAAATGGAATCGGGGCCAGAAGGTGTCAGCTTTCTGCTCAGGACGGTTAACAGAAAAGAACAAACAGTCAACAAGTGGGTAGTTTGACTTGCAAACACATCATTTTGCATTGTAGTTAGAGTTTCTGAAATTCATAAAAGGCTGTAAAATGGATTTTTAGCTCCTTGTTGAAACATTTTATAATAATAGACTTCACTATGTGAAGGCTGAGATCAAGCTGAACTAGATTGGAAATAGTGGAAATTTATAATGGTATTTATGGCAGTACTAAGGAAAAGAGTTGCGGTGAAGAGTTCTTGTTTAAACCATTGGCTAAACACCAGCATAGCCTGGGAGTGATTCACAAGGGCTGCAGTCAGTGTGTTACGGTTTTCTATTAACGCATTTTTAAAAATCTGATTATATTTTAGGTATAAGGTAACATTATTTGGGTAAAACATTTATGTAAAGTTTTTAATATTTCAACATTTAAAATCATAACATATTCCACACACAAGTAATACTACACAGAGTAGCAAAGACTACTTCTGTATTGAAACATGTCTTTTCAGAGTCAGATAGTTGGTATATTAATAAACTACAATTAAAGATTTGTATTCACATCCCATTCTATAAATTATAACTTCAGATAATTTTAAATTTATCCTTGAAAATACAAAATTGTGAAGTTGAAAATTATTGTACATCATTACTTACTTCTATATTTGCATACTTACTTAAACTTCTTCAAAATGTTTAAGGGCATGTGCGGCATTGGAAGCTAAAGGAGCTGGGAAGGGGTCGAAGTTCCAGGCGAGAGTGAAAAGCCTTGAAAATAGAGATAGAGCTGTAGAATTACTTAGAGAACGCGTTTGTCAAGAGAAGGAATAAAGAAATTTGTATTAATGCATATAAAAAAATATTTTTTTGTTAACAATATACTTTTGTTTATTTGTAAAAACTCTACCTTTCCCTCACCAATTTATTAATCTAAATGTAATATTTGGACTGTAATAATTAGACCAAATTTCTTAATAAACATGATATGTACTGAAAATATTCATTTACTCTACACTACAATGTATGAGTAACTCTGATAAAGCTAGGTTGACTATTGAAATATGCAACAGTTATACAATTACTGTAGCCTGCAGTTACTCTTTTTTAAAGTTGTCTTGTTATTAGAATTGGGTTTAATTATTACATTACGGTTTTATCTTTAACACAGTTTCTTCTTAAAACGAATAGAAATTGTTTATATATATATATAGGAATTTTTGGACTTGATAGGAGACTGACAGACTTACCTAAAGGCAATAGTCCA
Source organism: Prosapia bicincta (assembly GCA_036971475.1). NCBI lineage: Eukaryota > Metazoa > Arthropoda > Insecta > Hemiptera > Cercopidae > Prosapia > Prosapia bicincta. Next base: position 110,411,816 of record JBAIZL010000005.1, read on the forward strand.
AAACTGCAATCTCTTGGAAATAAGCACATATAAAATACATATAAAACACTTAATACACTTTTATTTGAAATATTTCGATCAACATGATCTTCTTCAGTCAAGAAAGAGAAAAAAAACAAAACAAAAGATTGAAGTGAACCACAGATGTGTATAAACATCCAATGTCACAGATTCACAGATTTATAGTTTATGATATAGTGCTATATGTGATATGTGTAGAAATTGTTATATGTGAATCGTGTAAAGATTGGTTACTTGAAACTAGATATTAAAAGTCTGTCAGAAGGAAGGTAATGGAGCTGTTAAAAATGGTAGAAGTTAGGGGGAAGTTAAAAGGAGTTTTATCTGATGTTGAGGTTAGGAGGCACTCTAGATTTGGTATACCACTGGTATGATAACTCCCATCTTCTTAATTCTGAAGAGTTGCAATCAGGGGGGAGGGCTTTAATTATTTTGGTGGTATAGCAATCATTGAAAGAGATGATGTTGTGACTAGCAGCGTGTTGAGCGGTTGGCCTGTCTATGTTCATGGTTCCAACGTCATGTCTGTGGCCATTCATTCTGATGCTCAGACTATCCGTGGTAAGGCCTATGTACTGTGCCGGGCAAAATTTACATTGTAACTGGTATATTACATTACTGGATGTACAAGTATGATGACCCTGAATCTTGAAGTCCACATTGGTTGCTAGGCTATGGAAACTATTTGTTGGGATGTGTATTGGACATGTCTTGCATCTTGGTCTATTGCACGGAAAGGAGCCGTGAGGAAGTTTGGGTGGTTTTTCAGTACTTGGATCTGGTAATTTTGGATGTACTAAAATACTTTTGAAATTGAACGGTTGTCTGAACCAAATATGTGGTGGATTTGAGAAAAGATCTTTGGTGTGGGCGGAAGCTTGAAGAATCTTGAAGCCATCCTTTAATATTTTGTTCAGCTTCGTTAGGCCTGGATGGTAATCTGTAACTAAAGACATCTGTAAACTAAAGATTACCATCCAGGCCTAACGAAGCTGAACAAAATATTAAAGGATGGCTTCAAGATTCTTCAAGCTTCCGCCCACACCAAAGATCTTTTCTCAAATCCACCACATATTTGGTTCAGACAACCGTTCAATTTCAAAAGTATTTTAGTACATCCAAAATTACCAGATCCAAGTACTGAAAAACCGCCCAAACTTCCTCACGGCTCCTTTCCGTGCAATAGACCAAGATGCAAGACATGTCCAATACACATTCCAACAAATAGTTTCCATAGCCTAGCAATCAATGTGGACTTCAAGATTCAGGGTCATCATACTTGTACATCCAGTAATGTAATATACCAGTTACAATGTAAATTTTGCCCGGCACAGTACATAGGCCTTACCACGGATAGTCTGAGCATCAGAATGAATGGCCACAGACATGACGTTGGAACCATGAACATAGACAGGCCAACCGGTCAACACGCTGCTAGTCACAACATCATCTCTTTCAATGATTGCTATACCACCAAAATAATTAAAGCCCTCCCCCCTGATTGCAACTCTTCAGAATTAAGAAGATGGGAGTTATCATACCAGTGGTATACCAAATCTAGAGAGCCTCCTAACCTCAACATCAGATAAAACTCCTTTTAACTTCCCCCTAACTTCTACCATTTTTAACAGCTCCATTACCTTCCTTCTGACAGACTTTTAATATCTAGTTTCAAGTAACCAATCTTTACACGATTCACATATAACAATTTCTACACATATCACATATAGCACTATATCATAAACTATAAATCTGTGAATCTGTGACATTGGATGTTTATACACATCTGTGGTTCACTTCAATCTTTTGTTTTGTTTTTTTTCTCTTTCTTAACTGAAGAAGATCATGTTGATCAAAATATTTCAAATAAAAGTGCATTAAGTGTTTTATATGTGCTTATTTCCAAGAGATTGCAGTTTTGGACTATTGCCTTTAGGTAAGTCTGTCAGTCTCCTATCAAGTCCAAAAATTCCTAAATAAGCTTTAAGCTCTACTAGAACTAACCTATATATATATATATATATATATATATATATATATTGTTTGTATATATAATTGTATATATAATTATATATATATATATATATATATATATATATATATATATATATATATATATATATATATAAGTTACGTGTTATATTAAGCACAAAAGGTTTTTAAAAAATGATTTATATTTTTACAAACCTTTGAATTTAATAAACAATTAATTTGGAAAACTGTTACATAAATTATACTTAATAAAACAATACAATTGATATGCACTCAATTGGAGTGGAAAACGTCTGTGCGATACAGAGGCGACTTACACACTCCCGGGGCTCTGTTCTCACCACCTATATAATACAAAAGCTGTGTAAGCCGGAATTTTCCTAGCACGCATTTAATTATGAAATGTTCACATAAAATGTTCATATAACTTATATATATATATTTTTTTTAGGTTAGTTTTTGTTGGTAAAGATTATTTAGATTTGTTGGACTAGGAGACTGACAGCTGACAGACTTACCTTGGTAAGAGTCCACTCTGTAGTCTTGAAATAGAAACACATAAAAGCACTTAACAAATGATATATCTCAACCACACAGTGGTTTTTGTCAATCAAAGAGAATACACAAAAGAAATATGAGAGAATGAAATAAAATAAATAAACGCATATCACATTGATTTGAAAAGTGTTTTCTCCTTGATTGACAAAGACCACTGTGTGGTTGAAATATATCATTGGTTAAGTGCTTTTATGTGTTTCTATTTCAAGACTACAGAGTGTACTCTTACCAAGGTATGTCTGTCAGTCTCCTAGTTCAAAATCTCTCTCTCTCTCTCTCTCTCTCTCTCTCTCTCTATATATATATATATATATATATATATATATATATATATATATATATATATATAAAATACGTTTTCTTGTTTAATAATTTAAAACAACATAGGTTATTCAAATACAAGAAGATTTATTAATTTATATTCAAAGCTTTTCGTTTGCCAACGAAAAGGTTTTTTTCCACCACTAAGTGCAATAATTTTATCTTATGTGATGAGACATTTTTTGGTCACTTGACCATTGTCGAATCACTGAATTAATTTTCTCTATTTTTCTGGTGTGGATGTTTAGTTCGTGATGTTGGTGTTTGTTGACGTCATACATATTTCTTCTTGAGTCGCTTGTATAATGTTTTTGAATAGTAAGTCATCTGTAGGTTCATTAAATTGTTGTATATGTTTTTGTAAATTTGGTATTTTTCTAGTGATTTTAGTTCTATTGGGTTATTAATTATTTCAAGTAGGCTTAGGTTATTTTCGTAATTTGTTATTTCATGATTTTGTGTTATTAGGTGTCCTGCAACATTTGATGCGTTTGAATTTTTATTTTTGAATGCTCTGCAATGTTCTTCAAATCTTATTTTAAATGATCTGGTTGTTTTTCCTATGTAAAATATGTTGCAGTCATTACATGTAATTTTGTAAATTCTTGATAGGGTATGTTTTTATGTATTTGTTTTGTGGTTTGTTTATTGGTTAACTATAAATACTACAAACAAACAACTGGACTCCCAATGGGGTCACCCATATTATCAGTCATTGTCAGATATATATCTACAACACTTTGAACAAATAATAATTAAACCTATAATAAACACACTTAATATTTTGCTAAGGACAAGATAGGTAGATGATATACTTTTAATATACCAACCTACCATTCACAAGAAACACATGATAATACTAAACAAATTAAATACATACAATGAAAACATACAATTCACCTTCGAAACAGAACAATTAACTATCTTGACATTACATTAAATATAAACAATAATAAAATAGAAACTACAGTACACAGAAAACCAATTTCCAACAACACCACAATACACTACAAATCTAACTACCCCTGGACACACAAAATTATCACTTACAGTAACATGACAAATAAAGCAATAAAATACACACAAGATAACAAGCAAAAATTAAATGAAGAATTAGATAACATTACAAACATAGCAATAGAACATGAATACAGCAAACACCTTTTATAAACCATATACAATAAATTTACAAAAAAACCTAACCTCAACACAATACTGCAACCTGAACACAAAAAAAAAAAAAAATTAAAAAATCTACCTGAAATATAAATACACCAATAACAAAATAGAAAAAATAACAAACATATACAAGAAAGAATACTAACACTCCAATATACAAACCAAACAACAAAATAAAATATCTTAATAACACAAACCAGAAAAAACAAATACAGACAAACATAACCTATCAGGAATTTACAAAATTACATGTAACAACTTCAACGCATTTTACATAGGAAAAACAACCAGATCATTTAAAATAAGATATAAAGAACATTACAGACCATTCAAAAATAAAAATGCAAAAACATCAAATGTTGCAGCACACCTAATATCACATAAACATGAATTAACAAACTACGAAAATAACCTAACCATACTTGAAATAAATAATAACCCAATAGAATTAAACTCACTAGAAAAAAACCACATTTATAAAAACACACACAATTTAATAAACCTACAGACAACATATGCAGACGACATACTTTTCAAAAACATGATGCACATGGCACTAGACAATATAAATGACATCAACAAATACCAACATCATGGACCGAACAACCGTACCAGAAAAATAGAGAAAATAAACTCAGTGATTCGACAATGGTCAAGTGACCGAAAGGTGCCTTATCACATTAGGTAAAATAATTGCACTTAGTGGTGGAATAATTGTTTACAATTAACAATAACAACTTTATGTATATATATATATATATATATATATATATATATATATATATATATTTTTAGGTTAGTTTTGGTTGGTAAAGATTATTTAGATTTTTTGGACTAGGAGACTGACAGACTTACCTTGGTAAGAGTCCACTCTGTAGTCTTGAAATAGCAACACATAAAAGCACTTAAACAATGATATATTTCAACCACACAGTGGTCTTTGTCAATCGAAGAGAAAACACAAAAAGAAATATGAGAGAATGAAATAAAATAATTGTAATCACAGATTGTGTAGAGTAGAAATCAGATGTCAGATGCACAGATTAAAGATATATATATATATATATATATATTGTTTCCATGAACATATGAGTGATTATAGTTTATATAAGTCTGTCAAGGGAAAAGAGATAAGGCTATTTGAAGAAAAAAAAAATTTATATATATATATATATATATATATATTCATGTTGTCCATTATCTTTTTGTTTCATTGACTTTATGAAGTTAATATTATTAATTCTAAATAATTTTTTCCACCACCAAGTTCATTAATTTTAACTTATGTAATGAGGCACCCTTCGGTCACTAGACCATTGTCGAATCACTGGATTAATTTTCTCTATTTTGCTGGTGTGGTTGTTCGGTCTGTGATGTTGGTATTTGTTGATGTCATACATGTTTCTTTTTGAACCGCATGTATGATGTTTTTTAATAACTTCATGTATATATATATATATATATATATATATATATATATATATATATATATAGTAATATATAGTAGTTTATATAGTAATATAATAACTTCATAAAGTCAGTGCAACGGAAAAACAATGGATAACATAAAATATTAAGAATATATATATATATATATATATATATATATATATATATATATATATATATATATATATATATATATATATATATATATATATGTATATATATACACTAGGTTAGTTCTAGTAGAACTTAGAGCTTATTTAGGATTTTTTGGACGAGAGAGGAAACTGACAGACTTACCTTTTGGCAATATCCCAAAACTACAATCTGTTGGAAATAAATAGACATATAAAAACATATCACACTATTGAAATATTTAGATCATACAATGAACTTTATGAATCAAAACAAAAAGCTTTTCTTTTTCTTTTTTGAGATACAGATCATTGTATGATCGAAATATTTCAATGGTGTGATATGTTTTTATATGATTCTATTTATTTATTTTCAAGAGGTTGCAGCTTAGGACTATTGCCTCTAGGTAAGTCTGTCAGACTTTTATCTAGTCCAAAAATTCCTACATGTATACATATATATATATATATATATATATATATATATATATATATATATATATATTTATTTATTTATTTTGATCGTAAGTGAAATAGCTAACATGTCTACTGCAGAAATATAATACAGTAAAACCTCTCATAATTGGATTAATGTGGCGACAGCACGATCCGGATCATAAAAAATCCGGATGTAGGCACAGTTATGTAATGTTCTAAGAGTCCTCGTACTAGACCTACATTGTACATGACATTATGTCATAATCATAATCGTTCTAATTGGAAGTAGATATATGATGGTTGTAAGTACATAAGGTAGACTTATTAAAGATTGGGATTATATTATAATAGGAATATAGAGCTGAATATACAATTTAGTTACATCTCTGTGCATACAGTTTCTTAATTGTGTACTGTACATACATATGTACATTAATTATCAGTATTGGAAAAAAGGTGTAATAGCCGTTTACTTATTTTGTTGAACACCTTTCTTTGGTGGAATATCCCTCCACCTTCGAAAGAGTAGTCTTGTTGTTTGCTGTACTCGATCAGATGGTAAAACGCCAGGAAAGCTTCACTATACGTCATTGTTTTTTTTCTTTTGTCATCTTCAGTAGGAGCTGGCTGTGTGCGCACTAAGCTATGGTATCACAAGTAGTAAACTCTTGAGCTTCATTCTCTTTCAACCATTCATTCATGCCAACACTGTTCATGTCCTTATAACAAGGAATGCTTTGGAGAAGATCGACCATTTCTTCATTAGTTTCACTAACAAGGTGTTTTGTTTGAAATAGGTTTTCAATCCCCTCATTGTTTGTTTCATGATCCAACAGTTTAAGCAGTCATATAACTAGTGTTATTGGCCTGATTATATCCCATGCTGTAACAATCTATAAGGCAACATTTAGCAAGTCTATGTTTCTTAGGCACTCGGAAAAACTTCTTCTCGCATCCATACTAGCGATTATAACTGTTAGTAACTTACGGAGTGTATTACAGATTGATAATATATCAATCTATATGACACTAGTGAACTCAACGAAACAATGACTTGAATACAACTGGCTGAGTTGGGAAATAACAAAGAGTCGATTGTTGGCGCTAATCAAGATGCTTTGTGGAATAAAGACGCTTAGTTTATTTTCGTATTATATCCAGATATCAGAGGTTGTGGATGAGAGCAGTTTATAGTGATAATGTTCTAAAAACAAAAATCTGATTTTACATGATTTAAGTATTCTGAAGATGGCAAGGATGATGCAAAGCCTGGATGGCCTTCAGCCTCCTTTTTGATGAAATAATTGATTTTTCCAGTCTCTGATCCATACCTATTGCTAATAAACTGTATGGATGATCGCTGGTGAACTTAAGTAAAATCGATCTTATACACAATTATAATTGGATATTTGCGTTTAAAAAAACTGAGCAAAAATTATGCCAAAGTTGATAACCCTGGATCAAACATTCAAAGGGTGAATGTGTTGCTAAACATTCTATTAAAAATTATGTTGAATTTGTAAGTTGGATGATGGCTGGAGATGAATCATGGTTTCCCATTTTTAAAGCAGTCGCAAAAGAAAGGAATTGAAAGGAAAAACCAGTTTGACCAAAAAACAAAATTGAAGAAAAGCAGAACAAAAATCAGTTTTCTTCTGCAGGTTTAGGTTTTCTTTGATGTGGAAGGTGTTGTTAACCATTAATTTTTCCTGAAGGTCAACCAGTAAATCCTGTATTCCCTCACTGTCCTCAAGCACTTAAAAAGATTGTGTTATACTTGATTTAGTTTGACACAAGGTGAGTGAATTTTTCACAATGACAATACACCCACACAATCATCATTATGTTCACAAGTTTCTTGCAAAAAGTTACATCACCGTCCACCCATGGTCATCCTACTTGTCCTTCACTCAGATGTCGCTGACTGCAACATTTTTCCTTTCACAAAAGGTAAAAGAGAGATGATGAGAGTACTGAGAAGATACAAGGAATCTAAAATACTTGACTTCTAAGGGTACTTTGAGCAATGGAAAGTAGGAAGAGATAAGTGAATAACAATGAATGAAGAATATTTTTTTAAGGAGAAAAAGTTGATAACAGGCAACATTTTTTAAAATACAGTTTTATAGTCTCAGTTCACTTATAGGATAGACCATGTACATATTAAATTTTGTTTGGAAATTGAATCTTGCTCGTTTTCCAAACTTTGTGTATTTTTTGATTCAGCTCCATTCTGGGTGTAAATACAAATGATAAGTTTAACATCAGCATTTAAACTAGCTGTTATACTTGTTTGTAATAATAAGTGAAAAATTTTACAAGGATAATGCACAGTGTTAGTTAATTTTCTGTTGAGAGGGTGGTTAAATAAAAAAATAAAGCTAGTTTAAAAGTACTTTGAAAACCCACCCCTTCCCACAATCATAAATCCATTCCAGTTAGAGCCTTTACACCTAACCGATGCCGCCAGTAGAGGGTTAGCTTTGTAAAAGGAATTAATGTTTTGAAACGCGTCAGCAAGTAAGCAATTACGTATTCACTTAGTTAAGCATTTTAAAATTAGTACTTTAAAAGTATTTAAACAATTGATATTTTAAAATAGAATGTAAAATAGTTTATTATCCAAAATGAATTTCCAGTTTTTCAGTGTTTAATTTGGTTTTGTTAGAAAAAACTCTCATTTATCCTTGTATAAAACTCCTTTCATTTTCCATCAAATTAAAGAATTATAATTTTAAACCTTTTGAAATTATATTGTATGGAAAATAATATTTTTTGAAACATTTCCTTTCAAACAGGTTTTGAGCACCATCTATAAATAGAGACATTAAACCTGTCATTTCCTTTTCATTTTATATGTACATATAATATGTATTTAGTAAAATTTAATAATTTTATTCAAGTTATCCCTTCATTATCATTTAGAATATATCTTTTATTCAAATTGCATATATCTTTTATTACAATTTTGTTTTCTCAACTTTATTGGATTTTAGTTTTTCATGTAATTATGATGATTGTATTTTTCTTTTAAGTAGTTAGTTAAAATAGTTATATTGTTATTTGCTCTTTATTATTAGATGTTTGAAATAAGTTGCTACATGAGATAATAGTCTTTTTTATTAATCACTTAAACAATAGTTTATGACTATCCGAACTTTAAATTTAGTAAATTTGTTAAAACTTACTGAGACAGAACGTTTTCGATCGCTATGTGCCGATCTTCATCAGTGTCTTCTCACTGAAGACACTGATGAAGTCGGAACATAGCGATCAAAAACGTTCTGTCTCAGTAAGTTTTAACAAATTTACTAAATTTAAAGTTGGGTAGTCATAAACTATTATTTAAGTGATTAATAAGATTCACCGAATGTAATGAACTACAAAGTTCAAGTCTTTTTTATTTCTTTGTCAAAATATATATGTCAACCTTCTCGTCATTTTTAATATTGTTTGTATTATATAGATTTAAATTTATGCATATGTGATTATAAAAAACACAGGGAATGAAAATGTTTATTTATAGCTATAAAAACACAGGGAATGAAAATGTTTATTTATAGCTATAAAAACATAGGGAATGAAAATGTTTATTTATAGCTATAAAAACACAGGGAATGAAAATGTTTATTTATAGCTATAAAAACACAGGGAATGAAAATGTTTATTTATAGCTATAAAAACACAGGAAATGAAAATGTTTATTTATAGCTATAAAAACACAGGGAATGAAAATGTTTGTTTATAGCTGCAAGGAAAAGCAAGAAAGAAAAAAGAACTATTTCTGTAAAAAATGAGGGGGAAAGAAATAGAGGAAACAAAACTTACATTATTTTTTAACAATGTGATGAAAATGTAAATTAAGGAATAATCTGGTTATGTAAAGTTTGTTTACCTTAAAGTCTTCATTCAGTTTTATTTTATATCCAGTTTGATATAAACGGCTTTGCTATAAATATAAAAACAGTTTTCTTCTTTTGATTTAACTTGTAGTTAAATCCCTTTATATTCATTTAAAATATTTTAGTATAATAGTATTTACATCAGAGGAGCAAATATGTTATAAGTAATTATTGTGTAATTGAGTGAAAATTTTGAACTTACTGACATGTTTTGAAACAATCGTTTCATCGACGAAGCTGATCCGCTACACCAAAGGTCAATGAAATGATTGTTTCGAAACGCCTCAGCAAGTAAGTTCAAAAGTTTTTCTTACTCAGTTATGCAATAACTATTTATAACTTCATCAGTGAGTTCAAAATAAATATAACAAGCAACTTTAAGGCTAAATAACATAAATTTATAAAATTTTATAGCCTAATGAAAAGTATCTTTTTTAACTAACTAGAAAAAGTATTGTTTTAAACATTTCAAAGTTTCATTACTTCTAATTTCCACTAAGAAAGTAGATTATTTTTGTAAACAACATTGTTAAAATGAAAGTTTAAAAAACAGTGGTCATATAAAACCTCTAACTAATTAAAATTCCTCGTGAGATCAACTAAAATTTGTAAAGGTATCTCCATCTCAGAGTCATGACAAATGATTTATTCCAACAGCCATTGTTAAACTTTGTCACTTTCTGACAAAATACTGACAAACAATCATTAATACTGGAACTCTTTTGTCTCCATTCCCACTTAGGGTAATGTTTTATTTATGAGAAAAAACTTGTGCTTTGGGAGCCTCTCTTTTCACAGATTGATTAATGAAACCAGTATCAAAGAATTTCGAATTAGACAGGATAATGTCATTTTGGAGATTATTATTACTTTTTTCTGGTTTTGAAAAAAATAAATTCTAAAATAAATAATAAATATAAAATTATGTTTAAAATTAAAAAAAAAGATTTCTATAAATGTATATTTTATTTTATTTAAAAAATGAAAATAATAAATATTTTTAATAGAAAACCCCTGCTGTTACGGGCATACATATCCTATGAAATATGTTTTGCATATTATAAGACACCAGAAAATTAATATTAAACAAGTGATATAAAAAAATTTAAAAAAAGTAAATTCCTACTGAGGCCAAAAAATTAAAATTTTGTTATTGTTCACTTATTTCCTGTTTGTTTGTTATTTTAGTTTCATTCATTTTAACCTTACAACACTTTTTATGATATTTTGTGCTAACCATGGCAACAGTTTAAAGTATGTGCAATGGAGGTTTTGACACTAAACTAATCAGATGGGGGAAAAATTCATATACGTCTTTGAAAATTCATTTCTTAGTGTTGGAAAGTTGTTGCAGTGCCCAGGTACGCTAGACCTTGAACATGAAGATTCATAGTTTGATTCCCGATAGACCTCCAAATTTTTAAAATTTAATTATTGAATAAATATTTGAAAAAATTTTATTAACATCAATTGTCTTCCCCCATAGGTTTAAACAAATGTATTTGAACTTGATTGGATGAATAAAAAAGTATTTTAATAACTACTGAAAATGTGTACAAGTTATATACCAGGAGAGAGTGAGCTAATAAAAGGAATTTAGAAAATACATATAATACTATTTAATTTGAATATGTGCAATTTGGAGCCAGATAAGTAGCAGTAGAAAAGATAACTTTAAAGTAATTTCAGTAAAGAAAAAGAAGACAATAATCTAAATGCTTTTCTTTTTGGCAATGTCTTGAATTTATTATCCAATAACGTTTCTCCTATAACCTTCTCTTAATTATTGTAAAAATAAATTGAAATATCAAATTTATAATGTATGTTTGAAACATCAATAAAGATGTCTGTTACAGGATCAAAACACATCTTAAAATAATTTAAATTAAAATGTCTTTCGGGGTTGAAATTTGTAGGTATTGCAGTCTGGTTTTACCCATAATTATAGAAAACTTCAAAATTAAAAAAATGTTAAAAACAACAGCAAAACAAAAGTTGTATCAGACCAAGAATTTCCATCTGTTAATCTCAAAATGCCAAAAAGTTTGTAAGTTGTTACAAGTGTCAGTTTATTAAAATTTGTACAAAAATTTCAACAATAGCATACCTAAAACTTTTATATAAGTCCAACAATAGTGGTGATATAATCAGAAAATAAAACTTTATATAAGTTTATACATTAGCTATTGCTTAATTTCAATTTTTTTTAAAAGAAAAACACCAATTTACTTTTAATTGGAAAAGTTACAACAGGTAACAATTGTTGTAAAGTTTGTGTTTACCTGTACTAGATATATATTATGAAGAGGTAAAAGGAATTGAGAGAAAGTCTTCTTTGCTAACAATTGTTGTAAAGTTTGTGTTTACGTGTACTAGAAATATATTGTGAAGAGGTAAAAGGAATTGAGAGAAAGTCTTCTTTGTTTGCTAACAATTGTTGTAAAGTTTGTATTTACCTGTACTAGATATATATTATGAAGAGGTAAAAGGAATTGAGAGAAAGTCTTCTTTGCTAACAATTGTTGTAAAGTTTGTGTTTACCTGTACTAGAAATATATTATGAAGAGGTAAAAGGAATTGAGAGAAAGTCTTCTTTGTTTGCTAACAATTGTTGAGTTTCTAAAAATAATTAAGTTTATAAAACTTGGATATCTCCTATCCATCCATTTGTAATTTATCTAGATAACAACTAAGAATTATAGAATTTGATTTTATAATCAGTTTGGTAGCATAAATTCAGTTGTGAATAAAATATCCTCTTAAGACCTGAATAAACATAACCTTTTCAGTTAGTTACTACTGTAAATAAATTTTAACGCAGCAACTTAGTTCAAGTATTTGTGGTGGTTCAATGGGTCCAAAAACTGAATCATTTACAAATGTTTGAATCACTTATTTGTATACTTTAATAATTCTTTTAAAAAAATATCTGTATTGAAGCTTATTTCCTTACAGAAGAATAGGACTGACAAGTAACAGATTTGCTGAAATTAGTGCCTGATAAAACCAGTATGTCCTTAATAAAATAAGTTAGTGTGATCCAGATGTGTCAGTTCTCTCTTAAAATGAATTGACAGAGTGCATTAGCACTCTGTGTAATTACGATATATTTGTTAAAAGCAGATTTAGCTGATTTGGAAAGTTTTACCTTTAATTGAAACCCTCTGGTTCTTTTACGAAACCTACGTAGAACTTGGATGAAGTCCTATAGATAATTTATTTTACCTAGGTTGTTAGTCTGCAGTTTTTAAACTCAAATAATCTTCCGAAAAAAACATTTTCTCCTTTAGACTGACTTATGTTTCAGAAATAAGTAATTAAAAGAGATTACAATATTTTTAATATGGTATATGCATAACTCAATTACTGACAAATCAAAACCTTGACTGATTTAAATAAAATAATACCCTTTCTAAAGATTTTATTAAAGTAAAGACCTAGAAATATCATTTATTCAACTTGTGATTTAAAATTAGTTTTACATACTAAGAGAATTAATACTAATAAATATAAGAAAAAAATCTAACAGGCTTTTTGTAAAAGAATAAAAACAATTACCTTGACTTGAAACAAATATCTATTTCATTTCTTAAACAATAGTTTATGACTATCCAAACTTTAAATTTTGTAAATTTGTTAAAACTTACTGAGACAGCTAGTCATAAACTATTGTTTAAGTGATTAATTAAGATTCACTGAACATAATGGACAACAAAATTCAAGAATTATCTATTATTATGATGACTATGTCGGGAATAATATTTATGAGTACACCCTAGTTTCTAGACAATTGTCTTAAGATAGGTAATAAAAGTAATATATACTTAATATTTGGAGGAATGAAGACTGTTTGCAAGTTGTAACAAATATTTTGTCTAAAAAAATGCAAATGTTATTTAATGAAATAAAGCTTTTTTCGGCTTTAGATGCTTTTTCCAGATGAAAAAATTGAATCAGGAAGAATAAAATTGTAAGTTGAACTTTGTTAACTAACAGCTTTGACAAACATGTATTTAAAACAAATTTTTAATAAACAATGAGGCAAAACACTTTTACCTGCATTAGGTTATTATCATGATGAATTATCATCATCAAAACCATTAAAAATTTATTTTAATTATAAGTTTGCTCAAGTTATAAGGTTAAATAGTTTCAACTTGAAACATTCACCTAAAGTAATAAGCAAAAAATCAATTAATAAAAAATTTATTTAATGAAATTTGCGTACTATTGTAAATGTTTTTACTCACAGTTTCTGTTTTACATTTACAATAAAAAGTTTATTTTCTAATCATATATTACAAATTTTCAAACATTAGTTACATAAACAAAAACAAACTTTGTTAGTTTTAAAAACACTCACATTTTGCAGTAGTGATCTGTTTTAGAAAAAAATCTTTAAAAAAACTTATTTCTAAGTAGTCACTATCAATTAATAGATTTCATATTTCACAAAAACATGAAGTCCCATACAGGGTCAGTTATGTATATGCCAAATTTTAGGCTGGAATGACCTCTTTAATGATTCTTCCTCATATGCGCTGTAACCTTATAAACATGGTCTGCCTAAGTTCATATACTTTTTTTTATTTTGAAAAAGTAAGTTTTTTGTAAAACTTGTTATTACTATTCCTGATTTTAGAAATATGTATTTCACATGAAGTTTTGAATTAAAACTGATATATAGCATAAATAATTACATAAATAACTCTTGTTAGAGGAGAATCATCATAACAAATAATTGGGATGTGAATGAGTTACAAAACTAATTTTTGTAATTAATTATTTTATTTAAAAACCTGGTCATATTCTAATATGTGACAGTTGTCTATAATAGTACTTACTTGGTATTAATTGAGGATGCTATTTTGGGAAATGTATCGCATTGTCCGCCCAGGCCAAGACTAACTTTTTGGTTGGGGTTTGGGGTTAGGATAACGATATTAGGTGATTTTCAAGGGGGTTTTGGGGTTATGATGTGAAAAAGTGTGTATAAATTATAAAATAATTGATAATATAACTCCAAAAACTCCCACAAATCACCCCAAAACTAAACAGCCGGAGGGCCAGTTACAGACTGAGTTGACAATGGGATAGATCTACCAAAACGACTATCTTCATTAAACAACAAAGTTATTACTAAAACTTGCAGTTTTTGTGTTGTACATCTTGACGTTTTTTGTAAAAATTACACTTGTTTGTATTAACTTGGCAAAAAAACCACTACTTTATTTATTCAGCAGACGTGTTTCGTGCTAGGTTAATACATTAGTTAATACTGTGAATTACTGACAAGACTGTTGCTCAGGTGTATTGTGTTGGTGTGAGTGTGTGGTGTATTTCTGTTCCTTAGTGTGTAATTGTTCATAGAGTAGTTGTTAATTATGTGCTCAAATATAGTATTTGATTGTGAGTGTGTTTTATCATTTAGAATGTGTTGGGCATAGTATTTATGGTGTTTATATATTTCTCAGTCTTCTACTGTGTTGAGTTTATTGCTTTTTTTATGTAGTGTAGGGTTTTTAGATTGGTGTGTATGTCAGTCTGTGCCTATAGTGTATTTTGTATGTGTGAGGTGATATATGATTTGGGTTGTGTTTTATCTGTTTACCACAAGATACAAAGAACACTTAAAACAGATAAGAAAGACACAACCCAAATCAAATTTTGCCTTTTACATACAGAACACACTACACTCACAGACTAACATAGACACCAATCTAAAAATCCTACATTACATCAATAAAAGCAAGAAACTTAACACAGTAGAAAACTATGAAATATATATGATTACCATAAATTCTAAATGACAAAACATGCTCACAATCAAATACTATATTTGAGCTCATAATTAAAAATTACTTACACTTTAAAAAAATGTTTTAACTTGTCTATAGTAGCACTTACTTTGTTTGTTGAGGACGACCGTTTCGGGAGATGTGTCCCTTTGTCAACTCAGACCGTAACTGATCTCAAGGATTACGTAGGTTAGGGTGGGGGTGGGATATTTTGGTGGTGTGGGTGTATTTTGTGTGTATTAGGAGTTATAATGTCAAAAAGTGCGTGTGAGTTGTAATGTAATTGTGTATTGAGTATGTGTGTAGGGTGTAGTTTGAAGTGCCTATATATTTCGTATTGTTTGGTTGTGTAGCGTTGGTTATTTCTGTGTTGTTTATAAAGAATTTGTAGGTTAGTTACTTTTATTACTAATATAAGCAAGTATTGCATATTAATATATTTCCAAGTATGAATTTAAACTAGTAGCTCAGGTTGAAGATGGAATTGAGTAATGTTAATTATTTTGATTTTGCTAACACTATAACCATTCGCAATACATTCATGGCCACATACTCATTTTGAGATTGAGAATGTGGTTTTTCTAAAATTTTGGTAAGGGCCATGGGAGTACTGTAAATAATAGAAATATTGACAAGAAGTGCAAAATAAAAAATTACATTACAAAAATTTATCATTTTTCAATCTTAGAGACTCGATTGCTATTATTTACAAAACACTAAAATTTTATTTTAATTAAAATAATTACAATCAGAAAAACAAATGCATTAGCAATTTGTAGACTTTAGATCAATCTGACTCGCCTGGACTTCTTTTGGCATACAATGTGCCAAGTACCCAGGTCCTGTGTACATAATAACATGTATATGGTGAACTGCCCTATCCTTGTAGTAGCATGAAGTGCCTGTAGGGCATGAACAGTAATAATGCATGAAGTACTGGTCCAAGCCAATATAGCCACAGAAATCCCCTTCATTGCATTTCTTCATCTGAAACCATTCATGACAATAAGTTAGTGATATTTTAGTTCATTATGTTATAGTCTTATAATTCTCTATTAACTAGCTAAACAATATCTTTTAACACACACACACACACACACACACACACACACACACATACACACATGCACGCACACACACACACAAACCCACATGCACATACATACACACACACACACATACAATTATGATTGCTTTAAAACACAGTAAAGTGTGCACCAAAATGCAGGGATGAGAGTTACACTGCCTCATAGAATAAAATTAAAAAAATCTTTATTGGTTAAAAATGATTTTAGATAGGTTTTGTATAAAATTTTCATATTAATTTCTAACTTTCATAATTTATATATAATTATATAAATTATACATAATTTTATATAGTTTATTATTTTCTGTTATGTAATTAACATTTGTAAGTTAGTTTGACAACATCTGTCCTGAAACACATGTCTTAATTTCTATCTCACTTTCAAAGAAGTTTTCTAGATTGTCTTTCATGTGTAGAGTTATTTTTTTTTGAAAATTAAAATCTAAGACCTTTGCAAGCCTTTTATTGATTTTTGAAATAATTCTGTATTTGTACATAGATTTAATGTTTCTCAAGTACTCTTTAAATTTGGTACATATTTATAATAAGTACACATTTATTTGATGAATTTCTGTATTGTTTGAAGCGTTAGAATGGCATAAATGACATGTAATTTTGAAAATATTGCCTTGGGGTATAAATAAGCTCCCAATCCTCTAAAGGGATTTCTTTCTGTGCTACTAAAACGAATGCCATATAAATAGTAATTTTGTACTAGGCTATCGTACATTTTTCTCTAGGCATCTACACCAATTAACATGCAATTTTATTCTGCAGTGAACATTTATATACTAGTTAGTACAGCTACTAGTCTAACTCCACCCCATTCTCCAGTCCGTTACTAATTACAGTTTCCACACCTTAAAAATCTATAGCTTTATTCAAAATTCCAATCTTTTGAGAACTTTACTACATACTTTGTGTATGGGAAGATATTTTTCTACTGTCCTGTAGATTAGTTCTATCTCAGAACTACATGTGTAAGCTGTGATGCTTCTATCCCAAACCAGGTGTGTCCAGTCTTCACACCTCAGAGGAGCTTTGAAACAATGCCTAATCAACTTTTTAGTAGACGCAAATTCTTAGACATTGAAGGACAGGAGTTGGTAGTATAACCCCAGAAAGGGATAGCAACTAGTAGTGAACTAGTGAATGTATAATATGCCAAAGAGTAACAGATAAGAAAACAAAAGTTTGGGACAAATACCAAAACCAAAAGCGTACCAGAAACATCTGAATATTGAACTGATGCTTTCAATGAAGGTAGTACAACATGAGATGTTTCTACTTCCTCTTTAGATAAACTACAATCCTTATTTTAAATTGGTTTTTCTTAAAATTTCACATTTGTAACCATTTGTTTGATAATTTGAGATTGCAAAAGGTTTAGATATTAGGAAATGTAAATAAAGTGTAACTATTTACAGAAGTTTTTAATTTAATTTTAATGTAACTACATGAAGCTATGATTGTAATAAATACTGTCTACATTGGTGTTGACTTTTTTTTGTAACAAGTGTTTTATTTAAATGTATGCAAAAACTAGTTAAACAAGAAATAAGTAAGGAATTCTGAATGGGATGAGAAATTCCACTTCTGACCACTTCATGTGGAGGACAACCACCCGACTGTTAATTCTGTATATTATATATACAGTCCTTTTCTATAAGACCAATAAGCTTTAATATTTGTCTTCCTTGAAATGCAAAAATACTAATATTTTCACTTGCAGTTTTTGTGTTGTACACATTGAGGTTTTTTAATTTACTATTATTGGTATCACTTGGCAAAAACCACTACTTACTGATATTCTTCAGCAGACGCGTTTTTCCTAGATCAGTGAATTGTTCAATGCTGTGAGTCACTGACAAGTCTTCTGAAAATCCGGACAAGCCTTCACGGACAAGTCACAAACACGTCTGCTGAAAAATATCAGTAAGTAGTGTTTTTTTTGCCAAGTGATAACAATAGTAGTAATATTTTCAGTTGAATTCCAGCCTCAAACTGGTATTGGTTTGTATTTTTATGTAGGCCATACAACATCAATAAACTGTAATAGTAGGCCTATTTCATAAAAGAAATCTACTTTTGACTATAATTTTTTACTACAAATATAATTTTAACGATATTTAAATTTTTAATGAACTCTTGTACAATGGGAACAATGAAATGATGATACCTACAGATTTTATTTTGTAAGATGTGGCAACCCTGTATACTCTTTATCTTTGACCTTGATCTCTATGCTACTTCTAGTTCAGGCGGTACAATTTAATTAAATTATATTTAACTATTTTAACTGTTGCCCAAGAATTAGAACTGCAGGCCTAAAGTTTTCAAGGTTATTTTGGTGTACAACAGGAGTGTTCTAGTTCTAAGAAGTGTCGCTATAAATAGCTGAGGTTATAGCGTCTGTTAAATACCCAACCTCAAACTATTTGTCTAGTTTCTGCTTCCGCCATGTGCTACACAACTAGCAGACAGGTTTATTGGGCTAATTAAATTCCGTTCCTTGTTAAAATTTGGCCTGACCTACTTCAACTATGTTTGAGCGACTACTCAAACGTAGAAGCAATTCTCTTGAGCAGAGTTGTATCTGTAGTATAGTTAGTGTTTTACCAGTTTTAGTGTAAGATATTTGAGAATTTGCACACTTGTTTTTAAAGATAAAGTGTTTTTTATCTTTTTAATATTGACACAAAACATTAGTTTTAAGCTGGAGATGTGTAAATATAAACAGCGTATAGTGTGGACCATTTAACCGTACACTTGGCCTTGAGAGATCGTAATAGGCGAGACGGGAGGTGGAGGTCTGCCTTGAGTCAGTATAAATACTTTCTTATAAACATGTTAAGGACTGTCAAAACACTGACTTGCATGAGACCGTCGATATTAGATAAATTAGCTTCGATACGAAATGACAACCAATCTTGAAATATGTGTAGAGATATCGGATGCAGAAGCTGTTGATGTATCGAACATTCTGAAAATGTAACACGAACAGAAGTGATGGTACACGAGAAAGCGGGGTTAGCTGGACGCAACTATACTTGAAATAAATCCAAACACTTTCAAAAGCTTTCAGTAGACCCAAACGTGCGCAAGTGTTTTACAAATGATTTATTTTGTAAATGACGTACTTTATACGTAAAACGTAGAATTTGACCATCAAAATATCTTATTAATCTTAAAATTTCATCTGATAGAAGCATCAGAACTGCATCTTAGTACAATTACCTTTCTAAGAAACTCGAAAAATAGATATGACGATGCATATCTCTTGTTTGTGAAAGGCGAACAAATAAAAATGTTCAACCCTTTAAAATGTTCTTAAGGATTACTCAAAGTTATGAATGCTTTAGTGATATTGGCAAACCTGTCAACGACAAAGACTTTTCTAGATATCCAATATTTGTCTAAAGCAGTAGCATCTCTTAAAAGTAAATCAAACAATGGCATGATCAAAAATCCGATCATTAAACCTCCAAACGAATTCATGAAGCTTCAGAAGAAACATTTCAGTTAAATAAAGTTTAAATGGTTACAATAATGGTTTAATAGCTTTTAAACTGTGTTGTAACAGCGGTATTTTCTGAGATGACTCAGGTATGACGTAGAGAATAACTTCGGATTGTAGATGTTTGTTGGCGTATTTTTGCGATAACGAAATCACAACTCTGGAACACTTTGTAATATCGAAAGTTTATTTTTATACAGAAAATACCTCCTTGAGAATGCAAATCAAAGTTGGTGTGAATACAGTTTCAGATATTCCAGGTCTTGAGCAATTTACCAGGCATGTCTTAAGGTTAACAGCACCAGCAACTTTGTTATCGGGAAAGGGGAAGAGGTTCTCATCCTAGAAACCATGATGGAAGGCAGTCATTCATGTGTATAATGCAGAGAGTTAACACACAATACCAAAAAGAAAGAATGAATGTATGACAAAAATTTATCTCTATGCATCCTTTAGTGAATACTTAGAATTGCTCAAACACTACAAGAATTGTTACATACACATACATAAAAGCGTAAGCATGCGGTCACACGCGCCCACACAACCGTTTTCAATTAGCTCACACTCTAGTGATATATAACTTGTACAAATTTTGAATGGTTAATAAAATACGTCTTTATCATCCAGTCAAGTACAAATACATTTTTTTCAACATGTAGTAGATGACAATTGATGTTAATACATTTTTTACAAATATTTATTCCTTAATTAAATTTTAATAATTTGGAGGTCTATCGAGAATCAAACTATGAATCTTCATGTTCAAGGTCTAGCGTACCTGGGCACTGCAACAACTTTCCAACACCAAGAAATGAATTTTCAAAGACGTATATGAATTTAAAAAGTTGATGTCTGATGTCTGAAGTTTCGAACTGAATGACTACATGTTTGAAATACAGCACTTTGAACCTTCCCATAGCTAGAAATATATTACTTAAAGATGTAGATGCAATTATAAAAGGTTCCTTGCAATAACGAAGCATTACAAGAGGTGGATAGAATGAGAAATTGTGGACCACCATCAGATTTATAAATTAGAAACGAAAAATAATGAAAGCGAATAAATAGGAAAAAACAAAAGAGTAGTCTAACACCATATACTGTATAGAGAGAAAAGTGGAAAATTGCAAGGAAATTCGCTTTCTATTTTCCCACTTAATATTGTGATTCTGTCATACGTATTTGTATACATATTTATATTAGTTATAATTATAAATACAAAGTAACTAACATGAATTTCTTTTGTTGACTTCAGTGAAATGACTAAATTTTTTTTATGTTAATCGTTTTCTCTGACTGCCATATATTGCCTTATATATATAAAGAACTAAGTCGAAATACAAATACAAGAATTATAACTGAATTTATTGTAAATTCAATTATAATTCTTGTATTTGTATTTCGACTTAGTTCTTTATTAGTACACAAGAATACATATTGCGATATATATATATATATATATATATATATATATATATATATATATATATATGTACACACATAAATGAAAATTGATATAAATTTCCTAAATATAACATAGTAATCACTATAAGTACAATAAGGAAATACAGACTATTAGAGCACAGTTAAATATTTTTGCCAAAATATATTACAGCAACTCTCCCAATACTAACCTAAATAAGTAGGACGACATTGCTATATTACAACACACATTAAGCGTTGCCAAACTGTCAATCGCTTTATATAGTTATCATATTTACGTTTTACTTGCATCTGTTCTTAAAATAGTTTACTTCTACCATTATGTTTATAAATTTTTTTGTCTTCACACTGTTCAATTTCATCAATTTTCAATCTTTTAACCTATTTTCATATCGATTATATTAGGTAAATTATGTTATAGGTTGATTGAATGCTTAGATGAATTTTATTTATATATCCTCATAAATAAATATACATTAAAATGAATATCTCTCTTACATGCAATAAAGTGTTCTTTATATCATTCTCGTAAAGCACATCACAATAATAGATATTATTTTATAAATTAAATTTTTGGTAAATATAGTAACATTTTTTTTATATAAGCTAATGACATATGCCTATTGGTTATAGACAACTAATTCATGCTTTTTTAACACTCAACGTTTCGAATAAAACAGTTCTGTTTTATTGTGATTTGACTTGTAAATGAGAATATTTATTAAGAGTTTTCTATTGTTGATTTTTATTATGTTTTATGTAATATTATGGATTTAATAATTGTAAGCTATAGGCCTATAGTATATTGGTTTGATAAAAACGAGCTCTTGAAAAGGAATTTCGGAAAGAGATTCGAAACGTTGATTGTTAAAAAACATGAATTAATTAATCACTTAAACAATAGTTTATGACTATCCGAACTTTTAAATTTTGTACATTTGTTTTACTGAGACAGAACGTTTTCGATCTATGTGCCGATCTTCAATAGTGTCTTCTGCTCGGGTCAAGCGGTGACGGTTTTAAAGGCAGATTTTCGTGGTGTTTTGTTTGTGTTCCTCTCCTCTTTGCTTAAAGCTGCGACCTGTTTGTTCAATGTAGAATTTGTTACATTCGTCGCAGTTCAGTTTGTATACGCCTGGTGCTTGTAGTTTATCTTTGTTGTTGGTGTCATGTTGTATTTTGTATTGTTACTTGTTATTAGTTTTGTATGCTATTTTGATTCCTTTTTTTTTTAAATAAGCGGGCTATTTTGTTTGTTGTTTTGTTTATGTATGGCGTATTTGTTTTCCCTGTCTGTAGTGTTTTTTATAGTGTCTTTTTGTATTTTGTACCATAGTTTATCTATTATTGTGGTGTTGTATCCATTTGTGTATGCTAAATATTGAATTGTGTCTAGTTCTTTGTCTATGTTTTCTGTGGTCATTGTGACTTTTT
This sequence comes from Prosapia bicincta, assembly GCA_036971475.1. NCBI lineage: Eukaryota > Metazoa > Arthropoda > Insecta > Hemiptera > Cercopidae > Prosapia > Prosapia bicincta. The sequence goes on from JBAIZL010000005.1 coordinate 110,435,086, forward strand.
TAAGTCTATGGAGCATGGATCTGAAAGCAGCGTGTTTGTGTTGAATAGGGTGGTTTGAGGTGTTGTGGATAAGTGTGTCTGTCATTATGGGTTTCCTTTAAATGTTGAAGCTGTGTGTGGCTTTTTGTTATGGTTAGGTCGAGGAGGTATAGGGATCGGTTAGTTTCAATTCCTGAAGTGAAGTGGAGTTTTGGGTGTATTTTTTTAGTGTAGGTGAGGAGTTTTTCGCATTGTCGGGAGTTGCCTCTGTATAGTGTTATGATATCATCAACGTATCTGTGCCAGTAAATGATTTTGTGTGCTTGTGTATTGTTTGTGAATATCTTGCTGTTTTCTATGTGTTGTAGAAAAATTTCGCTGAGGACACTACTGATAGGACTTTCCATGGGTAGGCCATCTGGTTGAGAATAGAAGTTTGAGTTGTGCGTGAAATAGTTTTGTTTGATGGTGGTTTAGAGAATGTTTATGATTTCGGTAACGTGGGTTTTAGGTATATTGTTCTGTATTCATTGAGTTTCTAGGATGTTGAGCGTTTCGGGTATGGGTATGTTGGTGTACATATTTGTTATGTCGAGTGATAGTAGTGTTGAATTGTGTGGTATGTTTATGTCTTTTATTTTATTTATGAGGTTTGTTTTGTTTTTTATGTGTGTTTCTGTGTTTAAGTTTATGGATTGTCTGATTATTATGTCCATGTATTTTGCTAGTTTATGTGCATACTAGTTTCTATTCACAACTAGTCTGACTAGTTGATCTAGTCCTGAATTCCTACCGCTCCCGAAGAGTCCTGGTATTGTCTTGAACATGTTTAATTCTGTTTTATCTAGACTTCTCAAAAACACCTTCCCTATTACTGGCTACGATACTCCCGCCGAAAATAGTCCTGCCATCCTTCCGCATCTGGTAAGTCTTGGCCTTGTCATGAACATGTTTAATTCTGTTCTATCTAGACTTCTCAAAGACACCTCCCCTATTACTGGCTACGATACTCCACACCTAGGGTTCTATTAGCTTAACCTCAATTCTGTTTTTAAAGGTCCAAAGAAGGCGGACCACCTTTATCGATGCTTGATTTTAGATATTCTCTTGCCAATCATAGATGATGCTGTTACTTCAAACACATCTCAGGTATTTTAAGGTGTCTACTTTAATTAAGGTCTAATCTTAATTTCCACGCCTATTATCTTTGGTTTCTTCTAATTACTTTGTGAATTTACCTTCATTCCCTATTAGAAATAATATTTCTGACACAGTTGTTTAGTTCTACACTGATAATATTTTAATTTTTTTGTCCATATAAATGCTGAGCCTTATGAACTATATACTTTTCTTTCTTACTCCCCCTTCAAATAGTAATTAGACATGATTTCGCAAATATATTTTTTGTTTGGAATGAACTTAGTCTAATTTAGTTTTATTCCTGTAAACAGAAACCAAACGAAGTTTAAAGAATTGAATCATCGAAAAGCCCGTTTCCCAATGAACGCCCACACAGGCTCTGTAAACGTGTTATGCAACAAACGAGTGTGCCTACAACGCGCTAAACCGAGCAAACAATTGGGCTAAATTTACGAGTGACACAGTTTTTCCTTTGAAGATTTTATTTCCCCGTCCAGAAATAAATTCGACTGTTCAGCCGTGACTGCTTTGTCTGCAAAATAGAGCAATATTTCTGTTCCTTTAGCAATGCCAGTACATTGCCAACACACGTTATTCACGCAATGGGAATGATTTATTAAGCTAATTTACTACTTGCCGAACTTAATAAGTGTTTCATCAAGTCGTTAATGCTAACGCTAAAAAGCAATAAAATGCATAAGAATGATTTATCTTAGTTTAGGGGCCTATTTATAATTATGATACAGAAAGAATGTTCGCAGGAGTATTTATTCCACATAAATATAATTATTATTACTTGATAAATTTTAAAAGTATTTTAGCTTATTGGGAGGCTTTTTAAAATGTTAATACTTTTGATGTAAAAAACGTTTTGATGTAATACTTTTAAACAATAATTTGAAATGAAACTAACTGTATGCTATGAATTACTGAAATTTCATTAGAAAAGAATTTCATATATTTACATGCTGAAGGTAGTTTGAAAGTGTACGTGCGCGCGCTTGTTAAACCACCATCGCTGAAGACATTTGATTGAAATATTCGTTGTATTTTATAGAACTAAAAATAAGGTAGCAAAAATGTACGAATGAAATAAAATTAAGCATTTATACCAGAAGCGAAACCACTAGTGTTTATAATGCAACTGTAAATACATCAGCTGATCCAAAGAATTAGTCCATGATTCAGTACTTAAATCACACAGTGTAGATTAGGTGTTTTAAAAGTAATTGGGTGACAAATTTGCAACATTAAAGAGCTGTATAAAAAAAATATTAAAATGAGTAAAATAAATAACTGTAATATATAACTGAAATTTATAAAACTGTTTTCAAACTACTTCTACTTTAAAAATCCTTTAAAACGATCTCGGAGTATAAAAGAGATTCAACGTAAAAATAAAATGATGATTACGAAATAAGGAAAACATTTAAGAACACCATTATTTTTAAACTTGTATATTTAGGATGTTTAGTCGAGTAATGTTAGGTCCATTTGAAGTTCTAAGAGCATAAATGAGTCTAGTAAAAAAAATGAGTGTACCAACATGTAGAATGTGATGTGAAAGACTACTTCAATGGGTGTTAATGTGCACGTAACTCTTTAGTGAGTGATTTTACATCCGTATTAACTACAGTGTTACAAGAAGATAGAGGTTTTATTCAGTTGTTTTTAGTGTTTAATGTGTTAAAATAAGTTTTTCAAGTAAATTATTAATCTGTGAGATATTACCTAAGGGGTGATAGGGAATGGTATTTAAACAAAAATATATGCTACTTATCAGGCCCGCCCAGAAGTGGGCAAAACAGACAAATGTCTAGGTGCCCGGCAGTTGGTATTAGTTTTACTGCGGAAAATAATTAATCGTGTGGCGAGATCCATTGAAGAGACAAAAGTATTATATCGATAAAGTAAAAAAGTAAAATGTACAATTGTTCAAGCTTTTAATGGCAAAGTAATACTTATTCAATGAAATGTTGTATTCATACAAAAGCAAAGTCGTATGTGCTGCAAACGAAATGCAGTTTATTTCAACAACACTTGACTAACACAGATTAGATTCAGTAGGTCTAATTAGTTTTAACACGGAAAAAATAATTTATTTATAATTCCATGTTATTTATAATTCCATGCAAAATATGGGGTTGTATAGGCCCATGTTGGAAGTAATGAGGAGCCGTTACTTTTGTTGGCCCAGGGCCCAGAACTCATGTTTGCTCAAGAGCCCGTACTTATGTTTGCCCAGGAGTTCGAAATTTCTCTGGGTGGGCCTGCTACTCATATCCAATTTTTAAAGATTTTAAATTTCATTTTTGTTTTTTTCGTATATTTAATTTTATTGCATTTCCTTATATTTTCATAAACCTATTAAACAAATAATGTTATTGAAACTATAATTTATACTAAAAGTTGAGCTAAGCTTGTGAGCAAAAGCGCTCATAATAAATAAATAATAACGCCAACTCACAATAAATAATCTATTTTTTGAAACTGTAAACAACTTTAAATTTAGAATTTATTTAGTTATATTCTGTAGTTATTTTTTCTATGGTCTGATTAAAACCAAAGCTGTGATATTGATATTTGGTAATTTTATTAATTGTTTTATTTTTTGTATAAAGAAAAGTAATAATATTAAAAAAAGTCAACGCCTACTGAGGTAAATAGAGAAAAATTTACTTTTTACTTTATAATTACAATTAATACAAATATTTATTAATATAGGCTTATAAATATGACGGAATCACAGTATTAGGTGGCAAAATAGAAAGCGAATTTCCATACAACTTTCATATTCCTCTCTATCAAGTACATGGTGTTGGACTATTATTTATTTCAATTCCTTCTATTAATTCACACTCTCCTTATATATATATATATATATATATATATATATATATATATATATATATATATATATATATATATTGTAAACATTTTTAATCGTTAACAAAATATGTGTTTATTTATACAATCAACTTCAAATACACTGTTTTGAATCTATAGTAGATGACAGTTGATGTTAAATACAGTTTTTTAAAAATATTTAGGCAATAATTAAATTATAAAAATGTTGGTGGTCTAGCTGGATTCGAACTGCAAACCTTCATGTTGAAAGATTAACGCGCTTTGTCACTGATCCAACTTTCCAATTCCTGGAAATGAATTTCTCAAATTTATTTCCCCCATCTGGTTTTCATCGAAACCTCTATGTACAACCTTAAACTGCTTACCATGCTTACCACAAAACATCATAAATAGTGCCGTAGGGTTAAAAAGGAATGAAACGAATAAAATAAACAAACAAACTGGAAATAAACAAACAATGCGAAACGAAACTACGACACAACGCAAGCGACGATTAGAAAAAGAAAACAAAAGCGCCAAGAAAGGTTTGCAAATGAAACAGAAGAAAGCTAAACGCCTAAGCTTAGACAGACGAAATAAAAGAGTATAGGATTCGTCTCAAGTGCAGAGCGAAACTCAAATATTAGCTGATCGTAAAGACATGCAACATTATTAACAAATGATGTGAAAGAGCAACGCGAATTACGATTATTAGGTCTACGACGTAGACAAGGATTAATGATATAAAACGAGACGCAAGAGCCGCGAAACACGATTACAAGATCTTTGTCATAGACATGCACTATCACTAGAAAATGAAAGAACAACGAGAAGCTCGCCAAGAAAAAGAATGTATTCAGTATTGATATTGTGTGGTTCTGTCAAATGTATATACATATTATAGTAATTGTAATTATAAAATAAAAAACAGCTAGAATAAATTTTTTTTCACCTCATTAACAATTTACTTGAATGTTTTAAAATATTATTTGTTTTATTTAGTTACTACTGTATTCATTCGCTTTTTCTCGTTTCTAATTTATGAAGCTGATGGTGATGTATAATTTTTTATTCAAACCATCACTTATACTGTTTCATTATTGCAAGGAGACTTTGGCTTGTAATATCCCTTATAATATACATTCTCAAGTAATAGATTTCTAGCAATGGGAAAGCTGGTTCAGTGCCAAAGTTGGTTCAGTGCTGGATTTCAAAATTGTAGTCATTCAGGTCGAATCCGACCGAGTCATCAACTTTTAAACCAAATTTTAATTAATGAATAAATACTAAAAAAAACTGTGGTTGTATCAATTGTCATCCACTACAAGTTAAAAAAATGTAATTGAACTTGAATTGGACAAATAAAAACGTATTTTATTAACGATTTAAAAATTGTATAATATATATATATATATATATATATATATATATATATATAAATATATATATATACAGTATATACATATATATAAGGAGAGTTAATATATAAGGAAAGTTAGTAGAAGGAATTGATAAAATGTGTAAATAATGAAGTAAACAGATTAGGCTTATGAGTATAGGCGATGTGAAAAACTAAATAGTCATTACAAATCAATGAATTGTTTGCAAACCTGCCTCCCACGCTTCCTGGTGTCCAACCTAGATACTGATGACGGTTATCTAGCACAATCGAAAACGTTACGTCACTTTAAACTGTCTAAAAGTAAACTTCAATTAAAATCCGTGTGAGTTGTTCTACAAAGTCGTCTCCCAAAGCCAAGGCCTATAAAATCAACGAGCACAACTTTAAATTCGTGACGTAATATTTTCGAAAATTTCTTTATTAGCTTAAAAGAGGTAACATTTTAAAAACAATTGTGCTTTATTTCATCAACGTTAAAGGGTTTTGATGAATCGAAAATGTTTTGATGGCGTGTTACTCTCTTTCAGTAAAAGTCATATTTCCAAATTTATCTTAGAACAAGTGTATTTCTTAGGAGTTTTGAAGTTTTTGGGCTTCAAAGTGGTTACTTTATATAAAAAATATTTCTTGACACGTTGACCTACGAAGTGTAAAAACAATTCTATAAAATAGGAGTATTTTATTGCATAAATAATTTTTTTTACATGGGTATAGTGTCGATTGTCTGTTCTGTTTTAAGGCAATAAGACATTGCCTATTATCGAACAAGATGAACTGAAACCAAAACTCTAAAAGTTACTTTGTCCATTTAAACTGAGGTGAATTATTTTAATACAGGTTTGATTTCTCAGAACCTATTGGTTACAAAGATATGTAAATATTGAAATCAGCGATTACCTCTCTGATCGGAGAAATTGTTTTCCTGGTCAATTCGACCATGCTGAACACAAATCTGAAGTTATCTTTTACAGCAAACCTTACAGAACCTGACAAAAAATTAATTTTGTGTAAATATAGCTTGATATTGACAATAAGTTTATTATTACTATTATTTAACACGAATATCTACTCTATTTTCCGCGTAAAATACGGAAAGGTAGTTTTTTCACATTTTAGTTGGGACTACGTTTTTGGGAAAGGTATTATTCCACTGAAACAGACGTCTAATTAGTACCCAAATGTTAATATTTACCTTTTCAATAGACCGTAAAATAACTAAAGCTAACCTAACCTAACTTTAGCTTGTTTTTTCGCGGAAACACACTAAAGTTAGGTTAGATTAGATTATCAACTTTATTTTCCGCGAAAAATTTGCTGCAGGTAGGTTGGGCCGCCCATCTTTACAAAAAAGTAGTCCCAAATAGAATGTGATAAAAAATTATCTTTCCGAATTTTCCGCGGAAAATAAAGTAGATACTCGTGTTCTACACACAAAAACGAGTACTTTTGAAATAAAAAAACTTGTCAATAGCACGTAGTATTTACCCAAAGTAATTTTTTGTTAGGTTTAGTAAGGCTTGCCTGAAAAAATAACTTCAGATTCGTGTTAAGCATGGTCAAATTGAGGAGGAAAAAATTTCTCAACTAGAGCGGTAGTCGCTGATCTTAATATTTACCCAAACATAATATAAGTGTATTTTAATGTCCATGACGATCGGAACAGTCAATGTTGAGACCTGATGAGATAAAAAACGTTTCGTCCCAATAAGTTATTCTTAAATTCACCTGTTCGGCAAATTCATAATCATTTAATAACATGAAATATCTATTACGCAATATTTTGTAAAGTTATTTTCCATTAAAATTACAACAAATGTTTAGTAACTTTGTAAACATGTGTTGTTTTCTCTATCTGGTAACGTTAGGCCTATTTTTTAATGTTCACAAATGTTATTAATTAAGCCACAAGTCAATGAGTATCGATTCATTTAGTAATGCAGTCAGACATTTTTTTTGTTAGATGGTTGATATTCGACGGGACCTGAGAAGTAGATCATCTCCGCACGGGGAAAAAGTTTGAAAATTAAATGACATTTTAAGTCATTCTAATGCTTAAAATTAGACACAATTTGACAATATAAGTGAATTAAATATGCCTTTAATTGAAGAGCATTTAAAGTTTAAAAAGTAGCTTACTCCATGAGGATAAATGGAGTGGGCGATATTTATTTAGAAAAACAGGTTAAAAGCTTGGAAGAATTTACAAGGTCTTAAAAGCAATCGTTTTATTTTCATTTTTCACAATTTTACAAAGAAATACTGAGTGAAATTCCTAATATAAGCATCTTTAGTTCTGTTAGGAAGATTTGTATACATTTGAGTTAAATTGTCTGCCTTTCTTAACATCAAAACGTTCTTCTTTGTTGAGGCGTTTCGGATTAACTCAATTCTCAAAGCCTTAAACAGTACTCCTACTTTTAAAGTAAAGTACTGTTTAACTTTTTGAGAGTGGGGATAATTCGAAACGCGTCAACAAAGAAAAATGCTTTAATGTTAGGAAAGCCAGAAAAATGTATTCGAATGTATAAAAATCCTGAGTGTACAAAATGTTTTGAAAGTTGGTTAAGAACCTCACCTGTGTTTCAGGATTCAATGATGCACGTAGATAGTAGTTTTTAGGGTAAGTTTGATTTGTTAAATACGCGTTCATCTTGGAGTGAAGCTACGCGCATTCAAGCCTTTTAACGACTATGTTAACTAATTAACAGCTCTAAGGTTCTTTTTAAATCGTTTCATATGAATACTATCCTAAAGACATAATTAGTTTATTTGAATATCCTTTCGAGAGTTTGAAATAAATGCAAAGTTTTTACTAAACTGAAACAATTTCAAATAAACTTTTAGCTCGTAAGAGAATAAAAAAACTTTATTTTTCATTTCGTGAAGGTCTCCCCAAACCTCCTTAGTTGCGCGTCTGATTTTATTTGTTTTGTAGAAATTGAAAATTTACTCCAGTCGCATTACAAACCTCTTTAACTCAGTGTTTAAAACTATCTATTGTTAATGGATTATCTATTTTTTCAAAACGTTTCTTTAAAGACATTTATCGTAATGCACTTGCAACAAAAACACGACCAATTATTTTCAATATAATATTATATTCAATGAGTTACGGCCGTCCTCAACAAATATAAGTAAGTGCTACTATAGGCAAGTTTGTAAATATTTACAAGTGTTTTAGTGAAAATTAGTAGCTCACGTGAAGATCGAATCAACAAACATGAATTATTTTTCATTATATGTAAATGGTGGCAAGTGCCATTAAAATAATGTTTATGAAAACAAAGCGTTTGATTGTTTGAAGTTAAGTATCAGATTGTTGCAAAAGTTAGCAGTTGGCAATTTTTCACTGTGTTAAGAGCTTATATTTAAAGCAATACGCAAGTGTGCATGCATTGGTTCTGTAGTTCTTTCGTTGCGCGCAAAATCGTTATTTTCTGTTTATCTCAAAGCCTATAATTTCGTACATATTTCATGGGCTTGCTTTTAATAGCATAAAAAGAAAACGTGTTACATTATTCAACAATAAATGACTGGGACGAAACAGCTGCAAGTAATTGGGATAGTTCTATTGGCAGCACTGATATTAATCAGGCATTGTCTGTGGCTGAAAGTAATTAATTATATCGATAGACCCGATGTAATAATACATTTTTCCCCTTTATTTTGAATAAACACCTTAATTAATTAATTAAATCAATTGAGAGAAATCAAGTTAAATATGAATTAGATTGAATAATTGAGAGTGTTGCTGTATATGTTAGAGCTATTGCTATTAGATAACAATAATCGAATCTTTATCAATTAAGTAATTGTTCCTTTAAATACAAATAGTTTTGAACATTCGTTTGAAACAAACAAGATTAGCTTGTTTTTAAAACTAATGTATAGAGTTATAATGTATTTACTAGACTAAGTAAATAACTGTTCCATGTTTTTTGAACAAACTATAGTGAATTTATATCAAATGACACACACACACATCCTATAGCAACGATATGTTTTATTAACCTTATATACAAAATTAAGGTCGCAAGGCAACCATTGTCAAAGGCAACAAAAACAAATTATGTTTTTTGCTGTCTCTAAGTATGATGTCTACATATAAGGTTAACACAAATTAATATTGTAGAGGGTGTTCTGTGTTATTTTATATGATTGTTTTCCTTTTCTAGCTATGTTATTTTATAATGTGAACATATTTGTTGTGCTGAATAATTTTATTAAGTATTTACTGATTAACAAATTTTGAGTTCATAACGAGGAGCAAATCAGAAGTTTTACATGGCTGTACTGAAGTATTAGACACTATGAAATGAATGTGTTAATACTAAATGTGCTAGGCTGTTACTACCTCTGTGCATTTGTACTTGTGCTCGTTGACTATGGTGCCGTTGAAGTAATTGTTGTAGGTGTGGTACGTCTCTCTCCAGTAAGGATAGGGTACAGGACAGTTGCACAGAGCTTTAGTTGTCACGGCCGTGATGTTGCCGGTTGTGTGGTTGTACACTTCCAGAGCCGCCATATAGGGTTTGCACGTTGGTAAGGCTGTTACTGGCGAACAGAACTGAAACAAAGAACGTGAACACTTAGCATACACTTCTACTGGAGGTTGAGAGATCACCGATCTGCTTAGAGGAACAAGCGTGCTCGTGAGAATGCATTGTGCTTCATCTTACCACAATGTCAATTATTATCTTTTTTTTATTACAACTTTCTATCTGATTACTCTCTTTTATTACCAGGTAACGTAGAAAGACTCCAACTATATAGGATGTTTACTGAAAGATTGCCAGATCAAATAAAAAAAGTCAAAATTATATCGGAACCATTCTAAGCCTAAATAAAAAACGTGGCCCGTAGGAAAGGCAAAGGCGTCCTTAACAAAATGGTGTGAATCAGAGCCTTGACTTTTATATACAGAGAGGGAGGGAGGGAGAGAGAGAGAGAGAGAGAGAGAGAGAGAGAGAGAGAGAGAGAAAGAGAGAGAGAGAGAGAGAGTCAAGAGGAAGTATCGATTTCAAGTTCAACTTCGGAAATTTTTCTTTAACCACGCATTCATCTTCATTATTGTTTTACCACAGCCTACATTCGGAGAAAACCCATTGTTTGTGAAGAAATGTTGATCATAGATAATGATAAAATCAATTTTTTTAAAGAAATAAACCCATAAATCTGTAGTCACATCTGTCGTCTTGGAATTTCCTCTGCATAACTGTTTGAGGATGATTGTTTTGGTAGATATTTCCCATTCTCAGTATAGTCCTAACCTGAAGAATGGGATACATTTGCTGAATCCATCGTTCTCGAACTACAAAAGTGTATATTCTATTTTTGAGAGTGTGTAGATTTTTTAATGTGTATAATTATTATACCACGTTCAAGATTAAAATGAACAAAGTAAAATTTAATTTAGAAAATAGTTTTTGTAGATAAAAAATTTACAACAAATGTCAAATACGTTTAGGGTTGACCATTTAAGGAGAAGTTATTGTGATAGGATAATGTATATTGTCAGTTTAATGGTAATCAATCCTTCATAAGGATTCTTTATTCTCAAAGTCTACGGGCGCTTTGTCCTGAAATTTTCAAATAACTCGGAAGGATTCCAGACTTTTAAGTAGTTCAAATTAAGCAGAAATAGAGACAAATTGCTCAGACATTCAGACTCGTATCATGTTCATATGTAAATTGTTTGTTATAATAAAATTTATTAGCTATGAAAATGTGTAATCGTATGAGACAATAAATTATTAAATACTACTCTAGGATGAAAGGTCAAGTTTTCGGGAACAACTTGTTGAAGAGATCTTGTTTGTGTTATTTTCAGATCAATGGACACTATAAATATAAGTTATTACATAGAACCTGTGTGAGTGCCAACCATCTTCCTCCTCCATTACACGTACAACGGAGCGTGCAATCGTTGTCCTGGCGATGAGGCTTGACCTGTCAACACAGTGATCTTTATTGCCAACTTTACTCAACAACATTAAAACGTTTCCGAGATTTTAAATAAAACATTTTTATTGTTCGGTGTTTGCCAGCATGCTTTCTGAGTAATGTTTAACCAATCAAGCAAAAGTTTTCTTCAAGTAGTATTCGGTGCCTCGATGAATGTTTTGGCTTTCCCCTAGGACTTAATGAATTTATTTTTGAACAATCAAGACTTGAGCAAGTATGAAATATATTGTGGGTTTTAAAATTATTTTAGCTCAACCGGAAATAATATTCAATGAATAATTTCATCACAACCGAAAATAATATTCAATAAATAGTTGCTGTTAAATTGGAAATAATGTCCGATAAATAATTTCTGCTCAACCGGAAATAATATTCAATAAATAATTTCAACTAAACCAGAATTAATATTCAATAAATAATTTCATCACAACCGAAAATAATATTCAATAAATAGTTGCGGTTAAATTGGAAATAATGTCCAATAAATAATTTCTGCTCAACCGGAAATAATAATCAATAAATAATTTCAACTAAACCGGAAATAATATTCAGTAAATAATTGTAGCTTTACTGAAAATAAAATATTCAATAAATAATTTCAACTAAACCGGAAAAATTATTCAGTAGAATAAATAATTGTAGCTCAACCGGAAATAATTTTCAGTTCAACCGGAAGTAACATTCGATAAATAATTGCAACTGAAGCGAAAATAATATTCAATAAATAATTTCAACTAAGTTGTATATTACGAGAAAATTTTCACCCTTGTCAAGAACAGGACTTCAGGTAGCAATAATTCTCACACTATGCCATACATTTCCCCTTTCTTAGCTGCAAGGGCTCATTATTTGTCGTTTCTTAAGCCCTAATTCTATGTATTCTCTCTATTTTTTTTTTTTAGAAAGGGTTAAAGCCTTTTTATGACCCCAAAAATAGTAGGCGTACCTCAGATATACTATGTATTGATGGCAAAATATATGAAGTGTATCCCTACCGGGGGTGTTATGTCCCTACTTAAACCTACCCTTATTCAAAGCTTTCTTAAGCGATAATGGTTAAACTGGCTTTTCCCCTTAAACTACAATAAAAATAATGTTTTGAAAAAACAAAAGTAGAAATATTTCTATCATATAGGAATTAAATTGAATGAATTTAACAAGTAATATAAACATTTTTTTAAAAAGCAAATTTCTAGTGTGAGATCAACAAAGAAAAATGTTATCATTGTTGCTTATTTCCAGTTTGTTTATTTTATTAGTTTCATTCACTTTTAACTTTAAAGTGACCGAAAGGTAACATAACCAATTTATGATATTTTGTGGTAACCATGGCAACAGTTTAATGTTGTACAATGGAGGTTTCGACGCCAACCAGATGGGGGAAAAATAATTCATATACGTCTTTGAGAAATTCATTTCTTGCCAAAACGCACTAGACTTTGAAAATAAAGATTCATTATATCTGGAGAGTGTGAGCTAATAGAAGGAATTTAATAAAAAATTATACTAGTCATTTAAATTAAAATTTATTTGGGTAGGGATCCAAAACTAGAGTGCTGATTATGGTAAAAATGTATAGTAGTTCAAAATAATATCTCAACAGCGTGGCTTATCTAACTGTTGGGAAGATTTTGTAAATGCCCGGATATTATATTCGGATTACTGTCAGTGAATACTAAAATTTTGAAATACAAATATTTAATTTTAAATTTGCATTGGCACGTTTATAATTAGTATTAGAAATATTATAAAAATGTTTAGTAGCTTTTAATCAATTATATTTAAATAATACATCTCTAATTTGTTTAAATATTAAAAGTGCAATAAACTATAATGAGGACGATTTAACAATTAGCCTTGTGAGAACGCAATGGGCAAGATGGAAGGTGGAGAGCTGCTTTACAGAAAAGTATCAGTATAAATACCTTTCTACAAAGATGATAAGGACTGTCAAAACACTGACTTGTATAGGGCGGTCGATATTAAATAAATTCGATGATTAATTAGTTTCGGTATGAAAAAATAAACAATCTTGAAATATGTGTATACATAACAGATGCAGAAGCTGTGGATGTATGGAACGTGCAACATGTTTTAAGAAGTGGTAGTACACGAGAAATATCATGCAATCTCTCAAGGCCAAGTGCACGGTTACATGCTACATGGTCCGCAATATACCTCAAAGTAGCCACGATAGAGCACTTTTTTATTGCCAAGTTAATTTACCTTATTACATTACAGTCTACTTCAATAAAACCTTGTAAGGTACCGCCTGCCTGACTGAACCTATAGTTTATTTAAAGTAACTTTAGTAAAATACTAACGTCAACTGATGTGTCAAACTATTGACAAATAGGTCTAATAGTAAATAGATGAACATTACAAGTTTTAAAAATATAAATAATATTCGAGCTGGCTTGTGAGTGAAAGTTATAATTAAAGAATAAAAATATGGTACAACTCACAAATATACAATTTTTTTATTTCAAACGCGTTTCAACGACTAATTTGTCGTCATCCTCAGTGAAGATACACAAATGAAATTAACTAAAATATATATATATATATATATATATATATATTAAACATAACCTATAAAGTTTTAGCAAAAGTACACTTTTGTTTTTACTTTTGCTAAAACGTTATAGGTTATGTTTAATATATATATATATATATATATATATATATATATATATATATATATATATATATTTAGTAAATTTCATTTGTGTATCTTCACTGAGGATGACGACAAATTAGTCGTTGAAACGCGTTTGAAATAAAAAAATTGAATATTTGTGAGTTGTACCATATTTTTATTTTTTAATAAAAGTTTTATAGGCCGTCTAACATTAAACAATTTATCGTAAACAACAACTTTAGGAACAATGTTATCTATTACGTGACAATATTACACGTGATAAACAATAATAATCAGGTGCTCACCTTCATGTAAGAATGGCTATTCAGTCGCAGCGTGTGATTGTCCAGCTGCGGTGTTGTTGAGCATTCGCCAGCACATCTGCATTTCCTCAGCACCCTTACTCTCAGCTTGAAGTGTCTTTTCTGCACAATATTACACACCTCATTCGGGTCGCAACTTCTTAGGTATAGTTCTGTCGGTCTCTGGTAAACAAATTAACTCAACATTCAATCACCATTATAAAAAAAACTTGAGTTGGATTGAATTAAATATAAGTTAACAGGAATTACGCAAGTAAAATTATAATATAATATGTTTATGTTACAGTAAACTAGTGATAATACGGAATATATGGAACCTGAAATAATATGGGTGCCATTGAAACAATTTAAAACTGGCGAAAGTAAACTCAGCTGAACTCATTATAAAGGGGCGAATAAAAAAGTGATTTTGTAATTCGCCGGTTTTATTTATAGTATTTCATGAAGATACTCAAAGAGAATAACAAACTTTCGTTGTGTAATAAGGTTACATCTAATAATGTATAAATGAAAATAATAAACCATTATTAAAATATACTTAAAATAAGTATTTGGTTAAATCCTTGAGTGGCTTAATACACAGAATGGTACTCATTGATTTTGAACCTTCTACAATAAAATTGTGTTTGAAGTACCTTATTGAACCTAATTAAAGTACCATGTTATGACTTGCTAGGTAAGTGTATTTTGATTTTTCGTTTTAAACGTCTGCCATATTATGTATTGGCAAATTACTGAGATAATAATAAGTCGCAATTTTTTCGATTAATGTTTCTTCTTAGTTATAAAATTTCTTTGTAGTAGTCTTTGTAATTCAAGAGATATTTTTTCTCCAAGACAACATGTACATCTGTGTGTTTGTCTTTGTAACAATAATTAAAAAAATACTTTTGCTAAAAGTAATAACAGAAATTAAATTTGCTGAAGTTAAAACTCGAATTAAAATACTACATTTCTGGCAATACTGTAATGGTTGGCAGTTCCAAATTCAAGATGATTTTATGCTCACGCTTTGTAACTAGTTTTCTGGTTGATCTATTTACATCTGGACGCAATAGGTTATTCTTCGCAACGTATTATCTTTGTCGTTGTATTGCTGCTTATAATTTGATTATTATCAGCAAAAAACAATCATGATCTTTCTATGCGAATAAAAGTTATTTAAGTAGTATTTTTTTATATATTAAAAACATACAACTGTAGACAGTATTTTGTTTATAAATTGAGAGACAACCTCAATTCTCATCAACTGATATTGCCACCCTTTATTCTAAAGGTTTTTAAAAATAATTTTGTTTCTTTAATTAGAAAATAGTTTTTTTGTAGTAAATGTTTCTGAACTTGCAGTAAAGCGTAAAGAATTGGATAACTTTGACTAGCAACATTTTAGTTGAATAAAAAATATAACTGAACATGACAACTGAAACTAAAACAGTTAGATTAGAAGTAAATACAG
Organism: Prosapia bicincta; assembly: GCA_036971475.1. Lineage (NCBI taxonomy): Eukaryota > Metazoa > Arthropoda > Insecta > Hemiptera > Cercopidae > Prosapia > Prosapia bicincta. The sequence continues at coordinate 110,450,838 of JBAIZL010000005.1, forward strand.
TATAGTCTGGCCCTTTAGGCGAATAAAGATTTAATAGCCTAATCAAAAGCTTAATGATTTAGCTATGATTTTGGGCTAACCATACAAACCATGTAAATGTATTCACCACAAAAGGAGAATTGAAAATATTAGATGTTACTAAACTTCGATTGGTAACCGTACATTTGTCCAACATGATTGGTGGGTATTTATAAAATCTTATTAATAATCAACTATTCTGGTGGTGTCGGATCATTGAGTACTTTTATTTATACATTGGATTGGGTACAAGGGAATATAACCTCTGATGACTGAAAAAAAACGCTCCTACACCCCTTGTTTTGTAGTGAGGATGAAACAATTGCCTGTAATAATTAATCAAATTTCAAAGGTTAATCTTTCAAGATTATGTGTCAAAATAGGTAACACAGCAGGAGCTGTTCAGAGTAATAATTACAATTATTGTAACCTACAAATCTTGCGCTCAACTCATGAGAAAGTCAGGGATTTCATGATTGACGTCATTGATTGACGTTTGGGCATGTGGTGACACTGAACTTTCTTGAGCAGTTGCGGTTAAGTGGCTGCCGTTAATATTTAAATTTTAATAGGTTTGGCTCAAGGTAGAACTAACGTTTGGTGTAACATGAGGACCAAAACATGAGGAGTACTATGTTGACGACATCGGAATTTCAAAATTTCACGTTTCAGTAGCTTTACTGATGTCAGGCTTAATGGTTAAAGGATTCATTAAATTAAAGGATTCCTTAATGGTTAAATTCATTAAAGGACTCATCCCCATTCCTAAGCCTGCCAGAGAATACAACAATTATCTCAAGGACAGCAATGAGGAAAAAAAATAGGACTGGGAAACCCTATGCTGTCGATATGACGAAGAAATTGCAAGTTTATAGCAACTTAAGTATTCTAGCTCTTTTTGATGAATATTTTTTGTAAACTATTATGACAAGAAAATGTTTAGCTCAAGAAGTTTTTGTTTGTAAATAACTCTTCGTACTTTAAAGAAAATATTTTTCAGTAATTTTACAAATCGAGAAAGTATTAAATATTATTTATATAGCCTAATGATTTTTAAAAGTGTGCTTTCTCACTTTTTCAAGTCCTGAGTATCAAGAATAGGAGAGTCGTGCCATCGTTTAAACATGATTTTCACGTTAATGATAAAACTGAGCATATGAAGATTACATAGAGGATTTGGTCCTGTTTAAGTACCGAAATTCTGAAACCGAATCGTCAAAACCTTCTTCCTCGGTATCACGTCACATCTGGAAAAGCCGGATTTTCCCTTCAGGTTTGGCTTATAATGGTCCTGAATTTCTTAAACAATTTATTTCGTCAAAGTCACAAAACTCTCCCTGTCCTGCCGCACCTTCTTTTCATTTTGTTTGAACTAACTTTGTTTTTAAAAATTTAGAACTCTAACTACCAAAGACTATATTATCTCTCTTCTAATTTACTCACACACACACACACACACGCACACTCAAACACACACACACACACACACACACACACACACACACACACACACACACACACACACACAAACACACACACACACACACACACACACACACACACACACATATACACACACACACACACACACACACACACACACACACACACACACACACACACACACACACACACACACACACACACACACACACACACACACACACATACACACACACACATACACACACACACACACACACACACTTACACATACACACACACACACACACACACATACACACACACACACTTACACATACACACACACACACACACACACACACACACACACACACACACACACACACACACACACACACACAAACACACACACACACAAACACACACACACACACACACACACACACACACACATACACACACACACACACACACTTACACATACACACTCGCGCGGACTTTTAAAATACCTATTATATATTTTTGAAATTATAATTGTGTTCAGATATAATATAGTTTTATATTTAATTGATAAATTTATCAATTTGTTAATGTAGTCTTGGAAATGACTATGAATCGCCGAAACGTCAACTATGAAAGAAGTAAAGTAAATAAATGACAGGTAAGTCCTGAAATGATATAATAATATATTCATTCCATTGAAAGTTTTTGTAACATGTAATATAAATCAATTAGCGTTTTAAGACAGTTTTCTCTGCATTGAAAACTTGTAGTCGTATGTTCAATAGAGTCTATAAATAGAGCTGAGTACCTTTATTATGATTAGAAATAATAAGTTGATGAGATCTAGTACAACACAATGATTAACTAAGTGGGCGCTGAACTCATTAGGAGGCTGTGGTTGGGTTTGAAGTGGCGTTGAAGGATTCAGAGAGGAGTAGGTGGTAAATTTACATTACTTCAAAGTCAAGTACTTCAAAAACCAAAACAGTTTTTCTTCATTGACAAATCATTATTCAAAGTTTGGTACTAACCAGTAAGGCTTAAGAACTAACAATTTTATTTAGGCGTATATATCCCCCCCCCTAAAGATTTTTATTGGTATAACAAAATGATTCGATTATATTTTTGCTTATTGAAAAGTTAATTTTTCGGATACATTTTATAGTTGTAACAAGAAGAATGCTATATGGAAGAAAGAAAGTTAGGTAGAATTAACGAACGAAAAACTCTCAAGACAAAACAGTTTTGCTCCTAAATAGGAGAGCACCTGTCAAGGAGAAAATATTATAACGATTAAAACATCTATAATTTCGCTCTTTAACAAATGATAGGGTATTTATGTATATTATGGAGTCTGTTGTAATGCTAAAAGAGTTGAGACTGGAGTTTTATTTTTTAAAGTTTCTTTATAATAATCGCCAATTAAACAGTTCCTATAGAGTCTTATATGTAGTTATAAGGTTGTATAAGGCTACCTATATAACAGAACTTGCCATGTTGAAGATGTGAACAGATTGGATTTCATAGAAGACACACTTGAACCGAAAATTCGATATTGATATCTTGAGTTCCCTGAGGCAACAATAATTGAACTAATAGTACAATTCAACACATAAAATAGGTGATCAGATGTAACACAATTCGATTTCTACATGATTTTAGTCGTTATTGTGAATTTTATTTAGTATTTTTATTTTATATGCTGTAATAATAAAAGAGTAACTGCATTTGTTTAATACAGTAGACTAATTAGATATAGAAATTAAATTTTTATGTCAGAACAAAACAGTATTCTATTATGTATTACAAAACCAATATTTGATGTGAACATTCCTATAACGAAATATTCACACACACACACACACACACACACACACACACACACACACACACACACACACACACACACACACACACACACACACACACACACACACACACACACACACACACACACACACACACACACACACACACACACACACACACACACACACACACACACACACACACACACACACACACACACACACACACACACACACACACACACACACACACACACACACACACACACACACACACACACACACACACACACACACACACACACACACACACACACACACACACACACACACACACACACACACACACACACACACACACACACACACACACACACACACACACACACAACAACAACAACAACGTTATATGGGCGTGAATAAGTTGAACGTGACGTCATGACTTAGGAATTCACACTAAAATGTGTAACAATCTGGAGAAAACGTGTTTTGCCCCGAAATTCCCGGAAATATAGCGGTTAGTGCTTTCCTAGTCGTTTCGAGATTTTTTCATATTATATTTAATTTTATTTCCAATATATTTATTTATATTTAGAAGTATTTTATAAGAGTGTTTTATTGAATTATGTCATAGCTTTTGATTTCATAAAACAAATAGTTTTATTACTAGTAGATTATTTGACTTTCTATAGCAGCATATTAGCAGCAAGTGTGAATGAGCTATATGTCTAAGAAAACTGAAATAATTTCCGTTAACACGGTAATAGTAAATACAATTATCCAAATTACTTGACTTGAGCCATTTATATTAATTGGGATAAATTACTAAGCCATATTTACTAAAAATTAGAAGTAAAATACAAATATGGATTAATTTAATAAATTAGAAATAATAATTTTAAAAGTGTAAAGATATATTCTAATTATAAATTAGGATATATTAGTTATTGCATGAATGTTTATGCCTTTTCTGTATTGCATTAGAATATACGATAAAAATATAAGAAACATTGCACTACTCTGTAGTATACTGAGGTTGTCGTAAGTTTTTATCAATATCGGATTGACTTACATGATTTACTTTTATAAATCAAATTATTTGTTTTACCATTCCCTCAGGAGTATCACTTTGACATGGTTTCTAAAACTTTACTCCAATAAAATCGATTCATTTTAAAGTAAACGCTATTTGAATATTTGTGTTGCATAATGCACTCCCTTTATAAAAAAGAAATGGATATTTGTTTTCTGTGTAAGGTTTCGTGTAGGGAAAGCTTTGGTAAACATTGGCCTAGAGTTATCATAACGTCTATCAATATACTGAAGTGTGAAGCAGTTAGAAGGTAAAGTAATCCAGACTTATATGAAGTATTACAAACTCACCTCTCTGGGGTATATGTAGAAGGGCTGTTCCCTCTTGCTCCTGTCACTGGCACACACGACCACACACGCACACAACACACACACCGCTCTAAGCATCGACATACCTAACCTAACCTCACTGCATCACTGGCTCTGCTTTGCTAAGTAAGGTATTTTATAAATAACTTAATCTCGGACATTATAAACGTACAACCTAAGCCGGACTCTGGCAGCACTTCAACCGTTGGGTAAATATTTACATAATCTATATATAGGCAATCTTTGTAATTTGAAAAGAGAATTAATTCGCTTATTTCATTGACAATAGAGACATTAAGGTGCTATATTTATGATAATAAAATTACAACAGTAACGAGAGAATTGAATTATAATTAATTAAAAATAATTTGACTCATTAATTAATTAATTATATTTTCAATTAAAATTATTGAAAAAAAATGCTGAAAACGAGAAATAGTTAAACACTGGTATAAAATTTGAAATAACTGTCTATTTTGAATTTTAAAAGTTTTATTCAAATTTTAAGAATAATAGTTAATCTACTTCATTTCAATAGATCGTTTGAAATTTCGTAATATTTTAAAATTTATTAGGCTCATTGAAATTTAAAATCTAGTGCTTTTAATCTTGAAAATTTCAAATAATCTACACTAGAAAATACATCTCATATTCAAAGAAAAGATATTACAAATTTAAATAATCAATACCATTAGAAGTCATAAAATAGAAAAAAAACAAACACTTATCACAGATTATATACTTGAGTATACTGTTCTACATCTCTTAACATTACAATATTCTCCTTTGTTGTCACATTTCAGAATGACTCCATTTTTAAAACCTAAATAGTACTCTATTTAAGAATACAATTTAAGTTTCGAAAATGGAGTCATTCTGACATGCGACAACAAAGAAAAATATTGTAATGTTAGGAGAGGCAGAAAATTGTACTTGAATATATAGAAATATTCCTAAAAGAAGTGAAAACGAGTATATTAAGAATTTATCGAGCTAAAAAGTATTTGAAATTCTTAAAACTTGCTAGATCAGCTAAGTAAACCAATTTTGTAACAGAAATTGTCTCAGGCTCACTTTCTAAGATGTCTTCGGACACGGTTGATATCAGTCATTTTCAGGGAAATCCTTTCTATTTGTTTATAAGCATACGCATTACTAATTGTTTGATGAATTGAAGGTGTTTTAAGTTGCACAGTAACTAATCAATTCCTTATAGGGAATAGTATAGTAAAGAATGAATGTTCCCCTAAACGTGACTAAATATTTGTTTATTAGGTGGCACGATGCAAACATTTATTATTTCCTGGTTTGAGACATCGTAATATCTGGTTTTGTTTATATATCGAAATTTTGTTGTTGTTCATGACGAGCTGGTTGTTAATTACTTATCACACTTTGATATTACTTGCGACCAGAGTTTTTGTTAACTAAAGGTTGTTAAATTGTTAACTTACACTCGGAGGAAACGTTATCGTCTTACGACTTCTTCAGTCTCGTATTTTCCGCTAGGATTGCCGCAGTTGTACTTTTTTGGTACAAATTTTTGAAAGTTAGATTTAATTTTTATTTTTCAAAAATTGGTACCAAAGAAGCACAACTGCAGCAATCCCGGCAAAAATACGAGGCTGAAGAAGTCGTAAGACGAAAACGTTTCCTCCAAGTGTAAGTTAATAATTTAACAACCTCTATTTATCAACACGTCTGGTCGCAAGTAATATCAAAGTGTAATAAGTTTGTTTATATATTGGTATGTAAGACACGGGTTTTCAGGAGGACGTGTGTAAATTGGGATAGTTTCAAGCTCTTTTTTCTTTGGCTTTAACATATACAAAATTGGATAATTAATTGATAGAGCTATGCTGAAGTTTACCAATAGTTAGAAAACAGCAAGCTATACATAGGAAACAGATTTGTTTAATACTTAGAAGTATATTACCTAATATTACTCTATATAACCTCACATCTGAAGGGGAATAGAGACTGATATAGATTAGTCTACACACCTGACCTTTGAAATAACGCACAAAAATTACATATGTGTGAGAAAAAATAATATAAGTACAAATAAGTACTTAATAGAAAGAGACTAGAGCTCCATATGAGTCAAAGCCACACGTTTTCTATGTTATGTATCACAATTCATTGTTAATATTTATAGAATGATGTGAATATACATAATAAATACATACATATACCTGTATATATATATATATATATATATATATATATATATATATATATATATTAAATATGGTGATATATTTTCTTGTAATATAGTTAATAAATTTAAAATATTTCAAAAACAAGAATACTTTTAATGAATATATTTATTCAAAGCTTTTTGCTGATAAAATAGTACCAGATTCTTCAGGAAAATAATTATCTAATAAAATTAAAAAAATATATATATATCGAAATCTTGTTGCTGTTCATGACGTTTCGCAAGATGTATACGAGAGTAAAAGATGTTACTGTTATAAAAGTACTAGCCTACTGTTACGGTTACTGTTCTGGGTTAGGGATGGTCGATATTTTCTATCACGGTGACTTGTTACTGATATTCCTTTGTAGCTGGTGGTACCAGTGACAAAATACGGAAAATTCCAATGCCAGTGACAAAGGATCGTTTGGAAGTTGCTTGTGCTGGGATTTGGCAAAACGTCGCAGTCACTGGATGAAACGGCTGTCATTGGTTGATTTGTTGCTGTCACTGACTCTGCTCTCACCGCTCGGTGCACAGCGCCGATTATCGTACAATGTCATTGACGGAAGGGGAAATGTTTGTCACTGTGATTGGGCAAAATGTCATTGTCGCGACTGAAAAGTTACTGATATTTTACCACATCTGTCATTGGTCGATTTGTCGCTGTCACTGGTTCTACTCATTTAACTCGTATGCAGGTGGTCAATTTATGACAGGTTTCAAGATAGAGACAGTGTTTTGTATAGTGGAAGCTATTTCGCACTCGCTAGTTTGTTCTTAATTTCGTATGAGTTTATTTTAAAATAAAATGAACCTTTCAAAAAAGAAAAAAAACGAGTTGTAGAATCATTTCACCAGTTTGGTGTGCCTGTCTGTTATTGGCACATACAGAGCAGTTTCAGTATCCCCTACTGTTACTAATGTCACCGGTAAAAGTCACTGATCCAAACCTGGCGCTGTCACTAAAATCACAAACCTGTTAAAGTCACTGGATCGATAATTCCTATTCTGGCTGTGGATTAGGTAATTAGCTTCGAGCTATCATTTGGAGTGACATCTGTGCGGGTGCATTTAAGGGTACTTGTTTGTATAATTTATAGATAATACAACGATTAAAAGCTTAGGTAAGCCTCAAGTCTATAGAACACAGTTTGCGTGTCGAGTCACCGAAGACATGTTAACGTATGAAGTCTGAGCGCTTTCGTGCTTGCGTTAGTTCAATTAACATCAACATTCCACTTGATTGGAATGGTAAACACGCCGTTCGTGTCTTGCGATCCGAACGCTTTCCGTGATATGTAAATGCGAAAAGGACGTCCGAAAATCGAATAACTAAGGCGTATCCCGAAGACAAATCACTTTATCACTGATGGATTTGGTGATAATAATTTGCCTTTATTTGCCGCAATTGCTGTTTTTTTTTAACCGAGGAAATATTTTTTGGCAACAATATGGTGTATCATATTTGTACTGGGCTCTATAATGAAGCTGCCCACCATAGCTCCCCACAAGGAAAGGGACAGTGGTCAAGAACACATTACAGTATTACCGTAAATTTACAAGGGTTTCCTATTGAGAGCATTCCATGAGGCATATAGCCTACAAATTTTTGTAAACACAAATATCAGGTAATTACAATTTGAAGAAAAGTATGACTTATATATAAATTTATTTACATGTAATTATACCTATATGAAAATGTATATATAAGAGCCATATATTTAAACAAAGCTTATTCATTAGTTGACTATAACAGTTTAAATTTATGATTTAAAATTGACAATTTGAATTTAAAATTTAAGAAAATTTATCATAGTACGGTAAAACTAAAGCTATTTTGTTTCAAATAGTAGTACTGTACTAGCTTTAGTAAAACTATAGAACTAATATTTACTACCCCAGCAACAGTCGTTTCCCCAAACATTACTTCTCATAGTCGTCAGTAGTTAATTGTGCTACTTTGGCAAAAAAGTGGTGGGGGAAGTAGGCCTATGACGTAACAACCTAGGCCAGCTAAATTGCATCTAACCTAACCTAACCTAGGTGTAGGGGTGTTCTCAGCTACGTTCAGGACCTTCCCCGGGGGTAGTTCCGGGGGTGGAATTGGGGTTGGGGTAGTTTTTGAAAAAATTTTGGAAAAATGTGTCTTGACTGATAGGGTGAATTTAGAGTGCATTATCGCTATGGTTGGGGGTGGTTTCACCAGGGGTAGTTTTTAAATAATATATGAAATTGCCAAAAATTGATCGTATGGATCAAATGACTGTATGTGGTATGTTTAAAGTACATTTTGGCAAGCTGTGGGGGTGGATTCACCTGGGGGTAGTTTTCAGATTGCCAGAAATGATCGGTCCCTGGAGTAGTTGTCTTAGGTAAAAGCCACCTAGGAGCCAGGCCTTAGGTAAAGCTACCATTGGAGCATGACCTCAGGTAAAGCCATCTCGAGGCCGGCCCTTAAGTAAAGCCGCCCTCGAGAAAGGCCTTAGGTAAATTCACACTAGAGTAAGGCTTTAGGTGGGGGGTTGTTTTTAATAATAAATGAAATTGCCAAAAATTAATCGGTTAGGTCAAATGACTAAACAATCATATGGGGTATGTTTAGAGTCCATTTTGGATAGATGTGGTGGTGGGTTCACCAAGGGGTAGTGTTCAGATTGCCAAAAAATGATCGGTCCCTGGAGTAGGTGTCTTAGGTAAAAGTCACCCCGGAGTCGTGCATGAGGTAGAGCCACCCAAGCGTCAAGTATAGCATCCCTGGAGCATGGACTTGGGTAAATCCAACCCGAAGCCATGCCTTAGGTAAAGTAACCCTGGAATCTGGCCTTAGGTAAAGTTACCTTGGACTCAGGCCCTAGGTAAAGCCTCATCGGAGCTAGACTTTAGGTAAAGCAGTCTGCCTTTAAGTAAAGCTACCCAAGAGTCGGGCCTTAGGTTCAGGATGGTTGCAACATCAATTACAGCCTCTCGACCAAGACAAATACCTCCAACAATTCTTAGGTAAAGCTACCTTGGAGTTGGCTGTTAGGTAAAGTCACCCGGGAGTCGTGCTTGAGGCGAAGCCACCTAGGAGCCAGGCCTTAGGTAAAGCCACCCTGGAGTCGGGTCTTAGGTAAAGTCATACTGGGGTCGAGCCTGAGGTAAAGCCACCCAGGAGCTAGGTATAGCCTCCATGGAGTATGGACTTAGGTAAAGCCATCCCTAAGCCAACCCTTAGTTAGAGCCACCTTGGAGAAAGGCCTGAGGTAAATTCACACTAGAGCAAGGCTTTAAGTGGGGGCTAGTTTTTAATAATATATGAATTAGTCTTACGCTAAGCTTAACCGACCAATTTACACTCATTTCAATCCACCAACATTTACATTGAGTTCAAATAGACAACAAGCTGTGCGGGGGAATCGACCTATCACATTGCAGGGGCTCGGTAGGCCTACGTAACACAACGCATACGGTCGCAGTAAAACGTGCAGACTTATATACCATGTTAAACCGACATGCATGATAGCCCATATACTGTGTTAAACCAACATGCGTGTAAGCCTACATACATAATATGCTAAGCCGACATACATGAATCCCTACATGAGCCTAATATGTCGGTAAACCACTGGCCAAAGCCTTTAGATCTGAGCTATACATACATTTTCACCTCTTCTATCAGGTAGAGCCTCAGACAGGCAACCGTATAGCTCATATGGGAAGTACTATATGGTATAGCTACCAATGCATACCACCATAGCTATGTAAAGGCAGCTACCAATGCGTAACCTATCACGCCCACATAGGTGACGGACAACAAATAATACAATATAATTTAAAAAAGTCACGCAACCTAAACACATACATAGCCAAGCCAACATTCATGTTAACCTATATAGGCTTATATACTATGGCAGGCAACCGTATAGTTCATATGGGAAGTACTATATGGTATAGTTAACAATGCATACCACCATAGCTGTGTAAAGGCGGCTACCAATGCATAACCTATCACGCCCACATAGATGACGGTCAACAAATATTACAATATAATTAAAAAAAGTCACGCAACCTATATACATACAGTCCTAAGCCAACATTCATGTTAACCTATATAGGCATATATACTATGTTAAGCCAGCATGAAATATACTCTAAATAGCCATATATACGCTGTTAAACAAATATGCGTGTAAACCTACATAAATACTATGCTAAGCCAACATGCATGCTATCATACATAGGCGTATATACTACGTTAAGCATACATACATGATAGCCTACATACTGTGTTAAACAAACATGTGTGTAAGCCTGCATACATATTATGCTAAGCCGACACACATGATTCCCTACATGGCTATGCATTGGTAGCTATACCATATAGTACTTCCCATATGAGCTATACGGTTGCCTGTCTGAGGCTCTAACCTGATAGAAGAGGTGAAAATGTATGTATAGCTCAGATCATAAAGGCTTTGGCCAGTGGTTTACCGACATATTAGGCCCATGTAGGGAATCATGTGTGTCGGCTTAGCATAATATGTATGCAGGCATTTCAGCCAGAAACCGTGGAAGTTGACTTTTCCCAAAACGGGTTCGTGATGGTAACGACTGTATTGAAAATGACGTAGCTGAAGATTCTTTTAAAACAAGTAATATATATATATATATATATATATATATATATATATATATATATATATATAATTATGTCAATTTCTACTGAGGTAACCAAAGAAAAATTTTATTTTAGTTTCCTTTATTTTATAATTAGAATTTATATATATATATATATATATATATATATATATATATATATATATATATATATATATATATATATATATATGGCAGAATCGCAATAATAAGTGACAAAATGCAAAGTGAATGTCCATGAAATTGTTAATTTTCCTCTCTATACACTACATGGTGTTGGAGTATTATTTTTGTTTGTTACTATTTATTCGCTTTATTTATTTTACTTTTTAATTTATAAGCTGATGGTGGCCTATATCTTCTCATTTTATCCACCTCTTGTAATGCCTTTCTCTTATAATATCATATACATATTTAAGTAATAGATCTCCAGCAATGGAAAAGTTGGCTTAGTGCCAAAGTGCTGAATTTCAAACATGGACTAATTCAGCCCGAATCTGATCGAGACATAAACTTTTTAAAATCAAATTGTTACATATATATTTGAAAAACACTGAATTAACATTAACTGTCATCCACTATAGGTTAAATAAAATATATTTAAAAATGATAGCATTAATAAAAATGCTCTAGATATTTATAAGGAGAGTGTGAGCTAATACGAGTAGAAGGTATTGAAAAACATCTAAATATTTCTTAAGACACAACAATGGAACTGTTTTTATTCCTTTTTTAAATTTAGATTATTAAGAGCTACCAAATAATGTTGTAACTTCACCTAGGGCAAGTTTTTTAAAAATGTACAAACATCAGTTACAGGTTCTATTGTTTCCTCTAGTCTGTCGCAAAGGCAATAACTATACATATTACAGTTACGTCATAAATTTATAGTTAGGTGGAAAAGGTAGTTGAAAAGAAAAGTTATCCAATTTAAAGAGTGGCTGTTATATTTGTTGCCTCTCGCTCGCGTTAGTTTATTTGTTAAAGTTCCAGTCGCGCACTGCATTCAGAGAGCTTTAAACTTTTAAATAGAGTGGCTTTAAGTTTTAATTGTCAGGATACAGGCGACCCTATTTGTCACACTCCCGGATACATTGCCCACCACGTTTCCAACAGACTTGCTGACAATAAAGTCAACGATTTATTTTAACCACAATAGTCTTTTTCATACATTTATTTAATTTTTCCTGGTTTCATAAAACGGTTAGTGTGACAAAGTTCCGTATCCCTACAAATCATCTTTTTCTTCTTTACTCATCTTTTATCCATTCTAAACAACGTTCCATTATTTCCATGAGAGATTTCCACTAAGTATACCTAGCAAAATGTTTGTTAAAGCTATGTCATTCTGAACTTACATTTTACCAGTTACAATTACTAAAGTCACACACACACACACACACACACACACACACACACACACACACACACACACACACACACACACACACACACACACACACACACACACACACACACACACACACACACACACACACACACACACACACACACACACACACACACACACACACACACACACACACACACACACACACACACACACACACACACACACACACACACACACACACACACACACACACACACACACACACACACATACACACCTCGACAGATCCAGCCTTTGCCTCAAGTGTAGCCAGGTGGGCCATAAAATCGCCGACTGTCCGAATAAACCGTGCTGTCTCTTATGCTCGGAGAGAGAAAGAAATTCCGATCACATAGCGGGTAGCTATAAGTGCACTCTCTTCCATGAGAAGAACAAGGGTAAACCCGGCAGCCGAAAATGAGAATATTACAGCATAATCTGAACCATTGTGAGGCCGCACACGATCTACTGACCCAACTGGTCAGAGAGATGAAAATTGACCTAGTGACGATGGTGGACCCGTACACTAGGCTCAAAACACAAGCATGGATTACCAATGCCACGGGAAAGGCTGCTATATGGTCGTGCAATGACCGCCCCCATGAAGATCAGCTAGATAGCACCCAAAGAGGATATGTGAGGGCTAAGCTTGGAGGAGTGCATTTTTATAGCATATATGCTCCACCCAGCCTAAACACCAGTGAATTTACGGACCTGCTTGACAGGCTAGTAAAGGATGTCAAGGAACACTCCCCCAGTGTGATAGCTGGTGATTTTAATGCCTGGGCATTGGAGTGGGGCAGCAAGAAAACGAATGAAAGAGGAAATAAAACGCTCCAGGCGATGTCCTCCTGAATACCGGAACCCTCCCGACATTTGAGAGGAATAGTGGAAGCTCGATCGTTGATCTTACATGGGCTAGTCCCAGCCTGACAGGGGGGGGGCAATGCCTGGACGGTACATGATATTTTCAATATGAGCGACCATCGGGTCATCAGCTTTGAAGTGATGGGGGAACAGGTTAAGAAGGGGCCCTCACGTAAAAGGACGAACCTTAAAGGATGGAACGCTAGTAAATTCGATGCGGAGCTATTCCAAGTGGCCTTCAATAGCGAAGCCATTACAGCAAATGATGCACAGAATGAGGTGAAGGAAGTAATGTGCAGAGTTGCCGCTGCATGTGACGCCACAATGACGCGAAAGAAATGATCACCCTCCCATGTATTGGTGGAATAATGACATCGCCAACAGTCGCCAGGAGGCCATCCGAGCAAGAAGAAGCGTCACTAGAGGCAGGAAAAAACCGAACTATAGCGACCGGAAGGAATCCTATAAAGCTGCGCGGCTCAAACTGGTTAAGGCCATCAAAAGCAGTAAGGCACACTGCTGGCAAGAACTAGTGGAACAGGTAGAAGGTGACCCATGGGGCTGACCATATAAAGTGGTTATGAAAAGAGTAAAACCTCAATCACAGGCCTCACCCACCTGTCCGGTTCTATTGGGGAGGATTGTCACGGACCTCTTCCCGCGACAACAACAGCTACAGATAGGTAACTTCTGCACTGACGAGCCGGTCCCACCGATAACATTAGAGGAGCTAATGTCTGCGAGCTCGAGATTGAGAAACAATAAGGCACCAGGACCCGACGGTATCCCGAACATTGCCCTGAAAAGAGCCATAAATATAGCGCCAGGGATGTTCCTACATATGTACAATAGATGTGTACAGGAAGGGCACTTTCCTACCAAATGGAAGCTGCAGAGACTTGTCCTTTTGTCAAAAGGAAAAAAGCCACCGGACGAACCATCATCATATCGTCCACTCTGCATGCTTGACTCGGCGGGAAAGATTCTTGAGCGGATTATGTATACAAGAATAGAGGAAATAGTTGAAAAACATCTGTCAGATAGTCAGTATGGTTTTCGCAGAGGAAGGTCAACGCCTGATGCGATTAACATGGTAGTTAGCACAGCAAAGGATGCGACTACAGGAGACAGATGGACTGATGGTGAGAAAAAATACTGCGCAGTAGTCACTCTGGATATGCAAAATGCATTCAACTCTGCAAGGTGGGGTAGAATAATGGAAGCACTGGACCAGTTCGATGTCCCTAAGTACATGCAGAAGTTGGTGGCCAGCTACTTCACTGACCGACTTCTGCAATATGACACAGATGAGGGACAAAAAATGTATAAAGTTAGTGGAGGAGTGCCACAAGGCTCGGTCCTGGGACCGCTCTTGTGGAATGTACAACGGTCTCCTTGAAGTGAAGATCCCGAGAATGGTATCGCAGGTCGCGTTTGCAGACGATGTCGCCCTGGTGATTGTGGGAAAGTTCCTGGAGGACATACAAAACCTGTTTAACGAAACATTCAGGAAATATGCCGACTGGATGAGGGAAGCAGGACTCAAGATGGCAATGCATAAGACAGAGGTAGTGCTCATAACTAGCAGGAAGAAAACGGGAAACAATTACACTGCAAGTTGGGGAGCATGTGGTGTAGTCCAAGGCGTCAGTACGATACTTAGGAGTAATGATAGATGCACGTCTCAACTTCAAGGATCAAGTAGTGCATGCCAGCTCCAGGGCGGCAGCAGTTGGAGGAGCATTATCCCGCATCATGCCGAATGTGGGTGGTCCTAAACCAAGAAGACGAGCGCTCCTTCGGTCAGTTGTGACATCAATACTGACCTATGGTATTGCCATTTGGGCAAAGGCACTAGAGCTACAAGAATGCCAAAGACGAATATACCCAGTTGGCTGGCAAATGGCATTAAGGATCACCAGCGCGTTTAGGACTGTCTCTAGGGACGCTGCTCACGTGATCTCGGGACTACTGCCGATCGAGATTATTGCAGAGGAATATAGGAGACGGTATCGGCGAAGAACCCGAGAACCGGTGGAGGCAAAAGATTCCAGAACAAGGGAAACGGAGAAGAGTCTACAACGATGGCAAGTGGAGTGGGGTGGTTCTGAAAGGGGCAGGTGGCCCCACCAGCTCATCCCACGACTGCGGAATGGACCAACCGTCAGCACGGCGATCCCAACTACTACCTGACGCAGCTACTTACTGTACATGGATGCTTTCGACAATACTTATATAAGTATAAGCAAGAGGACTCACCGAATTGCCCAGTATGTCATGGAGCAGAAGAGGACGCAAGGCATGTGTTCTTCACATGTCCAAGATTTGACCCACAGCGAAGAGAATTCGAAAGGCTAACCAACGTGGCGATTACGCCAAAAAATTTAGTAGAGCAAATGCTCGCATCAGAAGCTATATGGAACGCCACAACGGACTTCACCAGAGAAGTGATTACAGAACTGCGGAAGGAAGAAAAGGAAAGGAAAGTACACCCAGCTAATAGTTAGGGGGGGACGTAGGGAAGGAAAAAGATGGGAGAGCGTAAGCGCTAATGCCGCCCCGTGAAGTAGTGCCTAGCGGCGGTCCCGCGGGGAATTAAGGCTTTTGGAAAGAGGAGAAGGGGTGTTTTTTAGTCGGTAGGCGTCTCGGCTCCATACTGAGATGAATCCGACACTACCCATAACATCGGGTGTCTTTTGAAGATCTTTCTCCCACCTCCTTAAAAAAAAAAAAAAAAAAAAAAACACACACACACACACACACACACACACACACACACACACACATACACACACACACACACACACACACACATACACACACACATACACACACACACACACACACACACACATACACACACACACACACACACACACACACACACACACACACACACACACACACACACACACACACACACACACACACACACACACACACACACACACACACACACACACATACACACACATACACAAATTATTTGTTTCTATTTTTTTAATTTTAAGTAAATAAACCTTTTAACCAAAAAGGTTAAATTAAAAAAAAAGTTTATAGCGTTAACCCTTATTTTTTTAAAATAACCGTTATTATCAAAGGATTGAAATAATTTATTTTTTAATCGTATATTTAACTTTTTTTATTTAAATCGTGATATACATTTCTATCATCTTCAGAATAAATAACTACAAGACTAACCTTAAATATTTTTGTTGAGTACATTCCTGGGAAGGTCTCTGGTAAGACGTCTCAGGGGCTTAGCTAGGGAGCACAAGCAGCACGTGACCCCCCTCCCAAATTAAATAATTTCAGCAGAAAAATATCAACCTATAAATCGGTGCTAGGTATTCAGCAAAACAGCTTCCCAACGACATTGAAAGTTTTTTTAAACATGTAATTTTTAAGTGCCAAAATAGCACAAAATATGATTTTCTATATTATCATAACTTCAGAAATTTCATTGAATTTATTCCAATTTATGGTTGGTAAGTAACACTCAACAAACTTAAATGATTTCCCAACACATTTCAAAACAATATCTGTTCAGTGTACATATTACTATGATAATAAATTACTAAATTAAATTTAGCCAATGTTACCATGCCATTCATTGACTTTTAGGGGGTACGAAGTTCACTCGATCTGCTAGTTTCTAATAACAACGAGCACAATAGATTCTGTAAGTTATTAATAATTGCTATTTATTCTTATTTTTTTACTGTTTTTTCAAAATGATCACCCAAGATGACTATTACGGCTATGAAGGATATATTGAAGTAAGGATATGGATCTTCCTGGTATAGGGAAGGATTATGCGTACAAGAGTTGCGCATTCTGGAGATGTTTCTTCGTTATGTGGGGGTGTGGAAAGGACGACAAGGAAGAGTTGGTGAAGCAAAGAAATAGGAGATATAATAAAGTCCACTTTTATTTCTTAAAATATTAAGCAATTAGGTTTAAAAAAAATAGATTAATACTAGACAAAATAATGTGTAAAATATCGATTTTCCAACGCTGTATTTTTCCTACTATTGACGTTCCAGAAACCCGATCCAAATATTTTTCCCATCAACTTCTTTATGCTCAAATTTCACATATTTGTAATACACTTATAATTGAACTCGTGTTTATCATTGAATCTCGTTACTTCTTTTGAGAAAAAAATTATTATAAATTATCAATAATGTAAGAAAACATTTGTGTGAAATGAAAACCGAGAATATTGTGCCCACTGTGTAAGTAATAAATGCACAATTATTTCTACGTCGCAAATGGAACAGCTGTGGGGGCGATTATTTCAGTACTAATCCGCAGGATCAAGCTATGTTAATTTATCTGTAATGTTGTGTAACACAGAGTATATGCTCTGTTAATCCCTATTTAATTATAAGCTAATCTATTTGGCTGAAGCTGGTTCTGGTGCAACCCGCAATGATTGAGGACTATACTAGTTACAAGTAACGATATTTCCTTGTTGTGTTTAAGAAATTACGACTTTGAAAGCCTAATAATTAAAAATTCCATTTTGCTGCTGTGAAATTAATTAAAATATTTATCTATAGGCTTTATAAATAGATGTATGACTGACTGTCCTTTATGGGCTACTATACCATTCATTCGATTGACATGAACCTTTGAAATGTTGTTGATTACACTCCTGTGAGGGTTTCTGGCACAGTAAATTTATCTTGTGATAGGTAGCGTGCGTACATACAAAGAAATTCAATTAAATGTAAATTCATTTAGAAAATGCTACTAATCGAGCATTCAGTCACTCAAATTGAAAACTAAGAATTAATGATGGCAAATAGATCACGTCATGACGTACAACTGACACGTATATTAAGTGAAAACATGTTTTCATATAACTATTTTTATATGGGTATAGGTTATTTTGCGTAACATCTGTTAACGCATAAGTTATAACTCTTTACTCATGGTACATTATTAAGTTAGAATGGCAATAAATTGAAAACGTCTTTAATTTGTATATTAGTAAATATATCAATTTATAAAAGAGTTCTTAATAAATGCATTTAGTATATTAAAATTAAATTCTATTTTTGTGTATTACTGTAGGGCTTATTACTTAATTTGTAAGAGATATAGGATCAGTCTGACCAATCTAGTTATGAGAAAAATATGAATTAGGTTATTATTTGTAAAATTAATTGTAAAATTTGTAGGGTTTTGTGTAGATTTTAAATCCTAGAAATACTGATTGAAAATTATTCAGTAATCTACGTTGGCGAATGATTTCATATATCCAGTGCCTGGAGTTGTTTTTCAGATACCGTAAGTACATGGTTAGAATTCATGAATTCAGTGTTTCCTGGGAAAAAACATGTAAACTCCTACTGAGCTTAACAAAGAAAAATTTTATTTTAGTTACCCTAGACAACAATTTATGATCTGTGTAGTAACCATTGAAACAGTTTAAAGTTGTATAAAGGAGGTTTCGACGATAACGAGACAGGGAAGAACCATATACACCTTTGAGAAATATTTCTAGGATTTGTAAAGTTGGCAA
This sequence comes from Prosapia bicincta, assembly GCA_036971475.1. NCBI lineage: Eukaryota > Metazoa > Arthropoda > Insecta > Hemiptera > Cercopidae > Prosapia > Prosapia bicincta. The sequence goes on from JBAIZL010000005.1 coordinate 110,470,124, forward strand.
ACATGAAGGTTTTCAGTTCAAATTCGGCTGGACTCCACAAATTTTACAATTTAATTATTGAATGCATATTTGAAGTGTCCTAACATCAATTGTTATCGAATTAAGGTTAAAAAATGTCTTTCAACTTAATTGGATGAATAAAAACGTATTTTATTAATGATTAAAAATTTGTATCATTTTGTAAAGATATATATATCAGGGAAGTGTGAGCTAGTAAGAGGAATTTAATAAATACGAATAAAATGACACTTTGAAATGTTTGACCAATGTAAATGTAAGTTACGTTTTATATTAAGCAAGAAAGGTTTTTAAAAATGATTTTTATTTTTACAAACCTTTGAATTTAATAAACAATTAATTTAGAAAACTGTTACATAAATTTTTACTTAATAAAACAATACAATTGATGTGCACTCAATCGGAGTGGAAAATGTCTGTGCGATACAGAGGCGACTTACACACTGCCGGGGCTCTGTTCTCACACCTATATAATACTAAAGCTGCGTAAGCAGGAATCTTCCTAGCACGCATTTAATTATGAAATGTTCACATAAAATGTTTATATAACTCCTCCATCCCTAAAGAGAACTTCGGGGGTTGGCGAAGTTTCGGCGTTGGTTGAAGTCTTCTTCTTCTTCCTGATGAGGGCGAAGTATATAAGCTGCTGAATAGGCCTCCGTAAAGGGCAATTTTCGGCATGGGTTGAAGTCCTCTTCACTGGAGAAGGTCGCCAGGCGAAGGTCTGGGATCCAGTTAAATGGGTTGTCTGCGATTTCCAACGCAGTATCCTCGTAGTTTGTAGGCGTTATTGTTTTTGATGATGGGCATTTTACAGTCTAATTTTCTGTTCATTATAATTAAACTGAGCAAAAGTATTTGGAATTGATTAATACAATTTATAATGAGTCTTTTCTATCATAGGATAGATACAAAATGTTTATAACATATACAATTGTTATCAGAATCTAATTTTTGTTCTACAAAATTTACATTGATTACAATAAAAGTTTTACATAATTTTTCATAATTTTTACCATCATTTACATTCAACTTGCCTGTTATAGATTTGATAAAGGATTCTAGTCAGTTTATAAGAATTCTTTTTTGTTTTGTTATCTCTCTAAGAGTATAGTTTCTAATTTTCTTCAATTACATTTCTTTTTGTGATTAACATATTTCAAATAATTAACAATATTTATTACCATAATTAGTTACGTATCATTTAATTAATTACAAAAGTTTGTAACACATACAATTAATAAAAACAATGTTGTTTAAAAGTTGAATAAAGTTTCTTGCATAGAATTAGTGGACAAAGGTATGGTTGGGATTTTAATTTGATTGTGTCGAATATGAACAAGAAGGATTTTGGTCATTAATTACATTTTTTATCTTCTTAGGCCTTTTAATTTTCGACAAATGTATTTTGTCTTTTGTGTTATGATGTCTAGGCTTTATTTTTCCAGTTTTTCTTTCTTTATCTATCGAAGCTATTTCTTCCTTGCTATATCTGTTTTTCGTTTTGCTTTGCTTCTGAACTGATTTTATATAAACTTCAGATGGTATTTCTGGAAGTGGTTCCTTGTTTACATTCCTTTTTTCTAAAACTTTTTCTTTAATTCTTTGATTGCTATCCCTAATGTTTTCGTAAAGTATTTTTGTTTTTTCTTTATGGTTTAAAACGTAGTCATTTACAATTTGTTTTTCTAAATCTATATCTAATAAAGAGTTTGAATTTATGTGTCCAAATAAGACTTCGCACGGCGTTAATTTTGTGACTGAATGTATGCTATGGTTATAGGCAATTATAGCATATTTAACTTTCTTAATTATACTGTCTTTTTTAAATTCGATTTGATTATTTAACAGCCTTATGTGTTCTATTAAGGTGGAATGAAATCTTTCACATAATCCGTTTGATTGGGGGTTTTGTGTACTGATAAAATGGATTTTGATTTTATGCAGGTCTAATATCTCCTTCACAATCCTGTTATTAAACTCCGTTCCATTGTCTGAGATAATAACTGTTGGTAAGCAGAACTGCGCAAAGTAATCTAATAACTTGTCTGCAATCTCTGTAGCTTGAGAGCTTCCCAAGCGATAAGCTTGAGCATACTTTGTGAAACTGTCGACAATGCTGATAAACGCATTCTTTTCTAAAGAGATAGTGTCGATGTGAATTATCTGGAAAGGCCTTGCAGCTGTAGGCGTCAAGTTCGTCTCTAATTGTAAGGGGATTCTGTCATATTTGGTTCTTTGACATATGTCACACTGATTTATGAAATTTTGGATTAGTGATTTTAAATTAGGCCAATAATATCTTCGCTTAATTTGTTCGTATGTTTCTTGTATCCCTCGGTGATTGGTTTTGCTGACATGATAATTACTTACCGTTTCTAAGGTATCTTCTTCCGAAGTTAGGTCTAAGAGTTTGTTATTACACTTAACCAAATTTAGTTCAGTTTGTTTGAAATTTTTGGCTACGCATGATGCAAATTTCTCGTAAAAATCGTCTTCAAAATATAGATTATATTTTATTTTGGGTACCAAATATGATTTTACAAAGTTAACTATGTCTTCTTTAAAGTTATTTTCTGATATTTCGACCATTAAACGAATTTTTGAAGTTCCGAATAGTTTTATAATTTTTACTTTCTTTGGTTCGTATTTTACTAATGACAAAAATATTTGATTTCTCCCAAAGTTTACAGGTTCGTCGGAAATTGGTATTTCAATTTGGGTGTTCCCTTCGAAGTTGGAATGCACGGTTTGACTGTCACTTTCTTGATCGTACTCTAAGTTGGCATTATCTGTTGCGTCGAGTTGTACGACCATAGACTCATTATCTTCATTCAATTCCGGGAAGTAACGACTCAGTAAGTTCGCTGGAGATAATTCAAGGTCTGGTTCTACAGTGTGTTGGGTGTTTGTTGACCTTTTATCAGTAACGTTCAATAGTATTCTAGATAAAGCATCGGCGTTTTGGTTTAATTTGCCTTTTTTGTATCTTATGTCATAATCATATTCTTCTAGTTTTAATCTCCATCTTAAAAGCTTGGAATTTGGTTCTTTAACTGAAAATAACCATTGTAAAGGTTTATGGTCTGTATAAATTTTAAATTTTCTTCCAAATAAATAAGGCCTGAAGTGTTTGGTAGACCATACGATTGCTAATAATTCCTTTTCAATCGCGGAGTAATTAGTTTCGCTGTCATTTAAAGTTCTGCTGGCATACGCTATAGGAAGGTCCTTTCCATTTTTGTCCTGGCTTAAAATTGCTCCTTGTGCAAAATTACTAGCGTCTGTTGTTAGAGTAAACTCCTTTTCAAAATCTGGGTATTGTAGAAGGGGCTCATTAGTCAGTATATTTTTACATGTTTCAAAACATTCAATGAAGTCTGGATTTTCTATATTTATTTTTGCATTTTTCTTTAAACAGTTAGTAAACGGTTTTGTTATCTTGGCGAAGTTTTTAATAAATTTTCGATAATAGCCTATTAGTCCTAAAAATCCTTTAATTTGTTTGGTGGTTTTGGGTATTGGATAGTTTTTGATTGCCAAAATCTTTGCTGGGTTAGGTTTTACGCCTTCCGGTGTAACAACATGCCCTAGATACGCTACTTCTTTTCTTAAAAATTCTGTTTTATCCAGCTGTACTTTAAAGTTGGCTTTGCGTAATCTGTCGAATACTTCTTTAAGTCTTTGTATATGTTCTTGGAGGCTAGTGGAGTAAATTATAATATCGTCTAAATAAACTAAACATGTTTCATTTTGGATTCCTCTCAGAATGTTATTCATAATTCTTTGAAATGTAGGGGGGCTATTCTTTAGTCCAAATGGCATTCTTAAAAATTCATAGTGTCCCGTTTCTGTTGAAAACGCTGTTTTTTCTATGCTATTTTTATCCATTTCTACTTGGTGAAATCCTGAGGCTAAATCTAAAGTTGTAAAATACTGAGATCGTCCTAATTTATCTAATATGTCGGTAATGTTTGGCAAGGGAAATTTATCGTCAATTGTTTTCTTGTTTAATCCTCTAAAATCTATTACTAATCGAAATTTTCTTTTGCCAGAAGCGTCTTGTTTTTTGGGTACAATCCAGACAGGAGAGTTCCATGGAGAATTTGAAGGTCTAATAATTCCTTGTTCAAGCATGTCCTCAGTTTGTTTATTAATTTCGTTCTTGTAAATCTCTGGATATCTATAATTTCTGGAGTATACGGGAATTTCATCAGTAGTCCTAATAACATGTTTTATTTGGTTGGTAAAAGTTAAATCGTTTCCCTCAATATGGAATAAATCTGCATAATCTTTTATTAAACTTGTTATAGCGGATTTTTCTTCCGAGTTCATATGTTCCATTCTAAATTTTGATAAATCTAAATTTTTCCTTCTCGAATTTTTTTGTTTATAGTCTAATAAATTGAAATTAGCGTTCGTTTGCATTGCATCAGGTCTAAGGATATTGTATTCTTCTAAAGATTTTAATTCTAATGGTTCATTTACTGTTAATTCTACATTTACTTCTGTGTTGTTTATTATAGGGCAGTAGGCTTCTCCCTTGTGTACTGAGACTATACACTGCGGAATTTCTAATCAATTTAAGTTTTTGTATGGTAAGAGTCCTTCTCCATCTTGAATATTTTGTATTCTAAATTTAATCGTTTGGCTAGCGCGGGCTTGTATAACATAACTTGTTCCCTTTTTTGCTTTCTGTTCCTGACATTCGCTTTTAATTTTATTATTATTATTATTATTATTATTATTTTGTTCTTCTGTGTTAAAATATTTAATCGGCATTTGCTTATTGCGAAATATCAATTTATCATTCACAAAATTTAAATTAATTTTTAATTCTTTTATGTTATCTAATCCAAGGAGTAAGTCAAAATCTTTATGGAAATCAAATAAATAGAATTTGGTTGTTTCTTTTCCTAAGAGAGGTAGCGTACAACTGTATTTTTCTTTTGATACTCCATGAGCTGTACTCACTTCAAATGGCTCTTGTTTTAGAGTGTTTTTGAAAAATTGGAAAGCTATTGATTTTTTAATAAATGATCTCGTACTTCCAGTGTCAATCAGCATCTTTAAATTGGTCTTGGGATCGTGGATGTACGGTAGTTCGTTTGTGTCGTCTTCTATATGCATTATGGAAAATGTCTTTTTAATGTGGTTAGTCCTAAAAAATGATTTTGGGTATGATTGTCCTCTTGAGTGAATCCGCATGCGTTTTCCTCTTGCGGGGAATCATCAAAGTCTATGTAGCTGTCAGGGTCCTCTTGCGGTTCATAATCTGTTTGTTCGGTCAGATAAGAGTTAGTCATTTGTTCAGTCAATCGATTCATAGTTTGATCGTAATTTTCCTCCTCTATTGGTTTCCCTGTCATCTGATAAAGTCTATTTTGTCTAATTGTGTTCCCTGTTTGACGTGTGGAAATGCTCATTGGTTCTGGTTCAAATTTTTGATGAACTTTTAATGGTGTGTAATTGTTAGACTGTCTCGGTTGTTGATTTTGCTGTACGTATGAGTTAGGTTTAGTAAATTGGTTAGGATTATTTTGGTAGTTGGGCCTATAATTTTGGAAGAAGGTTTGCTTGTTAGGAAGGGGTTTGCGAATAGGCGGGTATTGTGGGGCCCTAGGTGGAATGTTCTGTTTAATATTTTGAAATAATTTATTATTTTTAAATTGAAAATCGTTAGTAAGCATATTAAGTGCTTCGCTAAGAGAATCTGGATTTTTGGTTCGCATTAGCGATCCTACAGGTTCATGTAAACCTCTAAGGAGAACTCTTAAAGCTAGTTTCTGAACATATTCTATTAAAACATCTTTGGCCAATTGTCTTTGTGGCTCTTTATTAACAAAAAATGAAATTTGTAAATTTAACAGTTTTTGAATTCTTTCATAAAATTTAAAAGGTGATTCGTTATTCTCTTGTTTTAACTCAGCCATTTCTAAATTTAAAGTAAAACAATCTCTTTTGTCTGAATAGCTGGTTAATAATACTTTTTTAACCTCATACCAATTATATGAATTTGAGTTTACAACCATTTCCAATGCTTGGCCTTTTAGTTTAGCTAGTATAGAAGAAAATAAATATTCATTTTGAAAATCCTCTGGATTTTCGCTTACATAAAACTTATTTACTACTTTGTCACATATAGAAATAAATCTGTGGAGCATAGTGGGCTCTCCACTATACTCAGGAATCATGTCTAGATATTCCTTCTTTAATGTTGGCGTTGCCATTTTAAAATATTATTTTCTTTAAAATAATAAAATTAAAAATCAATTATATAAAATTAAAAAGTATTTACTCTACTTTTTCTTAATTCTATATCTTAAGATCTACTTACAAGTTGATCCAAAATACTTTGCTCATTTGAACAACTTTCACTTTTCACTTTTCACCTACACGATATTCGCTCGTGTTCTTAATAGATATGCGCTCTATTAAGTGGTTGTAGATATTCACTCTACTTAAGGTTTCCTCAATTAACGGTTAAAACCGACGGACGTTATATTCGTTAACTTCCTTGAGGTGTCCTACCGACTGCGCCAGTTACGTTTTATATTAAGCAAGAAAGGTTTTTAAAAATGATTTTTATTTTTACAAACCTTTGAATTTAATAAACAATTAATTTAGAAAACTGTTACATAAATTTTTACTTAATAAAACAATACAATTGATGTGCACTCAATCGGAGTGGAAAATGTCTGTGCGATACAGAGGCGACTTACACACTGCCGGGGCTCTGTTCTCACACCTATATAATACTAAAGCTGCGTAAGCAGGAATCTTCCTAGCACGCATTTAATTATGAAATGTTCACATAAAATGTTTATATAACTTGTATCTATTTTCAGTAATATGGCATAAATGAAATTGAATTCTTTTTATAACGAGCCTTATTGATATATATTTGAGTAGGCCTACATTTTTCTGTCTTTCCTAACCTTACAATATTTTCCTCTGTTGACGCGTTTCGGAATAACTCCATTTTCGAAACCTAAATGGTTCTTCGATTTAGGTTTTGAAAATGGAATCATTCCGAAATGCATCAACAAAGGAAAATATTGTAAGAATTGAAAATGGAAAAAAATGCACTCAAATATATAGAAATAATCCAAACAGAAATGAAGATGAGTATATTAAGAACTCAGTCTTCTTGGTATTTCTTTTTCATGACATTGCAGCAACGCACAACGTTCATGTTAGATGTAAATACTTGCGTAAAATAGAAATTGATTTCTCAACGTCCCCAGTTATTGAAAGTAACAGGCTTGAAAGTCGAAAAGAACTTTTTTATCGCTCAGAAATGGCCAGTAGAAACACAATGTTTTTAAAGTTCTTATTTTTAATTGTTTTATTTTTCGAAGACATGCTTCTAATTAATTTTAGAGACATTGAAACATGAAAACAAGAAACGTTTGTTCTGTGTAACGTGAAACAAATGGTCTTTGAGAGGAAAAAACATTTTTCACAAACGCTCTGTGTGGGACATATTCTGCTTCGAAACCCTTGTCAGCAGTAGTCACACCGGGCAAAAGAAATCGATGCGGGTTTGTCACATTTTGTTTTTCCCCCATGCAATCCTTCTTCATAGGAATTTTTCATTTTATTCTTTTATTACAATATTGTGTAATAAATATTTTGTAATAAATGTTTCAATAACTGAACGAAAGGTTTAGTTATGTGGGGTTGTGTAGTTCGAACTGTTGATTATATCAAAATTATGTGTTACTGTAAATAAATATTTATGTAGTTATACATTTAAAATATATACTAAACTAATATTTATATAAATATTATATTTGGTAATTGTTCTAGTCTCTTATCCGTTGTTTATCATTCTTGTCATTTGTTTATCATTCATTAAAACCTAATTTCAGTTTACTTCTATTTATAACAAATTAAATAAACTTTAGAGAAACAACAATATTTAAACAACTATTTAAATTGACAATATCAAGAGCACAGTGGTACAATATATTACAATAAAAATATTGAAAAGAACCCCAATACCACAAAAATAATCAAAAATAACAAATAAGACAAGTTACTTAAGATTAAACCCTAGGGTTTAATCTTAAGTAACTTGTCTTATTTGTTATTTTTGATTATTTTTGTGGTATTGGGGTTCTTTTCAATATTTTTATTGTAATATTTAAATTGACTAAAATATTTAAAAAAAACGCTTCTATAATATTTACCTATACAAAAACGGATTTATATTTTAATTATTTAAAAACTTTGTGATATCTGGCCTGGTTGATGTGTTAGTGGGTGCAATAAAATAAATTAATTTTATTAAATAGCCGTGGCTTACTGATATCCTTGGACCGGTCGCTCACTTACTCTTTGGTAACGTTATGCTGTCTTCTCTGGGATCATCTCCTAAATCTCTGCGCCTGGAAGGTTGACCTGTGGCTCCCTAACTTGCTTTCTCCTTATAACACTAACAAATAGCCATTCTTATTCTATTTATTCTTATAAAAAACATCACCTTACTTCCTTTTATCAAATTAATCCTTTTAAAATTTCACTTATTATCCCCTCCGTTACTATTACAAACTTCTTTTCTTCCCAAGATTTTATCCCATTTTTTAAAACTTGTCTTTTAACAGTTGTCTCTCGGTATAAAGTTCCTTTTTTTTTACTCACCTCTCGCGTTAGCATCTCATACGGAAACAGTATTATAGTTATAAAAGTTTTTGTTTAAAACATATATGGTTACTTAAACGGTCACATTATTTTTGTACCATGAATACGTCGTTGCTTTAATATATATATATATATATATATATATATATATATATATATATTCTTGAATTTTGTAGTCCATTACGTTTGGTGAATCTTAATTAATCACTTAAACAATAGTTTATGACTATCCGAACTTTAAATATTGTAAATTTGTTAAAACGTACTGAGACATCACGTTTTCGATCGCTATGTGACGATCTTCATCAGCGTATTCTGCTTGGAGATGTCGGGTCAAGCGGTGACGGTTTTAACAGCTAGTTTTCGATAGAATCAAAAAGTAAGTGTGATTTGTATTGTATTTATTCGTTTAATATGTTTGTACTTTGTGTTTTTGTGTGTCTGTAAATTTCATATTTTTCTAGTGTGTTGAGATGTGGTCCATTTTGGTTGGTGTTGGATTTCTACGTTAAGGTAAATGTCTGTAAATGTCTATTTGTGTCCTGTTTTTTTAATGTAATTGTAAATGTTGAGTTGGTGTTCTGTTTGTGCTCCTCGACTCTTTGTTTATAGCGGCAACCTGTTTGTCCAATGTAGAATTTCTTACATTTGTCGCAGTTTAGTTTGTATACGCCTGGTGCTTGTAGTTTATCTTTGTTGTTGGTGTTGTGTTGTGTTTTGTATTGTGGTTTGTTATTAGTTTTGTATGCTATTTGGTATCCTATTTTTTGAAATTTGCGGGCTATTTTATTTATTGTTTTGTTTATGTAATTGATGTATTTTATTACAAATGATGTATTTGTTTTCCCTGTCTGTGGTGTTATTGTTAGTGTTTTTTTGTACTTTGTACCATAGTTTGTCTATTATTGTGGTGTTGTATCCATTTGTGTATGCTAAATATTGAATTGTGTCTAGTTCTTTGTCTATCTTTTCTGTGGTCATTGTGACTTCTTTAAGTCTATGGAGCATGGATCTGAAGGTAGCGTGTTTGTGTTGGATAGGGTGGTTTGAGGTGTTGTGGATAAGTGTGTCTGTCGCTACGGGTTTCCTGTAAATGTTGAAGTTGTGTTTTTGTGTGTGGCTTTTTGTTATAGTTAAGTCGAGGAAGTTTAGGGATAGGTTAGTTTCAATTTCTGAAGTGAAGTGGAGTTTTGGGTGTATTTTATTAATGTAGGTGAGGAGTTTTTCTCATTGTCCAGAGTTGCCTCTGTATAGTGTTATGATATCATCTACATATCTCTGCCAGTAAATGATTTGGTGTGCGTGTGTATTGTTTGTGAGTATCTTGGTGTTTTCTATAGGACACTACTGATAGAACTTCCCATGGGTAGGTCATCTGGTTGTGAATCAAAGTTTGAGTTGTGGGTGAAATAGTTATGTTTGATGGTGGTTTGGAGGATATTAAAACAAATTTACAAAATTTAAAGTTCAGATAGTCACTATTGTTTAAGTAAAGTCACTATTGTTATATATGTAAGTAAATATATATATATATATATGTATATATATATATATATATATATATATATATATATAATGTATATATATAAATATATATTTCCGTATATATATAATAGGTAGTGAAATTCATGAATAACTTAGTAAAACCTATTAATAAATGAGGTCGTTGGTATGCCTGGAAACGTCTTGTGGAGGAAGTAAATGATACTTCTAGAGTGGTTAATATGATTGTATGTAAGCAAGAAACTTTGTAGCTAAGGTTCAAAATTCAAAGAAATAAACTTGTCTTTTAGGAAGATACACTTTCCGACGGGAAGCTAAGATATTACTGTAATTAAAGGCGGAAATTGTTTCTTTCGCGACACTTGCTATTGATTATTGAATCATGACGAACATCTCGGTATAATCCGTTTACAACTAAACTAGGTAACTAGAAGTAAAGGTAATTGCTGTAAATGTACTACAACTGTTGATGTATACAGAGTATCCCTCTATTAGACAGATACTCTCTACAGCTTATAAATACCCTCTACGGATAAGTAGATGCTCTCCACAGCAACTGCCCTGCCCACGCAAACGATGAACATTTCTCCATTCCAGTATGGACGGGAGCGCCATATTCTTTACGAATTATATTCTATGTGTGCAAGAGAGACAGATATTTGGTAGATATAAATCTAATCCAGATAGATTTTTCTTGGCGTGACTTCACTAGGTTTAGGTATAATTTAACTTCATTGGACATAGAGTGAAACTCACCCATAGTTAGTCTTCCACTCTTGTAAGCAACAAACCATCAGAGCCTCGTCAGTAGTAAAAGTTTATACAGTAAAGAAAACCTTACGGAAGACAACAATCATGACGCAAAGCGAAATGGACACCCGTTAACTAATGAAACACTATAAAACGGTGAAGTGAAAAGCTAAAAGTTGTTACATTAAATTCTTTAGGTTTTCTATTTGAACTATATCCAGTTAATACCTTGGGAAGAACCATATCTCAGTTTAGTATAAAGTTCCAGTAAATTGAACTTTTAAAAAGAACAATAATAGACTCACAACCGTTAACTTTAGTGTTACAAGATTGTCTAGTTGGTTTTTAAGACCACTCATCGTTTAATAGCTCTAACAAACTATCTGTCTGATGGTTAACTTCGTACAATCAAAAACATAATGTCCCAGTATTAAAAAAAAATTTTAATCAATTTTACGTTTATGTAAATAGTTAGATTACCGATTTCTTGTTGAAAGATGTGCTGATGTGTCTTGCGTAGTGAAATCAACGAATGTTTTTATATTGCTCTTTTACCAAATAATATTATATTATTGCTATATTAACATAGAAATTAATGACTTGCTGAGTTTACAATTAAACAAAAATTAATAGTTTTCAATCGCCATAATTGATCTTTATCAGCCCCTCGAGTTGTAATTATTATTTTTTTAAAATTTTGGATATGCATTAATTTATCGTGTTTGATATATCTAACCTGAATTAACGAGTGTGTAGTGAAAATTATTTATCTAATTTGTGATGATATATGATTTCAATATGCAAAATCTATACTTTGTAACGTATAATTTTTGTTACATTAATTATTAAGGAATCAATGATGATGTTTAATATTGCAGTATTAGTTACATAATTAATTAGTTGACCTGCAATGTCAAATGTTTAATTGAAAATTAGAATGATGTGTTAAATAAACAATTTTAAACTACAAACATTGAGTTACATAAATTAATATTTACTTCAACAAAGAAACGTGAAAATACAAATTAATTTTGCGCTTGAAATGTTACATTACTTGCAGATTTTACAAAGTTTACAGACTCAACGTATCAGGCCTTTATACGTAAAAAAATCTATGGCATAGGTACTGACATCTATTTGAAATTGCTTTGCACATTTAGAATACATTTAATTTGTCTTTTCGACTTACTACATATTTTACTACATACGCAAATGAATCTACACTTTCCCCACGTTAAACTGAAAAACTGGCATTTTCTTGCCCCAAACGATTAAAGTTAATATTAAATGTTATTCCTTTTATCACATTATGCTTTAAAGTTACGACTTAGCTGTATTTTAACCAAGCTGAAGTAGCAAACATCGTTCCGGTACTGATCTCGGCATTCTGCGTGTTGTACAAGTTCTCTCGGTATTCGGAATCTCGCCCAGGCGGTGCGTCTTAAGGCAGCAACATTTCTTCTAACAAAAAAAAGGTGAATTTTAAATAAAACATATTACATGGAAAACAAAAGGCGTTCCTTGCTACTCGCCCTCAATACGGTCCATCCTGCTTTACATATCAGAGACGAATTTTGGTTACGATGCTATCACGCGTGTACTTAACTACCGCGTGCTGCGCACATTAGTCGTTTCAGTTTTTAAACATAGATATCAGGCTTAACCATGGACTTTAATTTATAAATTACATTTTTTAAAAAAATTTATGTTACATTTTGAAATTAATTTAACATTTGTTTTCTGAATCTATTTTAATATGCAACATCACCTAAAATGATGTTACAACTTCATAAGTCACTGAAGACTATATAACAATTGTTCCCATTGTTTTTGCTTTTTCCAATGAAAAGGATCTGTAATTCAATAAATCTATGTAATAAATATTACCAGTTCCAAAATCGACCCATTTATGTGTATAACGTTCTTTATTGGATGCTATTGAATTAAGCTTGCTGATTGATATTTCCTATTTATTTATGTTTTGTTTAAGAATTAAAAACAAAACTGTTATTTTGGGCATTAAAAAGACACAAGAGTGTATCAAGGGCTGTTTTGGTAACGAAGCTAAAACTATTGTTCTTAAACGTAAAATGTGGCGGTTATGGGCTCAATAACATTAAAAAGCATTAACAAGTAGCTACTGATGGAAATTTTAGTACCCCAGAAGGTGTGATTAACAATAAACAGTCACTTTTACTGTATAATTAATAAGAAAGTTCGCGCCGTAGATAAAGATTTTGTGTGAGCGTGAAAACAGTTAAACACAAATTTTCATTAAACTTTCTAATAAACCAGGAAACTGGAAAGTCGTAATCTCGCGCGTTCCACCTGCGTGTTTCCTAAGGCTTTTATTCACTTTGGCACCACTTGTAGACCACTCAATTTGTATTCTGTTTGCAGAATGTATTTGCGCTACAGCAGAATATTGATTTGCGAGTTTTGTCAGTAAACATGGAGGTAATACAAACATAGACACTTGCCTTCAATCGTAACCTCTTTGGGAGCGTATTAATATAATCAACGAGTATTGTGTTTTACTCAAATATTAGTATTTACAAACAGATCGTGGGGCTTTATTAAGAAATAAATAACCAAAAGCCGAAATAATATTCACCGTTTCTTAGTTAATATACAGAGATCTTTATATACTGTGTAGATTGCATAAAATGCTATGCGCCTGACATGTTTATAATCAGCTGTTTAATGTAAAACTAGAAGCCAAGTTTAATCTCTGTAAATAGAAGTAATTTATCTATCATAAACACTTGTGCTTATATTTGCAAGAACACTCAAGTAAATCTATATCTGATCAAAATTTTATCGTCTCGAAATCCTATTTTAAAGTGCCCAGAACGGATTTTATCATTTCTGGACTCAATCATCAGATCGAAAAAAATAATGTATTATTATTTGAATGGAGCAAAACATATATAAATGAAGCAGAGACTTCAACCTTAAATTTCAAGGTAAACCATTTATATTTAGGATATTAAATTGCTCTACAAAATGTCTCTCAAAATATTAATCTTCACTGAGTACCAAGACGTTGATTGCCTTAACAGTTGGGGGAGACGATTGCGATATTCCATATTTCTTTACATTTATTTCTTTTAGTACATATTTTTCATGTAAAGCTTTGTATTTTATGAATCAAGGTTTCTTCAAAATATATATTTTGGAATTTTTAATAAATTAATGTTTGGAAAAATATGTAATGTTCAATATAAACAACATTTTATATTTTCTACTACTAAATATCAAGTTTTCTAATTTTTTCGTTGTTATATTTTTCAATAAAAAGTGTAAAGAGTTATCCGTCTCAACGTAATTATATTTATTACGTACATGAATAAGTATTTGGGAAACATATTAATTGCGCTTTATTGTTATATTGATAAACAATATGCCATGGGTTATCCTTTCATAAAATTTTTCATCATTCTAAAACTCCTAAATTTGTATCCAAATAAATAAATTCTGCGCCTCTTAAAAACCTTTTATTGTTGTAAAGCAATTACTACTGTAAGGTTTATTTAATTTCAAAATTTTATAGTTTCAATTATTCATTTTTCTTATTTACCAGTAATAATAAAAATATTTAGAGAATTATATTTATATAAATTATACCTTGATATTCTGCATTATTTTCTGAAACAGAATATATATATATATATATATATATATATATATATATATATATATATATATATATATATATATTGTAACATTTTGAAGTAGTATACATATAAAAGGCACTTACCAAAATAAGATAAATATATAAAAATAAATTCAGTATGTAAAAATTACTAAAATATACCAGGAACGAATTGTAAACATAACCTAATTTCACTTGTGTAGAAAATGCACACGGCCACATTTTAGATCTAATCACAAGATTTTATATAAAAGAAAAAAAACACACAAATCACTATTTATAAGAATATGTATTAGAAATAATTGATAGGTAACAATTTAAATAGAACTATGTAAAAAAATACACTTAAAACTTTCACACGGCAAGCTAGTGGAATGTACTGTAGTAAACACGATGAATAACTGATTTGTGGAGTTGCGTGCGCATTGACCGGCAAAAGATATTCGTTTAAATATTTCTCGTAGAGATATAATAGAAAACAGTTTTGGATTTAAATGCAAAGAAATTTAAGTGCAGTTGTTAAGAAGAAGAAGTGTATCCGTAAAGAAGAAGAACATGACATCCGTAAAGCTGTTACTTGCAAGGAATAAACGAAAAAATAGCGGAAATTCACGACTTGGCCATTTTTTTCTAACAAAGGTAGCGTCAGTAAGCAGTTGGAACAAAGCATCGGAACGAGGAAGACGTATTCAGAATTCGCTGTAAAAATTTTATTTTTTTAACTGGTGCGGAAAGTGCAGTATCGTATTCAAATTATAATCACAGAGTAACAATAAGCCAAACCATTGAACTGATCAATTAAGAAGACTTTATTCAGGAAATTATTTAATTAGGAACTAAAATAACTTGTAAAAATTTTAACTTGTAAGAATTGTAATTTAGATATTTTTTTGAAAGTGCCAACTCAAAATTTATTAGTCAAAATTTAGAAAACCCACCTATTTAACCCGAGATAAAGAGAGCTCAAGCTCAAATTGAAATAATTAAATCAATTTCAATTCATATTAAATTTTATAACTAAACGTCTTGCTGCCATAAAAAATTTAAGACTTAGGCTAATAAAGCTTAATTTTTGTAATTCTTTGTAGAGGAAATAAGAATTTTTAATTAGTAAGTGACCTTGTAAAAGATAACAAGGAATGTCATTTTAAAATATTAAAAGTTTATTGTAACAAAAAGCAGCATTGAATTGTTATTTCTTTTAAATTATAAATTTTATTAAGACTTGTATAAAACAAAAATTACCATTATTACATTTGGCACACAAACGTGGGGCTCGATTATAAAAAAATTTAAGAATTAACCTCAAGGCACTTTAGATAAGATTATTAATTAAATATTTGTATTAATATTGTTTACTTTTCAGGACTTTGCAACCATAAGTCAATAATTTTTTTTATTTTCAAAATTTAAATAGAATAAAGGGGAATTTTGAAATTTTAGATAAAGAAATAAAAAAAAAATGGAATCTGAAACAGGTACATATAATTTAAGGAGGGAGAAAGCGAAAAAAACAAAAAAATTAGAGGAATATAACAAACATAGTAGGTCTAGGAAGGGTACAGCAATTGAGGAAGCTGCAAAAGGAAAATATGTGACATTAAAAGAAAAAATAGATGAAAAAGAGGAAGAAGCTACAATAGGCCTAATAGAATTGGAAGAAGGGACAAGCCTAGAAATACAAGAGACAGAAATGGAAGGCACAGATATGCCTATAGAAGAGAGTGAGGTGGAAACCCAAGTAGATGAGGCTAGGGGATTACCACTGATGCAAACCCAACAGAAAAAGGGAAATAATGAGAATGAAGAATTGAGGGAAATGATGAGATCTCTCATGGAAATGAGTCTAAAAGGGAGAGAGGAAATGAAGGAGGATATGAGAGAATTAAAAAAGGAATTAAAAGAGAATATAAAGGAGGAAAATAAGGAGATGAAAGAAGAGATGAACAGAGGATTTGCCTCAAGTAGGTTGGAAATGGATAAGAAATTCGAAAGCCTAAAGGAAGAAAATAGGAGAATGATAGAGGATATGAGGGAACAGTTGAGAACAGAGAATAATGCTGAAATAGGAGTTATGAGAAGAGACTTAGAGGAGAAGATTAAGGAGAATTTAGAGGAAACAAAAGAAATAATAGCTGATGTGACAGAAATTAATAAGAAAGAGATAGAGAAGGTAGAAAGAATGACAATACAGAACAGGGAAGAGTTAAGAGTTTTAAATAGGGAGATAGCGATTGAGAAAAACAATAATAATGATAGAATTGATCGATTGGAAACAGAAGGAAGGAGGAATAATGAGAAACAAGGGGAATTGACCCAGAGAATGGAAAAGGTAGAAAAGAAGGTGGAAGAAAATAAAGGAGGAGAAGGCCTAAGGATAATACAGGTGTCATGCGGGAATCAGGAGGAGATGCCAAAATTTAATGGTAGGAATGGGAACCCTATGGAGTTCCTAAAAAGACTGGATAGGTATGTGGAAAGAAAATTTGGATGTAGGACAGGGGAAAGATTTGAAGATGAATGGAGAGGAATCATGGATAGAGCCTTGGAAGTAGGAGCGGCAAGATGGTGGGAATCAATCAGAGAGGAAGTGGAAAATTTCGCGGATTTACAAGATAGGTTTACAGAAAGATACTGGGCCAAAGAAATACAGGAAGGCATCAAAGAGAGAATAGAAAATGAAAGGTATATAGAGGGAAATGGAAGAGCCAGAGCAGATTATTTCATAGAAAGAGTCATAGTTTTAAAGAACATGACACCACCGCAAAATGAGGAAGAGATAGTCCGGAGATTAAGCCGGCATTTTAATGAAAGGATACAGTTGTCAAGAAGAGTACAAAATATAAAAACGATCCGAGAGATGGAAAGGATGCTAAATGAGGAGGATATAGAGGAGAGAAATAAGGAAATAAGACAGAGAAACAGGGGATCATGGAATAGGCCTACCCCTAGAGAGGAACAGAATGGAAATAGATTTCCACCCAGAAGGGGTGAGGAAGGGATGAGACAGCAGGGAAATAGAAGATTTCCAGGACCAGGAGAATTGTATAGAAGGAATGAATATAGAAGTGAAGGACGGCCATATGTCCAGTTTTTTAACAGAAGAATAGATAATCATATGAGGGGGAATATTGAACCAAGACCAGGGCAGGAAAATAATCGAGAAAATAGAGGAGACAGGAATTACAGAACAAATGACAGGAGCCAGAAGGAAATAAATCAGATAGAGGCAAGGACAGGCGTGGGGACAAGGAAGGAGGATGGTGCACATAGTCAAACGGAAAACTAGAGAACACTGGTATCGTCGCCTTGGATCAGGAAAAGGAGCATCAAACAGAACAAATGAGGTTGCCAGTGATAAAATTTGATAAAAGCTCCTACGATAAAATTAAGTTAACTATAAATAATGTATTAATCAGTAGAAAATTTTTAGAACAAGAAGATGAGGAGAGAAATTATAATTTAGGAATTGAAAAAAAAATAATAAACCCAGAGATAGAGATTAAGATGGAAGATACAAGTTTACTAGCATTAATAGACACAGGCAGTAACGTAACATGTATCCAGGAGAAATGGATGTTAGAGAATAAAAATAAAATAGGAAAAATAGAAATCTTACCAATAAAAAATTTAACCATTCGGACTGCAACAAATAAGAAAACTAAAAAGATAAACAAAATGATCATGGTAATAGGAGAAATAGGAGGGGTAAAATATCCGTTTCAATGCCTAGTGGTGCCAGGCTTATTGAGAAAATTTATTATAGGTACGGATATGTTGATGGATGTGGAGGCACAACTTGATTTTGGAAAATGGGAGATGGAGTTTAAATATGAAAACAAATTATATAAATCAAAAATGAGTGTAGATGGGCAGACAAAATTTAAAGGGGAGATGAATAATTTTGAAAATGAGATGGAGGAGAAATTGAGTTGTGATGAACAAGAAGGAATGAATGATATGGAAAAATGGGAAGAATTTGAAACTTTTGGAAACCAGAGTAAAAATTATATTAAAATTGTACAAGAGGAGGGAGAGATAAAAAAAGAGGATATTTTTGAAAGAATAGGGAATGAAGAGGTAACTGAGGAACAAAGACAGGAGATGAGTGATTTAATAGAAAAGTATAAAGAAGTATTTTCAGACCAGCCCGGTTTATGCACTGCATATAAACATAAGATTAAAGTTAGGGAAGATGTACCATTTTACCAAAGAAATTACCCAATTCCTACAAAGTACCAAGATCAGGTACAAGAAGAGATAGAGAAAATGTTGAGATTAGGTATAATTGAAAGAAGTACTAGTCCATATATTAATCCAATAGTCCCAGTCATCAAAACCAATGGGAAAGTTAGATTATGTTTAGATGCAAGAAAACTAAATGAAATTATAATTCCGGATTATGATTGCTATAGAGGAATAAATGAGATTCTACACAGAGCAAAGAAAGTTAATTGGTTGAGTACCATGGACCTCACTAACAGTTTCTGGCAGGTTGAATTGGAAAAGGAGTCAAGAAAATATACTGCATTCCAACATAGAGGGAAAACATACCAGTTTGTTGTTACACCCTATGGATTGAAAACATCTCTAGCAGCATTGGCAAGAGCTATGGACAGTATTATGAGGGAGGAATTAGAAGATTTCACCTTAATATATGTAGATGATATAGTCTGTATGTCTGAGACATTTGAGGAGCATAAAAAACACCTAGAAAGGATCTTCCAAATTTTTTTAAAAAACAACATGACCATTAAATTTGATAAATCAGAGTTCTGTAGAAAAGATATTTCATTCTTAGGATATAGATTGACTACAAATGGAGTAAAAATGGATGAAGAGAAGGTTAGAGCTATATTAGAATTTCCCTCACCTAAAAATCCTCGACAGTTAAAAGGTTTTATTGGAATGGCTAATTATTATAATAAATTTATAGAAAAATATTCAGAATTTGTACAACCATTATTAAAATTATTATCTAATAGAAACAAATTTATTTGGACAGAAGAGGAGGAGCGAAATTTTATTAAATTAAAGAAAAAATTTTTGGAAACAAATGTACTTACTCACCCAGATTACCAGAAAACATTTTACCTACAAACAGATGCCAGTGAATATGCCATAGGAGGACACATCTATCAGATTGATGAAAAGGGGGAGAAAAAGGCAGTAATGTTTATGAGCCGCACATTAAAAGGAAGTGAAGTTAAATATTATACCACTGAGAAGGAATTACTTGCTATATTGTTTTGTCTGCAGAAAGCAAGACAGATCATCCTAGGAAGAAAAATTGTGATCCAGACTGACCATCAGGCCTTAACTTTTATTAAGACTTGTAAAATTTTAAATTCAAGATTGCATAGATGGATATTACTAATGCAAGAATATGATTATACTATTGAACACTGTAAAGGAAAAGAAAATGTAGTTGCAGACCTATTGAGCAGGAACCCTTGTGACAAAAATAAGTTTGAAAGAAGAGACCAAAATTCAGAATTACAAATAAATTATATAGAAAGAGTTATGGATATGGAAATGTGTACAAAATTTAAAGAATTTAGTAAATTACAAGTAGAAGATTTGGAAGTTAGAGAAATAAAAGAAAACATTCAAAATTATCTTCAAAATTATAAAATTATTAATGACTTAGTATACAAAAGAAATAGGGAAAGTTGGAAAATAGTCGTACCAAAGGGAATGATTAAAGAAATAGTGGGTACTTGTCATGAATATTACCTGCATGCAGGAGCTAAGAAATGTCATACCATATTATCAGAGAGCTTCACTTGGAAGAAGATGGGAAAAAGCATTAGGGGAATTATTAAAACATGTAATATTTGTCAAAGAGCTAAAAATGTAACCCAAGGTAATTTTGGAGAGATGAAAGGGATCCAAGTGGAAAAACCAAAGGAGCAATTGTCAATTGATTTTATAGGACCATTTCAAAGAACTGTAGGAGGCTATAAGTATTTATTAGTAATGTTAGATGTATTTACAAAATTCGTTCAAATCTATAAATTGAAAAAGGCAACCACAGGGGAGGCAATTAAATGTTTAGAAAATTATATAGAAAATTTCGGGAGAGTAGAAAGAATACAGACTGATCATGGAACCCAGTTTAATAATAAGAAATGGCTGGAGTATATAAAAAATAGAGAAATGAAATCAATATTTTCTCCAATAAGGAGGCCACAAAGCAATATCGTTGAGAGGGTGAATAAGGAGATCATTAGATGTTTGAGAACATATTGTCATCATAACCATAGAGAATGGGGAAAGTATGTAGAGGTTATTAACCAGGCAATTAATGAAATTCCTCATGAGACTACAGGATACACACCTAACCAGCTACAACTAGGAATTCAGGATGAAAGGTTTTGGCAAAAGGAAATAAAAAATTTTGGCTGGAGTTCAAAATTAATAAATTTAGAAAGACATTTAGAAATTGCTAGGAGTAGAATTAAGAAGAAGGCTCATAAGAGAGCAGAGAAATTTAATAAAACTCATAAAATAGAAGAATTAAATGTTGGGGACAAGGTATTAGTAAAAGAAAATTGGCAACCACAGGGTATAAGAGGTGAGATGGCAAAATTATTTTATATATATGATGGACCTTATGTGATCACCAAGAAATATGGCAAAGCGACTTATGAAATCAAAGATGCTAGAAGCAATAAAATTAGAGGAATTTTCCATATTAGCTTGTTAAAGAAATTTTATGAACCAAGGGAGGCACACCAGGGAGAATCAGATAAATTTCAGGTAGAACAAATTAAATAAATAAAGGGAGAAGTCGAGAGAAAGGAAAATAACAAGGGATAATAAGATGGTAACAACAGGAATGACTCAGGATATAAAAGTATTAGGAGAAGGAAGCGAATGTAGGAGGGATAGATAACAAATAGACCAGAAATGACTTAATAATTAAACAAACACTTAAAAAAAAAATAATATAAAGAAATAAAAGAAATATGTAAAAATAAATAAAATAGGAAGGGATGAATGAATAAGAACAAGGACCTAACCTACAAACAACCTAGACATGCTATGACTCGGTTAGGCTAAAATTTAAAAAAAAGGAACACTGTGTCAGAAGATAGATTATATAGATAAATAAAAAGACTTATGATTGGAAGGATCCCATTCTATTAAAATTAAAATAAAGAAAGAAAAAGAAAAAGTTTATAAAATAGATTCTAAGAATCAGAAAATGATTAATGTACGAGATGTATAGAGTAAGAGTTTACTCCCAAAATGTGAAAATTGAGAGTTAAGAGTAAGAGTATTGTTGATTAAATGTTAATTGTTAATTTATTGTATTGTTAGGAGTTAAGTATATCATATGTAATTAGAGGGCAGCAGACAAGCAAGAAGGATAGAGTAAGAGTTTACTCCCAAAATGTGAAAATTGAGAGTTAAGAGTAAGAGGATTGTTGATTAAATGTTAATTGTTAATTTATTGTATTGTTAGGAATTAAGTATATCATATGTAATTAGATGGCAGCAGACAAGCAAGAAGGATAGAGTAAGAGTTTACTCCCAAAATGTGAAAATTGAGATAAAAAAAAAAAAGGAATTTTGGAATCAAAATTTTTTTTTTATCTAAATTTGGGGACTATGTAACATTTTGAAGTAGTATACATATAAAAGGCACTTACCAAAATAAGATAAATATATAAAAATAAATTCAGTATGTAAAAATTACTAAAATATACCAGGAACGAATTGTAAACATAACCTAATTTCACTTGTGTAGAAAATGCACACGGCCACATTTTAGATCTAATCACAAGATTTTATATAAAAGAAAAAAAACACACAAATCACTATTTATAAGAATATGTATTAGAAATAATTGATAGGTAACAATTTAAATAGAACTATGTAAAAAAATACACTTAAAACTTTCACACGGCAAGCTAGTGGAATGTACTGTAGTAAACACGATGAATAACTGATTTGTGGAGTTGCGTGCGCATTGACCGGCAAAAGATATTCGTTTAAATATTTCTCGTAGAGATATAATAGAAAACAGTTTTGGATTTAAATGCAAAGAAATTTAAGTGCAGTTGTTAAGAAGAAGAAGTGTATCCGTAAAGAAGAAGAACATGACATCCGTAAAGCTGTTACTTGCAAGGAATAAACGAAAAAATAGCGGAAATTCACGACTTGGCCATTTTTTTCTAACAAAGGTAGCGTCAGTAAGCAGTTGGAACAAAGCATCGGAACGAGGAAGACGTATTCAGAATTGGCTGTAAAAATTTTATTTTTTTAACTGGTGCGGAAAGTGCAGTATCGTATTCAAATTATAATCACAGAGTAACAATAAGCCAAACCATTGAACTGATCAATTAAGAAGACTTTATTCAGGAAATTATTTAATTAGGAACTAAAATAACTTGTAAAAATTTTAACTTGTAAGAATTGTAATTTAGATATTTTTTTGAAAGTGCCAACTCAAAATTTATTAGTCAAAATTTAGAAAACCCACCTATTTAACCCGAGATAAAGAGAGCTCAAGCTCAAATTGAAATAATTAAATCAATTTCAATTCATATTAAATTTTATAACTAAACTTCTTGCTGCCATAACAAATTTAAGACTTAGGCTAATAAAGCTTAATTTTTGTAATTCTTTGTAGAGGAAATAAGAATTTTTAATTAGTAAGTGACTTTGTAAAAGATAACAAGGAATGTCATTTTAAAATATTAAAAGTTTATTGTAACAAAAAGCAGCATTGAATTGTTATTTCTTTTAAATTATGAATTTTATTAAGACTTGTATAAAACAAAAATTACCATTATTATATATATATATATATATATATATATATATATATATATATATATATATTGTAATTCTTAGATGAATTATTTTTCCTTGTTGAATATATATGGTGAATTAAAACAACTTTCTTAAATAAGAATATATTACTTCATTTTAATATTTATTGACGCTTTTCGCTAATTTACATTATCAGCATTTTCAAAACTTATACATCACTGACCAGTTATGTGACTAGAATAAGGAGCATAGTACAATTATATTCAACAGTCTTATTCTAGGAACATAATTGGACAGTAATGTATAAGTTTTGAAAATGCTGATAATGTAAATTAGCGAAAAGCTTCAATAAATATTAAAATGAAGTAATATATTCTTGTTTAAGAAAGTTGTTTTAATTCACCACATATATATATATATGTATATATGTACTGAACGCAAACATCGAAATTGGCATTTTATCATACAAATATAGTGTTATTTTATAGTTTAAACATTTACACTCTTTATATTGTGGGGGGGGGGGGGCTTGAGTTCCAAAGCCCGTTTTTAACCCGCCACTGAGTTATATATGTGTTTTATGTAAAATAAATATTTAATGCTCTGAATACTTTTAATGTACCTACTAGAAGAATCGAATAAAACACTTTCCCTCTCCAGTTGTTAGGGCTCCGCCAGATACAGGATTAAAACAATTAACGTTATTTCTAAGTCTGATAAATAATTTAGAAAGCTTTAAATCGGCGTTGATGCTACATAAAACCAGGCTTTTTTAAACTCTTTCAGACATATACACAGTAGTTTATAGAATTTACACGAATTTAATGCTAGTATTGTCTAGTAAGCGCGGCCTGGGAACAAAGTTATTGGTGTGTTTACTTTTACTTAATCAAATCAAACGATCACTTAATAATTCCAGTTTGTGGGTTAAACCTAACACATTTAGATTAACTATGCTTCCAAGAGGGTCTCGATTCAGGGTAAGTGTCTATGTGTGCGTTACCGTCATGTTTACCGACAAAACCCGCAAATCTAGATTCTGTGGAAGCGCAAATACATTGTGCAAACAGAATACAAATTGAGAAGACGGTGTGCAAGTGGAGTCAAAGTGAATATCAGACGAAGAAAATACGCGTGGCGTGAAAACGCACTTGTGAATATATAGTTTGTCGATTCATTGACGAATTATGTGAAAATATTTAAATAGTGTTTTTAATAATAAAAGAGGACGAAATTTTTTTGCGGAAAGAATGTATACTTGAAAATACTTCTAATTTGTTTGAAATTAAGCTTTTGACTTATACAAACAAATATATTATAAAAAAGAACACATTTCCATATCTAAAGGAACAAAATCAATCTTTCTAATTTTCATCGCAATGATTGAATAGAAGTAGTTGCAGCCTTGTTAAAAGTAATGAAATAACGGTTAAATTAGACATTTAAAATGATCAGTCCCTACCGGAGAGTTGGTAGGTGATATAAGAAAGCTATAAAACTGAGAAAATATAGCAGTAGAAACCAAATTATATGTAAAAACAAGATGTGTAAAAACGTATAAGTTAATAGTGAACTATTCCAGCTCTTGACTCAACCAAACCTACCAAAAGACTTGAAAAAACACATGTATTATGTGAAGTAACGGTTCAGCGCATGCGTTGTATAATGAAGGCCTACTTGATCAGGGATACGTTAATTTATATTATGTTGAATAAAAATGCGGTTTTGGCAACGTTTTGATTACTATATTGTTATCCTCATTCAAGCCTAAAGTAAATTGTACAAAATTAATTATTTATGCGTAGAAAATTTTAACATAAATTTATAGTTTGAAATAAAAATACCTATTATAAATGACACACATAGTTAAATTAAATTATTAAAATCATTCTATAAAACGTGATGGTCCATGAGAAATAAAATCTAAAAAAACACTTAATTAAAACTTGTCAAAAACATTCATAAAAAACTTATCCAATTAATATCAACTGATTTGTTGAAATATACACAAATGACGAAGTCCCAATTATTAAAGTTGCTGTTTTTTTTTATAAAGTAAAAACGAAACAAACAACACGACTAATTTAACAATATCAATGGACATTACAATGAAACCATAAAAGATTACAAAAACAGACATAGATGAATAGAAAATTAATACTACGTCATCTTTCAACCTCATTACTTATGTAATAATATTAGTTGAAGGTGAAGGTTTCAAAAGAATTAATGCCACGGCCCATAAAAAGAAGTAACTGTTTAATTCCTATGCAAGGCTATGAAGCTCTTTGTATACATTCACTTTATTTGTCAGAGCAGGAAGCGTTTAGAGTCTACGAATTTGGGCAAGAATCAGAATGTTTGATTTGGATCAAAATATTTATTAGACTAGATATTGGCAGAAAAATATATCTGTTAAATTACTCTAGGGATAAGAAAATAAAATAACTATAGAAAATGCTTGTAATATTAAGTTAAACAGAATTTTTAAAAAATAACATGAGCTTTTAAAGACGAAGAAGAAGAACAACAATGATACTGGGGCTGTGTGGGCTACTAATAGAAGGGAATATTTATGTATTTAGCTTATAAATAAACAACAAAACAACCATACCAAGAGAATAAGTAGTAACAATGAGATAGCTGTTGACGCCTCTAGCTACATATGTGTATAGATTGCCCATATACAGTTGTATATGTAGAAGTTATACATATATTGAGCTTGAAGTAAACACACAATACCTTTCATTTGACTTACGCATATTATAAACAATACTACAGATAATATAACATTAATAATATACAAACTAAATTTAATTATTACTCGTATATATAAAAGGAAGTAAACCAAAGATTCTCTAGTTACCACTAAATCTTAAATAGTACCCAAACTCTTCACTATTTGGAGCCACTATATGGATATATAAATGACCGTAGCCTTACTCGATCTTATCAAGTGACACCTAAAAACTATTACGTTGTTGACCTTATTCTCACAATTCAACATAATTAGAGATTTTACGTACGTTTTACATCAACAGGTGATAAGGGATAATAGTTTGATCGCCTAAAAATACAAAAAAATATTTATCTCAAATCTTAAAATGTGATTTAATTTAAAAACTAAACAAATAAAAACGAAATTACAAAAAAAAATATAAAATACTTTTGTTATTTCTTACATCTTATTTTAAATTATAGTTAACGGTTTACTACTAAAAACTAGATGAAATAGCATTTAAAACTATTTCATGGTTATTCAACATTGTTATTCACAAGCAGTGACAACCCTTCGGGGCGCGACAGGTCAAAGGGTGCGCCCCGGGCTGCATGAACAAAATTATAAAATATTTTAAAAATCCCATCTGCTTTCCCCACACTCGTTACTTTTAACAGTCAGGTCAAATGTAACTGAGGAATGACAGTAGAGTATTTAAAAAAAACCTACATTTTGATTGCAAAATTAACTAATGTCAAATTTTTAATTTATGACATAATTATACTTGGAAAACGTTAAACTTCGTCAACGACATAATACTGTAGGTGTACAAGTAAACATGAGCAGGCAAGGGGTGGGAGGGATTTACTGGAACCGACAGATAGGGGCTTATCTCATTACATTGCGGGGCGCGCATCTTACTATACTGCTGGGGAAGGGGGACCGGGGTTTTAACTATTTCACTGTTCAAAAACCATTTAAATCCTGGATTATTCTCCTAAGCAGACTATCGAACTAAAAAATAAATATTTTTACATTAATACAGATCTGAACCTAAATAACCATCTTATTATTTAAAAAAGTTTTACCCAAACTCCAATATTAGCATAGTCATTTATATATGTTACAAATTAGTTTTATAGCTTTAACAAGTAATATAAGAAGAAATAAGTTATTAATTGTGAGTTGATGTTATAATTTATTTATTATGAGTGCCTTTGTTCACAAGCTTATCACAACGTTTAGAATGAATTATAGTTTTAATAACAATATTTCTTTAAATAGGTTAACGAACATATAAGAGAATAAGATAAAATTAAATATAAAAAACAAAAATAAAATTTAAAATCTTCATAAACCTTGTTGAATAAGAGTAATCTAAATTTTACTATCACCACCTAGGTAATATCTCACACAATGTATTTGAAAAACTTATTACAACACATTAAGCATAAGAATAACTGAAACAAGTTACATACATTTTTTGTATTAAAGCCAATTTCAACTTAGGTCAACAAAACAAATGTTTATTTAGTTTCATTTTGTTTTACAATTAAAATTAATATAAATATCTACATAAATATGTAATAATAATAAAGTGGCAAAATAGAAAGCGAATTTTGTATACAATTTTCCATTTTTTATTCTATGTATAGTGTTGGAATATTATTTTTGTTTCTTACTAATTATACACTTTTTTGTGTGTTGTAGTTTTTTTTCACTTTCTTTTTGCATTGGTTCGAGCACTTGGTTAAAGTTTCGCCTTGCAAAGCAAGGTTCGATATCGTTATTCCCGTTTGTTTATTTTAATCTTTTCATTAATTTTAATCCTAGGGCATTGTTTTTGATATTGTTTGGTAACCATAGCAACAATTTAAGGTTGTAAAATAGAAGTTTCGATGACAACCAGATGGGGTCGAAAGGAAAATTCATATACATCTTCGAGAAAAATATTTCTAGCTATGGGTAAGTTGGCTCAGTGCCAAAGCGCTAGATTTAGAACATGAAGATACTCAGTTCGAATCCGACCTAAACCCCCAATTTTTTATAATTTGAATATTGAATTAATATTTGTGAAAACTGTGTAAAGATTAATTGTCGTTCAGTACATTTTGAAAAAATGTACTTAAAGGTGATTGCATGAAAAAAGTCGTATTTACGATTTAGTTCGAGCTTATACGAGGACAAGGAGTTAAAAAAAAGTGTTGAGTAATTAATTTCCGTATGAAGATTTTAAATACACTAAAAACCTCGACAACCGTATTCAAGTAATAAACATTATGTCCCATGAACCCAGTTGACATAAGTTCTGTATAAAATGCAGCGCATTTCAAAACAAACCCCCACAGATTTCAGCGCTAATCACACAGTTTTCAATATTTCACTAACTTTCCCTATATTTCAAAAAATAAATATACCCTTTTTAATATTACATGTGAGCATTATTATAAAATTAGATATCTCAATAACTCTCTTTTGTTATATGGTACGTTGGTAGGGAAATTTGTTTAGTTTCAGACAACTAAACTGTAATCAAGCTAAAATTACTCCCCAAAGTATGTTAAGGAAGAAGAGTTTTAATGAACCTCACCAAGGTTTTATGTTTCATTTGATAGAGTTTTTTGCCTGAGGAGGGTGTTTCAAATACTGCAACCTTGTTTAAGTTAGAAATAAGCCGTGTTTTGTGGTTACTATTGAGATTAACTTTGTGTGTAAGTAAATATTCTGTCATAACATTTTCCACACGCTATTAGATTGCACCGTATGCTTTTGTCAAGCTCTAAAATACTAGACATGTAAAATTTGCAAATAAGGGAACAGTAGCTTTCTTGGAGCTACCAAGAGGAGATCGCCTTCTAATGAGACACAGCACTAACATTAATAATTACATTTAAAAATTTTTATATTTGAACAAAACGTAATTAAGGTCTTCTCAGAAGCAAGACTGTTTTAACAAGCAAACACGTCTTGATTGACAATTGCCGTTGTACTTAAGGAGTTTTCAAAATGTCAAAGCTTGTCAGAGATTTCTCATATGTTACTACACTAGTTTCGGCAAGGTTGTTGACATCATCAGTGGTGAGCTTACTCAAAAGAAAATGAAACCTATCACGATTGTACGGTCTGCATTAACCATTACCTAACCTACTTAAAAATCAATATTTGAAAACATGTAAAACATATAATAAACTAGTATTATTCCATTTTTGATTAACAGATATGTATTTTGCCGATTACTTTCGTTTTATCGTTCTTCTCCAGTTCCTGATAATAGCTCACACTTTATTGATATATATATATATATATATATATATATATATATATATATATATATATATTGTACACATTTTCAATCGTTTATAAAGTACGTTTTTATTCATTCAATCAAGTAGAAATACATTTCTTTTAACCTATAGTGGATGACAATTGATACTAATACATTTTTTCAAATATTTATGCAATAACGGTAAAAATTAAAACTTTTAACTCTAAATCTCACTAAACATTAGTTTATTAAAACTACCAGACTAGTGTCAGAAACTAATCCGGTTGTTTTAATAAACTAATGTATAGTGAGATTTAGAGTAAACTGTTTGAATTTTTACCATTGTGAATTTTTCTCACAAGCTAAGCTCTAATTAACTTAATATTTATTCAATAATTAAATTATAAAAATTTAAGGGGTGTATGTCCGATTCGAATTGAGTATTTTCATGTTTGATGTCTAGCGCTTTGGCACTGAGTCAACTTACCTATAGCTAGAAATTTCTCAAAGATGTATAAATATTAACAAACAAAAATAATAGTCGAACACCATACATAGAAAGGATAATGAAAAATTTCAATGAAATTGGCTTTCTATCTTTCCACTTAAGATTGTTATTGTGACATATGTATATACATGTTTAAATTAATTGCAATTAAAAATGAAAACGAACTACAATAAAAGGTTTCTTTGTTGATTTAAGCAAGAATTTACTTTCTTTTTTTATGACTTGTTTATTCTATACCGACATTATGTAACAATATTTCCCCAAGGAATGACTCAATTCCCTTATACTTTAAGTTTGTTTTTATTGCTATAATGTACTAATTTTTAGCTGGCAGAATCAATAAATAAATTTCAGTAAACGTATGTATTGTACTATGCAAATCTTTTAGGTAAATGTTTATTCTATACCGACATTATGTAACAATATTTCCCCAAGGAATGACTCAATTCCCTTATACTTTACGTTTGTTTTTATTGCAATAGTGTACTAATTTTTAGCTGGCAGAATCAATAAATAAATTTCAGTAAACGTATGTATTGTACTATGCAATTCTTTTAGATAAATGTTTATTCTATACCGACATTATGTAACAATATTTCCCCAAGGAATGACTCAATTCCCTTATATTTTACGTTTGTTTTTATTGCTATAATGTACTAATTTTTAGCTGGCAGAATCAATAAATAAATTTCAGTAAACGTATGTATTGTACTATGCAATTCTTTTAGATAAATGTTTATTCTATACCGACATTATGTAACAATATTTCCCCAAGGAATGACTCAATTCCCTTATATTTTACGTTTGTTTTTATTGCTATAATGTACTAATTTTTAGCTGGCAGAATCAATAAATAAATTGCAGTAAACGTATGTATTGTACTATGCAATTCTTTTAGATAAATGTTTATTCTATACCGACATTATGTAACAATATTTCCCCAAGGAATGACTCAATTCCCTTATATTTTACGTTTGTTTTTATTGCTATAATGTACTAATTTTTAGCTGGCAGAATCAATAAATAAATGTCAGTAAACGTATGTATTGTACTATGCAAATCTTTTAGGTAAATGTTTATTCTATACCGACATTATGTAACAATATTTCCCCAAGGAATGACTCAATTCCCTTATACTTTACGTTTGTTTTTATTGCAATAGTGTACTAATTTTTAGCTGGCAGAATCAATAAATAAATTTCAGTAAACGTATGTATTGTACTATGCAATTCTTTTAGATAAATGTTTATTCTATACCGACATTATGTAACAATATTTCCCCAAGGAATGACTCAATTCCCTTATATTTTACGTTTGTTTTTATTGCTATAATGTACTAATTTTTAGCTGGCAGAATCAATAAATAAATTGCAGTAAACGTATGTATTGTACTATGCAATTCTTTTAGATAAATGTTTATTCTATACCGACATTATGTAACAATATTTCCCCAAGGAATGACTCAATTCCCTTATATTTTACGTTTGTTTTTATTGCTATAATGTACTAATTTTTAGCTGGCAGAATCAATAAATAAATGTCAGTAAACGTATGTATTGTACTATGCAATTCTTTTAGGTAAATGTTTATTCTATACCGACATTATGTAACAATATTTCCCCAAGGAATGACTCAATTCCCTTATACTTTACGTTTGTTTTTATTGCTATAATGAACTAATTTTTAGCTGGCAGAATCAATAAATAAATTTCAGTAAACGTATGTATTGTACTATGCAATTCTTTTAGATAAATGTTTATTCTATACCGACATTATGTAACAATATTTCCCCAAGGAATGACTCAATTCCCTTATATTTTACGTTTGTTTTTATTGCTATAATGTACTAATTTTTAGCTGGCAGAATCAATAAATAAATTGCAGTAAACGTATGTATTGTACTATGCAATTCTTTTAGATAAATGTTTATTCTATACCGACATTATGTAACAATATTTCCCCAAGGAATGACTCAATTCCCTTATATTTTACGTTTGTTTTTATTGCTATAATGTACTAATTTTTAGCTGGCAGAATCAATAAATAAATTGCAGTAAACGTATGTATTGTACTATGCAATTCTTTTAGATAAATGTTTATTCTATACCGACATTATGTAACAATATTTCCCCAAGGAATGACTCAATTCCCTTATATTTTACGTTTGTTTTTATTGCTATAATGTACTAATTTTTAGCTGGCAGAATCAATAAATAAATTTCAGTAAACGTATGTATTGTACTATGCAATTCTTTTAGGTAAATGTTTATTCTATACCGACATTATGTAACAATATTTCCCCAAGGAATGACTCAATTCCCTTATACTTTACGTTTGTTTTTATTGCTATAGTGAACTAATTTTTAGCTGGCAGAATCAATAAATAAATTGCAGTAAACGTATGTATTGTACTATGCAATTCTTTTAGATAAATGTTTATTCTATACCGACATTATGTAACAATATTTCCCCAAGGAATGACTCAATTCCCTTATACTTTACGTTTGTTTTTATTGCTATAGTGAACTAATTTTTAGCTGGCAGAATCAATAAATAAATTTCAGTAAACGTATGTATTGTACTATGCAATTCTTTTAGATAAATGTTTATTCTATACCGACATTATGTAACAATATTTCCCCAAGGAATGACTCAATTCCCTTATATTTTACGTTTGTTTTTATTGCTATAATGTACTAATTTTTAGCTGGCAGAATCAATAAATAAATTGCAGTAAACGTATGTATTGTACTATGCAATTCTTTTAGATAAATGTTTATTCTGTACCGACATTATGTAACAATATTTCCCCAAGGAATGACTCAATTCCCTTATATTTTACGTTTGTTTTTATTGCTATAATGTACTAATTTTTAGCTGGCAGAATCAATAAATAAATTTCAGTAAACGTATGTATTGTACTATGCAATTCTTTTAGGTAAATGTTTATTCTATACCGACATTATGTAACAATATTTCCCCAAGGAATGACTCAATTCCCTTATACTTTACGTTTGTTTTTATTGCTATAGTGAACTAATTTTTAGCTGGCAGAATCAATAAATAAATTTCAGTAAACGTATGTATTGTACTATGCAATTCTTTTAGATAAATGTTTATTCTATACCGACATTATGTAACAATATTTCCCCAAGGAATGACTCAATTCCCTTATATTTTACGTTTGTTTTTATTGCTATAATGTACTAATTTTTAGCTGGCAGAATCAATAAATAAATTGCAGTAAACGTATGTATTGTACTATGCAATTCTTTTCGATAAATGTTTATTCTATACCGACATTATGTAACAATATTTCCCCAAGGAATGACTCAATTCCCTTATATTTTACGTTTGTTTTTATTGCTATAATGTACTAATTTTTAGCTGGCAGAATCAATAAATAAATTGCAGTAAACGTATGTATTGTACTATGCAATTCTTTAAGATAAATGTTTATTCTATACCGACATTATGTAACAATATTTCCCCAAGGAATGACTCAATTCCCTTATATTTTACGTTTGTTTTTATTGCTATAATGTACTAATTTTTAGCTGGCGGAATCAATAAATAAATTGCAGTAAACGTATGTATTGTAATATGCAATTCTTTTAGATAAATGTTTATTCTATACCGACATTATGTAACAATATTTCCCCAAGGAATGACTCAATTCCCTTATATTTTACGTTTGTTTTTATTGCTATAATGTACTAATTTTTAGCTGGCAGAATCAATAAATAAATTGCAGTAAACGTATGTATTGTAATATGCAATTCTTTTAGATAAATGTTTATTCTATACCGACATTATGTAACAATATTTCCCCAAGGAATGACTCAATTCCCTTATATTTTACGTTTGTTTTTATTGCTATAATGTACTAATTTTTAGCTGGCAGAATCAATAAATAAATTGCAGTAAACGTATGTATTGTACTATGCAATTCTTTTAGATAAATGTTTATTCTATACCGACAATATGTAACAATATTTCCCCAAGGAATGACTCAATTCTCTTATATTTTACGTTTGTTTTTATTGCTATAATATACTAATTTTTAGCTGGCAGAATCAATAAATAAATTGCAGTAAACGTATGTATTGTACTATGCAATTCTTTTAGATAAATGTTTATTCTATACCGACATTATGTAACAATATTTCCCCAATGAATGACTCAATTCCCTTATATTTTACGTTTGTTCTTATTGCTATAATGTACTAATTTTTAGCTGGCAGAATCAATAAATAAATTGCAGTAAACGTATGTATTGTACTATGCAATTCTTTTAGATAAATGTTTATTCTATACCGACATTATGTAACAATATTTCCCCAAGGAATGACTCAATTCCCTTATATTTTACGTTTGTTTTTATTGCTATAATGTACTAATTTTTAGCTGGCAGAATCAATAAATAAATTGCAGTAAACGTATGTATTGTACTATGCAATTCTTTTAGATAAATGTTTATTCTATACCGACATTATGTAACAATATTTCCCCAAGGAATGACTCAATTCCCTTATATTTTACGTTTGTTTTTATTGCTATAATGTACTAATTTTTAGCTGGCAGAATCAATAAATAAATTGCAGTAAACGTATGTATTGTACTATGCAATTCTTTTAGATAAATGTTTATTCTATACCGACATTATGTAACAATATTTCCCCAAGGAATGACTCAATTCCCTTATATTTTACGTTTGTTTTTATTGCTATAATGTACTAATTTTTAGCTGGCAGAATCAATAAATAAATTGCAGTAAACGTATGTATTGTACTATGCAATTCTTTTAGATAAATGTTTATTCCATACCGACATTATGTAACAATATTTCCCCAAGGAATGACTCAATTCCCTTATATTTTACGTTTGTTTTTATTGCTATAATGTACTAATTTTTAGCTGGCAGAATCAATAAATAAATTGCAGTAAACGTATGTATTGTACTATGCAATTCTTTTAGATAAATGTTTATTCTATACCGACATTATGTAACAATATTTCCCCAAGGAATGACTCAATTCCCTTATATTTTACGTTTGTTTTTATTGCTATAATGTACTAATTTTTAGCTGGCAGAATCAATAAATAAATTGCAGTAAACGTATGTATTGTACTATGCAATTCTTTTAGATAAATGTTTATTCTATACCGACATTATGTAACAATATTTCCCCAAGGAATGACTCAATTCCCTTATATTTTACGTTTGTTTTTATTGCTATAATGTACTAATTTTTAGCTGGCAGAATCAATAAATAAATTGCAGTAAACGTATGTATTGTACTATGCAATTCTTTTAGATAAATGTTTATTCTATACCGACATTATGTAACAATATTTCCCCAAGGAATGACTCAATTCCCTTATATTTTACGTTTGTTTTTATTGCTATAATGTACTAATTTTTAGCTGGCAGAATCAATAAATAAATTGCAGTAAACGTATGTATTGTACTATGCAATTCTTTTAGATAAATGTTTATTCTATACCGACATTATGTAACAATATTTCCCCAAGGAATGACTCAATTCCTTTATATTTTACGTTTGTTTTTATTGCTATAATGTACTAATTTTTAGCTGGCAGAATCAATAAATAAATTGCAGTAAACGTATGTATTGTACTATGCAATTCTTTTAGATAAATGTTTATTCAATACCGACATTATGTAACAATATTTCCCCAAGGAATGACTCAATTCTCTTATATTTTACGTTTGTTTTTATTGCTATAATGTACTAATTTTTAGCTGGCAGAATCAATTAATAAATTGCAGTAAACGTATGTATTGTACTATGCAATTCTTTTAGATAAATGTTTATTCTATACCGACATTATGTAACAATATTTCCCCAATGAATGACTCAATTCCCTTATATTTTACGTTTGTTCTTATTGCTATAATGTACTAATTTTTAGCTGGCAGAATCAATAAATAAATTGCAGTAAACGTATTTATTGTACTATGCAATTCTTTTAGATAAATACAGTATTCATTTTGGTAAGTTTTATTCGTGTGTGTATGTGTGTTGCGACAGCCCAACCAACCGTCACGCAGATAAAAATTTGGAACAAGCCTCACCGACCGAAGTCAGTCCTGTGCTAACACTTGCCAAAATCTGCCAGAGAACCAGTCACTGGACTTTAAAAACTTAACTGTCGGAGATTTAATCCTTTGGATACTGTTTACCGGGGAATGAATTCCTTTTAGACATCTCAGCCTAATGGCCAGGGTGTCGAAGTGTATATGAAAAAAGTAATTAAATAAATTTCAACTCAATATGAAAGTTAGTAAAACACTGTTTTTTATGTTTATATCAATTTTCGCTTTAGCACAGAGGTGTCAATTTTACAAAATGTAACTTCTTACAAAAC
The DNA here is from genome assembly GCA_036971475.1 of Prosapia bicincta. NCBI lineage: Eukaryota > Metazoa > Arthropoda > Insecta > Hemiptera > Cercopidae > Prosapia > Prosapia bicincta. The sequence continues at coordinate 110,506,365 of JBAIZL010000005.1, forward strand.
TACTTCTTTTCATTTACAAAATTAAAACCTTTATAATGAACTTTTTATTTATTTCTTAATGACTTCGCCTTAGCTTAGTTATTTGAATATTTTAAGATCTTAACCCTTTCAATTCTTTGGTTCCAAATGTAACCCTTTGAAAAATATACTTAATTTTAGCATACATTTATATCTTGAAAACTTACGATTTACAGTCAACTTTATACTTTAGAAAAATACACGAAATTATCCCTGAAAAGAGAAACATATCAACACTTATATTTCCATAAGAAAAATCACCTATGTAAACAAAGTTTACCAAAATATTTCACATATTCAAAATAAAAAAAAATTTACTCTATATTTTCACATACAGTATTAATATTACCAATTTATACAAAATCTATGCATGTTTAGCACTTCCTGTCCTTCTAAACAACGCCACATATTTAGAAAACAATTTAGCAAAAATTTACGTCCTAATTTAACCTTAAACATTTCGATCATTTTCCCATTATTTATATATAAAAAACAAATTATGAAATAACCCCCCCCCCCAAATATTAACATATACCAACTTATAAAGACAATTCACATATTAAACATTCAAAATCATTCAATAAACCTCAGCCATTTGGATCAACAAATCTTATTTAGAATATAACCAAACTAATGTCATCAGAAACATTTACCTAATTTCAAACGTTATATTTAGATCGTAATATTAACACATCATTTGTAAAATCAGCTTTATATATATATATATATATATATATATATATATATATATATATATATATATATGTACATATATATATATAAACAATGTTTAATATTCCTGATGATGTTGGTACTGTTAGCCA